>SADC01001280.1:600000-1074394 GCA_004194705.1 Ditylenchus dipsaci | reverse complement strand
TGGTGTTGGCGTTTAGCGCATAGTATCGCTCATTCCATTTTTTGCCTAAATGTCACGTACCGACAAAAAAGACACTTAACATTCACTAATCTTACTGAAAAGTGAGTTACGAAAACTCGCTGTTGCGAAAAAGTTCTTACGAAATTCGCTCTTACGAAATTATCTCGTTACGAAACTTCCTACAGCCATTGCGATCTCAGACAAGACTTGTGCAAAATTAAAAGTTTAGATGAGTATCACCAATATCAGAATTTCTCAATTCCTTCAAAAGGTGCCTCAAATCAAAATAAAAAAGGGAAAAAAACCATCAAAACAAGGTTGATTAGTCTTCCATTGCATTTAAATTTTTATTTTGAAGAAGTTTAGAAATTCTGATATTGATGGTGCTTATCCAACTTTTATTTTCTGCACAAGTTTGAGTTGTTGACGAGTTGTTGACAAAATATGCTCCAAAAACCACATTTGGAAAACACACAAAACTGGGATAACCCTTTCGTGTCAGACTATCTCCTTAACAATTTTCACTAGAATAGAAAGTGGGACCAAGCAAGATTCCAAGACAAGATTTTTGACCGAAGTTTTGACCAAGACCAAGACCAAGATTTTCGAAAACGCCAAGCAAAAATCTTGGCCAAGATCTGGCCAAAACCAAGATTAATAGTACAAATTTTTATAGCAAACTCGTGTGCTAGTGATATATAATTTTTTACGCACTATGTTTTCCCTGTTCTTTATCTTGTGCTTTTATATTGTTTGATGTGTGTTTCAAGGTCTTCATACTTTAATGAGTGATATCTGGAAGATTGGTCTTTTCTCAAAATTTCCGGTAGAAGCTCAGTGTGAAGCTTGCCAAAAAACTATTAAGATGACAAATCATGAACTAATGGACTGTTTGTGCACGCTAAGACTCATGCCGAATATGCTGCTAAGTGAAGGAAAATTGGAGAAAGCAAGCATCTGTAAAGAACTCAATGGAACAGTTTGTAAAAATTCTGCCAAAGGTATGATTTTTTGCGCTCATTCGAGTTATAGATTGTCACTTTTATATAGGTGAGCTCTCTCTTCTAGACAAAAAGTTGTTCATTACATTGCATGTGCTAATCTACCGTTCTTCATGTCGATCAGCCTACGTTTAAGCCTCTTCTAGTTCTATCTGACCGAGACAGTCTAAAAGTTTGATGACATTTCATCACATTTCAGCGTCATCAATCCTTCTTTGGACGGCACAGCCAATTGTTCAAGAATGGTTTTGGTCAACAATCCCTTTCAGTCGATTCGGCAATGATAGAATTACAGGCTTTCAATAAACGCAAGTGCATTGACCCGAAGAAGATCCCCTCCAGTTTTGGAAGGTAATGCTTAAGGAGATTTTTGAATATTTCCAACTATCGATTACTAGGCAAACGAACTCAGTTATCCGACTCTCGCTAAGCTTGCACGCCTTATCTCTCAGCTCCAGCACAAGCCAGCCAAGCGAGCAATATTCTCCGTTGCAAGAGATGTGTACATTACAGGAGGAGTAATTTGAGCCCAGAAAAGGCGGAAATGCTATATATTTTGAATAGAGCTTTGCCAGTTATCAATTTTTGTTATTGAAGTTACTTGTTGTGAGAAGTTGTTGTATCTACGGTACAGATTTAATAAAATAGGTTATTGGTTTATTTGTAAATTTGCCTACAAGATTGGCCAGAAAACCAAGACCAAGACAAGATTTCTAGAAATGACCAAGCAAGATCCCAAGACAAGATTTTCAGTCAAAATTGGGGCAAGACAAGACAAAATCTTGGCCAAGATCTTGTCTTGTTTCTATCTCTAATTTTCACCCTCTCCAAAAGATTTCTATAAAAGACAAAAAAATAACACTTTTGTTTGCTGAAATAAAAGCAAGTAGAATTGACTTGCTTGGGCATCGATGGTGTCAGTCGGATTTCTGGTTAGCATTCTAAAAAATTTGGTTCCCAATTTCAATTGTGCTCGATCCAAATTTCAGCAACCAGATCGGGATTAGGAACCAGATTTTGTACGGATTCCAGCCCAGGCACATGTAAAATTTTTTGCCGAAGCCTTGTTTGAAATCTTGTTTATAGTATGATAGCTTATGGTTTTGCTAGAAATACGGGTTAAACTGAACCCCAAAATTTTTATAGCCTTAGTCTCAGCTAAGACATTTGTTTAACATTTTTGCCAATAAAACGATTAGCAGCAGACGCCAGTCGAGCAGCCCCGCCGACTGCCTCATTGTTCAATTGAATAGAGAAGAGGGCATCAAAAAAGTAGCAAGTCCTACAAGTTGGCGCTAGAAAATTCGTCGGTCGCAGGCTATATGCAAGTCTACTGGACCTGCCGACAGACTTTTGGCTAATCTGTCCTCTCTTTCTAGAGGGTCTGACTAGGGTTGGCCTGCCTCCCTACCTTCTCCCTATCCACAAAAATGTCAATTAACACAGAATATCGTTTTTTTTTCAAACAGAACTGTTTAAAGAGAAAAGCTAATTTGCTAATTTGTGGACAAAAAATTAACCTAAATGCAAAAATCAATAGCATTATAATGAAGCCCGCTTAATTCTGCCGCTGACAAAAAAAAATTAATTGTAATTTTAAGTTTTTAACAAATTCGCCCTACCAGAGTACACACATGGATTTTTTTATTAAAAATTTGAATTGCCTTTTGAATTTTAAAGGATTAAGGGCTGTAGGTGGGTGGGGAATTCTATACTGCACCGAAAAGTGTCCCGCGCGCATTTGGATTTGACGAATTCTCATTGTCCATCGGCTCTGTTCCACACTCGAGTTGACCACTCAATTTTTTTAGAGTCAACTTTTTTCAAAAGTGCAGAAATGTCGCTTTTTGGATGAGAAGTTGCCAACTCTGATATAGACGCCCCCTCAACTTAAGCTCTGCAAGAGGCTTTAACAGAAATATGAAAACTGTGTCTTTAAAAATTTTTAGCAAATGTTGACCCCTAACTTAGGGCCCAAGTTGACCCTTGTTGACCCCTCAACTTTTTTCCCGCACCAAATTTATACGCCAAAATTCAAAAATGACTCGGAAAAACTGTCTAAATTTTGTGTAGAGCACAAAAGTTGCCCTAGGGTCATAAACATCAGATACAATTATTTTAAGAAATTATTGACATTTTGGATTTAAGAAAACGTGTCCTAAAAGTTGACCCCGACTATAGACAGGGCCATTAACAAGTATGGTACTTTTAAGAGGACACGTTAGAGACGTATTACAAAAACTTTGAAAATTAAAAAAAGCTCAATTTCGGCTCTAAGAGTAGCATCGGTTTATTTTTCAATATGATAAATTACTACAATATATCAAAATGCAACTGATGCAACAGAAGTTTGTAAAGACTCGGAAGACCAAAAGAAGTTTTAAAATGATTGAAGCAAAAAGTTTGCATTTCAATCATCCGAATCACCCGAAAGGCCTTACTGTGCTCTATCACATATTGTTAATTTCAAAAAAACACTTACAAATCCGAGTTGCAACCACATAAATTCTCTATGAAAAATGGCTGTTTTTTGTAGTCTTGTGGTCGAATTATTTGCTCGAAATTTTTTAAAATTGCTTGTTGTGCTATACTAGTTCTTTTTTTTAACTTTTTGATGATAAGTCGGCATGAATAAGCCAAACAGAGCATCCTTCACATCTTTATACCAGGGAAACAGCTGATTTATACTTTTATCTTGTAATATCGGAGTAAATTTTTTATACACTTTTCTCATTCCCTTATTTTCTTATTCGTATAGCTCTTGAATTTCTCTAGAAATATTGACGATACATTGAGCTATACCTGACTGTTACATGTCTTGAGCAACTTTGCTCCAACTAATGAGAAAAAAGGATGGTTTTGTGCGTTGGACAAAGGTTATCTAATTTCGCCAACAGATCAATAGTTTCTTACACTAATAATACAAAAGAGATTTCGGCGGTCATTTTGACATACTACAGTCATAGATGTCATAATCTAGAAAGATTAATGTCTGCATCTTGGGAGTGCATGGGCGCTTTTTACTAATTTGTAAATCATGTTTAAACGACTCCTAAGTAATTTTTATATGCTTTAAACGATTAAAAAGTTGTTTTCTGACACTTTTCCACGTAAAATAGATTTTTGAAAAAAAATTCTTTGGCCAAAATAAGACTTATTGCCTTGGGGGACCAAGCCAAAACTTGGTTGGGGTTGCTGGGGTTGAGATGCGCACACCCACATACCTTAGACACAAATCACTCGTAATACACTCGTATCATTCGTATATGCATGAAAAAGCATGCATACCAGAGTTTCTTTAGGCGGTAGGCCCCAGTCACAAAACTATGTTCAAATCCCATCTTTTTGTGGTATCCAGGTACCCTTTCAGGTGGATTGCCTTGGTCCCCAAGGAAAAAAGTCGAACTTTAGTCAAAAAATGTTTTTTTCTAAAAATCCATTTTTGTGTGGAAAAATGTCAGAAAATAACTTTTTTTATCGTTTAAGCATATATAAATTACTTAGAGTCGTTTAAACATGATTTACAAATTAGTAAAAATGGTTCTCCCCCCCCCCCAAGTAAATAAGTGCCAAAATATTATATTATTTGATCAACTTTTGGTGTTTGTTCAATCTTCAAATAAAAACCTGAACTACTTCTATGTTATCTTTGTTATTATTAAAATAATAATTTTAGTTAGCTGATTTCGGGCTGGCTCAAACAATTCAAAGTGCACGTAAATGTGATAAAAATTTGGAACTAAAAAGTATGCAGCGCCAGAACTATATGAAGCATGCAACCAAAATGTAACATTTTAGTGATGCTTTTCTTTCAAATACTTATTTACAGAATGAAACCCAAATATCCTACACAATAGACTGGTGGTCCTTAGGAATTGTCATTTAGAGCTATCAACGCAATTTGCTTCAGATTATAGCAATACTTTACGACTGCAGGAGTACTATGACCCAGGAAATGAAGTGAATGCAGTAACATGTTTCACTTTTCAATTGAAAATTTATCTGAATTTTTTTTTTGAGAACGAGCTAGAGTTTCCAAAAGAAATGGATGACCATACCAAAGCTATTATCAAAGTTGTGAACGTGATCCGAAAAAGGCTCGGAGAAAGTGGAGTAGAAGATTAAAGAGGCAACCATTTTTGAAAATGTAGACTGGGTGCAACTTCAAGAGAAAAAGGTTGACAAAGAGATTTTTAGTGTGTAATAATATTTAAAATTTCAGAAAACACCTCCATTTCTGGTTCAATATGAAATGGGGAAGGCAGAGCTTGTTCACCAGTGGTAAAAAGGCTAATTAAAACGTGATAACCCCGAATCTAATGTGTGAAAAAATATTGATCATAAATTAATGTTTAAGACAAATGATTTGGAACTTTTTAAATTTAGCTTAGATTTGTTTTTCAAGAGGGTCAGATTATATTGGATGAATTTTTTTTCAAGTATATTCATTTAACTTTTTATAAAAGGGTGCTTTTTTTTTAAATTAAAACCATTTAGTCTGTAAATTTTTTCACTGAGACATATTTAATAAATCTTATGCTTGTTTGCAGCCCTGAATGTGCGATTGAAGAAGTATTTTGGTTATCACAAAAATTTTCATTTCGTTGTGAAAAAATCGATTAAAAAATGTGTCATTTTTTGACAAGTCTACAAGCAATTTGATTGAAATTTCGGTTTATGGACAGCACCCTCTGAATATCTTAGTTTCATGTTATAGCACAGATTCAGTGCTAGAAAATCTATGGAATTTTTCTGAATTACAGAATTTTTGGTGATGTAAGATTTCAAATATTGTCTTTTCAAATAAAATTTGGTTCTTTTCACTTATCGGGTCCCCCACTATTTTAAAAATTTTTATATACTATTATTGTGATGAAGGTGCTATACTAACCGCAATCACCTTCATCACCATAATCAGCATTCAAAAAATATATTTTATCTCAATATCAGGACTTCTGAACAGTATATAAAAATTGTCAATTTTGTCAAGATTGTCAAGATATGGTCTTTTAAAATAATTTCTTTTTCAAAAAATGACGAATTGGAAAAAATGAAGAAAACCTGAATTTTAGTCATTTTCCGTTTTTTTCAAAATAGCCATATCTGAACATTCTCACATTGAAAATCTTCTGTGAATTGCTTTTGTAGCTCTTGAACTGCGCTACATTATAACGTTAAACTTTTTGCACCACTGAAAATTATTTAAAAAATTTCACCGGCTGAAATAATGAAAATGGCTGTAGACTTGTCAAAAAATGACACAAGTTTTGAATCGATTTTTTCGGGCGACGGTGAATTCATCTACACCGGATTCATCTACACCGAATTCATCTACACCTAATTCATCTACAAACGAATTCATCTACATCGAATTCATCTACATTTTGGCATTCTGTTTGTGACACTACAAATTAATTTTTTTTTCAAACTACACGCTTTTATCTAATTGGTTATTATAGAGTTGGGAAAATAGCGGCTATTTTCTTTCCGGCTATTTTTGGCTATTTTCTCAACCCTTGCGAAGAAGAGTTATACGTATACATGTATATAACAGCTATACAAAATAGCGATTTCTCACTGATCTGCTATTTTCTAAAAATAGCCGGTATATTATTCCGGCTATATAGCCGGCTATATCTCGGCTATATAGCGTTGGTCAACTCTAGTTTATTAGCCATTTTGGAATTGGATTGATTCATTGGGTTTTTCCTTATCGGACCACCTTTAACTGCTTTCCGTTTTTTTGTTTGACTACGCTTAATGCAACTCAATGTAAAATGAATGTTGCTTAAATGAGGTTGCTCTGCCCATAACACTTTATCGCGTTACCGATAGAAAGCAACAAGTAGTGAGGGGTACTGTAGGACTTTGTTATGTGTCATCGATACACGATAAAAGGGAAAGCACAGCACTACCTAGGATTAAGAAAGAACGTAAAGTTAGAAATTAAAGTTGAAAATTTTGCGAGAAAATTATGGTGATTACAGCATAAACTCTTAAACAAAAACCGGAACAATCCTACTGGCTTTAGTTTCCACCTCCGATTACAGTATAATAATGCTCTACGCCACGTGAAGGCACCCATAATCAGAGCGACCCGAAGGGCCAAGATCGAACCTGATTTTGTTTCTAAGGTGGCGCCACTGTACGCTATGAGCCTATCTAACGCCAGCAGAGCAAAGGGTTTCGTGGCTTTTTTGCTCTCGTTTACCACGACAATCAAGGTCACGATCCTCAGCGCACTAAAAGTAAACTAAAGCTATGACTGAGTCTGAAAATACCTTGCGATGAATTAGAAGAGTTAATTGTTACACTTCCTAGATTATTGCTATCGCTTTCAAAAAGTCCACCTTTGTTAGAATCTCATGGTAGCGCCAACAACCTTTTCGATCCACTCATTTGCATGTCGATAAGCAATACCTCTTCTGGTGTGCTCTCGCCCGCCAATATGCCGCTACTCGCTGCTGAGACAAAGCAAATTACTTTCGGGCCTTTCAATAAGCTTCCAGATGTCTGGATGAGATTGCCATGCTGCCAAAACATTACATGAGAATCAAAGCTTTTCGAATATAAAATACCCTTCAGCCCTTCCATTAAATGTAAAGTTGGAACTTGGTTTGAAATTTCTTCCGAAACGTTCAAACACAATCCAAATGTAGATGAATTCGTTTGTAGATGAATTCGGTGTAGATGAGTTTAACTAATGCCGATTTTTTCACAACCGAAATCAATTTTGTTAAATGTAAAAAATACGTCTTCAATCGCACATTCAGGCTTTTAAACAACGCATAAGCTTGTTGCATATATTCTTAGTGAATTTTTTTTTACAGACTCAAACAATTTTAGTTAAAAAAATCCTGTCTATATTTGTGGTGGGTGTTTTCTTTCAACCTCGAATTTGAAACTGTTTATAGGGTCAAAGACCCTCCAATCCGTTACTACTCATTTGCGCGCAACTCATTTTTTGAAAAAGGGTGTCGGATAAACGAGGTTTTGCTTTTTAATGATGAAATTGCAGTATTTTTTAAAAACGATGGCAAATCGAATCCTGACGATATTTCCGACCATACTGTAAAACAGAACTGGCAAAACTTTTGAAAATTCGGTTTAAAAAAATTGTTGGACCCAGGCTGGAATGACTTTTGGGGTGTCGGATAACCCAGGTTTGACTGTAATGAAAAATGTCCCTAAAATATCCTGAAAAGACCATCCGGTTTTGAGTAATCGAAGTCAAATTTTCATTTCAATTACATCCTGGCCCGCAGGGTCACATTATCGAGATTTAACTTATATACGCAGTTTATTCATCCTTTTTAAAAAATTAAAATCCAAGCATGTGTAAACTAAAATTGTCAGCTTAGCATCGACTGTGTATCATTGCAAATTTTTTACTGATGAAAGCAACACATCAGGCACTTCTTCAATCCATGGTTGCTTCATTTTGGGCTAGTAGCGAATTGTGTTGGTCACTTGCCCAAAGCTGTGCCTCTCTACCATACAAGTAAACTTCAACGCAGCCTTAATTCAGGCTCCTTTTATTTCAAATCTAAAGTCTAAGCAGTTACCTGTAAAATCTCCGGAAAGAAGACCGAAAAGCTAGATTCTGGCCACAATGTAGTTTTCCTCGATCGTGCCTTTGCAAGTAAGCTCAAACTCGGTGTGGATAAATCCTCCTGCTCTCAATTGTTTTCTCTGTCCTTGATTATAATGCTAATTGAAAATTCAATTTTTCGAAATTAAAATATTGATCAACCATTTGTCTGTCGATTTGTGGCAACTATTGAAGAGCTGTGGTGTTGACATAGGGATTCTGTTTATGGCCTTTCCGGCCCTTTGCGCTTCTCAAACTTATCCATATCATTCTCCCGACCATTGTGTTTTCAACTTTTTCCATATCATTTTAGTAGAAGTGGGATCATACGGTTCTATGATCTTTTTCGGTAGAGAATGAAGAGCTAAAAACAAATAAGTGTTTGTTTGTAATATTGAATTGTTTACTAATATAGTAGTGATGCCTCCAAGAAAGACAAATATGGCAAAAGACCAGGTTGCAACAATGCACCTAAAAACATATGAAAGCTTAGTTATCATTAATTTACCATTGGGACAGCCGAACACATCACATTGCAGAAATCTCAAAGTAAAAAGTGTGAATATTTATTGATTCGGATAAGGTATTATTCGGTTGAAATTACGCCCCCCCCTCTCCACTTCGAAAAATGGCCAAAAAGACAGTTTTAACTTTTTTCTGCTCAAATATGAAAACATGTCTAAACACTTCTCAATTTCAAAATCTTAATATTTTCTCAAAAAATAATTTTAGTCCCACAGAAGTAGTTGGCTTTAAAATATTTTGAAGTAGGTTGACCAATTACCCGGGTAAAATCATTTTTGCTAAAATCTCGGGTATTTACCAGGATTTTACCAGTATTCACCCGAAATTCGGTAATATCTCAATTTCCATAGTCACGTTTTTGTTCAAAATTGTTTTTATCGCTAGCCAGTATACAAAGAAAAAGAAGCGTGTAAAACTAAAAAAGAAAGAATACACAAAAAACCCATTGTGCTAAAACAAAACACTTTCTGCTTTTGAATTCGAATGAGAAACACCAAATAAAAAATTGCAAAAAATATTATTTTCTCGGGGTAGAGATTTTACCCCATTTCTATACGGCGGGTAAAATCTCTAAGTATTTATCGGTAAATACCGGGTATCTACCCGGATATTTACCCGTTAATCTAGAGTATTTTAAAGTCATTTTGGCAAGTTTATCACATTTTCGCCATATCTGGGCAAGACGAGCTTCTATATGTATTTTCGATCACGAGTTTTGCTCGAAACACGGTCGCAAGTATGTCCGTGCGCGCTTCTTAAAATTTTTTAACCTTTTTAGCAGACTGTGCAAAAGTTTAATGGGTGATTTTGGTTCATTTTTCAAAAAATAGGGGTGGTAGGATCACATCCGAATGATTACTATATAACATTATTACATTCATAAACGCAGTAAAACATTACTAATGGAAAAAAAACCATAATTTATCATCCCTAAACATCAATTTTTGATTGGCCAACCAACAACTAGTCTAAAAACATAAGGGATGGCATAAAAAGTTGTAGCACACAAAGCTATGCGTCTTTGCTTTTTTATAACAGAATAAACAAATTTACATTGTCTGATCAAGGCACAAGGAAGCAGTGCAACTTTTGTAAGATCGATTGATTGAAAATGTCGATGTCGATGTAAAATTGTGAATTAAAGGGGCATGCTCGTCGCCGATGGGAATATTTTGAAAAGCGCGGTACCAGCAAAATTCAAACGAGAACAATTTAACGAAATTTTGGAAAAGTCGAGGAAAAATTATACCTCGAGCGGAGTAGAACGACGACCAACATTCACAGTACGCCTCCGCTATCCAACTAGACCACCGATGTTAATGAACCAAAGCAAATGTTTTGATTACTTATATTGCCGCACGGTACTCAACTAAAATTATTTTGAAATAATTCTCGTTTGAATTAACCTGGTACCGCGCTTTCAAAATATTCCATCGGCAGCGAGCATGCCCCTTTAAGGTAAGACAAATACTAATATACCTTATTTCTCTATTAACGGGCCCTCTCTAATAAACAGGCCCTCGACTTTGACTCATATATCAGGCCAGAGCGAATATCTTTGAAAGCTGTTCATTGCGTTTCTTAAGGGGCATGCCCGGTGCGTTAAGGCGCGAACCAGCAGTTTTTTTCGAATTTTTTCGAGTCGTCCATTTTTCACTCGTTCTGCGTCAAATCTGATATAGATGACCTATACTGCTTAAAAACTAGACAGAAACTTAAGAAATCTAGACGAGAACGAATGTAAAATGTATCGAGAAGAAAAGAACTGCTGGTTCGCGCCTTTTCTCCCCATCGGGCACGATCATGCCCTTTAACTCCCGCAAGCTCCACCTATTCCACTTTTTAGATTTTAATTGAGCACCTGAAAATCTCGAGATCAACCTCAACATTTTCCGATTTCGAAGGTTTGAAAAATAAATGGCCGGCTATTTAATAGAGAAATACGGTAATGCTAGTTTTTATTTCCCTATCACTTTTTCATTTCACATCTGAAAAGGCTATTTGAGTGGCCCTAAAAAAATCTGAAAATATTGAAAAAGTTCCTTGCCCCATTGATTTCCCAGAAATCAATCAGTTGATGATTTAAATGGAATCTCCTTGACACGGATTACAAAAGTGTGCATGAGAAAGATACGAATAACTTTCATATGAAAAAAATTCATGATAAAATATTTGCAATCTTTTTTTCGGGAATTTTTGCGAATTTTCCCGGACCAATTTGTTCGTTTCTCCCAGCATACGTTTAGATAAAAACTTCGGCTTAGTCTAGTCTTCTTTTCTTTACGACTACTTACTTTTTTTAGCTAATTAGCTATAACTCTAGATGAGACAAATGTTATTGAATATTTATGCTTGACAATGAAAGTGTGTAATGTTCGTTTATATGGAATAACCCTATATACCATTCATAAGAGCATATTTTTTAAAATAAACTTATTTCATGAATCAATACCACTTTTGTAATTGTGAAACACTTGTATCTAATTAATTGTTTTTGCAAGGTTTTTAAATTCATAAACAAAAAGCATGTCTCTAATTTTTGTTATTGCTTCAGAAAGCTGATCTGGGTAAGCAGTAGCTATGTTTAAGTGAAGCCACAACAATTTCCTAAAACTGCAAATTACGTATTATCCTAGCCGTTCAAAAAAAATGATCACCAAATCTGCAAATTTCCTCATCTTCACAGAAGGTGTTGCCAACATCAGGTGTTCTTAAATTAATTAATGAATAAATGTGAAAAAATTGTTAGCAATTACAACATTATTGGTTGCTTTGATTGTTCATAGTCCTGGCTGGTGCTGTTGCTAAAATAAAAACCAGGTATTATTATGTCTAACTATTACTTTGATTTGACATACTTTGATTTTTGCAATGATTCTTCTGTTAAGTTTCTTTGTTTCCAAACAATTTCTTTAATGGTATCCAAAAAGTCACGAGTACTTAAGCTTTCATCAAAATTTGTTTCAACCAAAGATGAGTCAAGTGCCTGGAGTTTTCGTTCCTGATCTATGTTTATCTGGAGAATAAATTACTTTTGCTACACTTTTTCTGAAAAAAATTAGACGGTGAAACCGAGAAGCTATTTGTGGGGGGGGGGGGGGGTGTGGCTAAAAGCGAGTAGCGCAAAATATGAGTTGAAAAATTTGTCGAAAAAGTCTGTTTATGAAATGTTTGAGCATATTTAAACCATGGTTGTCAAAACCGTCAAAATTGTTTGAGAGGAGTCTAAATTTTGACGCAATGAAAATCGAATTTCTTATTTTTCAATGTCGTTTTGAGCTATATTTTGTTGACAATCTAGTATTGCAATACAAAAAACTTGTGCAGATTAAAATTTGCGTTAGCAACTTAATATCAGAATCTATAAATTTCTTCAAAAATGCCGTCAAAGAGGGGGGGTCTAGAGATGGTAACCAGCGGAAGTACCAAAGGGGACACTCAGGTAGTGGTTACGTTGTAGCCATTTCGGCTTGAAAAAGTTGCCTCCATTGCGCAGTGCGTAAGCGTTTGTGTTTCTTAGCCCAAATGGTGTCAAAGGTTCGATCCCACGTGGTGCATGCTATCTATTTTGGCTTTTTTGACCAGTTTTAACGATAATTTGGGTCGCTGATTCCGAATCTGGCGCCAAAATAGTCTAATTAACCTTAAAACTGGCCGAATAAAGAAATAGCGGGCCACCATGTTGGATTTGACCTGCCACACGATTTTGGGCCAAAAGACACAAACGCTTACGCACTGCGCCACGGAAGCCACTTTTCCAAACCTAAATGGCGAAAAATTTAGGGATTCTGATATTTATGATGCTAATCAACTTTAAGTTCTACACAAGTTTTTTTTGTATCGCAATTACCGCGTTGTCAACAAAATGCGGCTCTGAAAACGACATTTAAATAATACGAAATTGAATTTCCCAAATAGTGTTGAGACTAGGGTGGTTGATTGGTAATTACCCGGAGAAATACTTTTCCCGGAGAATACCCAACCTAGTTGAGACTATCGCCTTATTTGCTTGCATCCCTCTCCCTCTATATTTATGCTTTGGACACAATGGAGATGTTAAATCGAAGTGTGAATTGCGGAGTAGTGGCCAGTGATGTATTTTTGGCGATTTTCGCTCCTGCTCTGGCTTTGAAATCTTAGTTAAAAAAATTGCTCCAGCTCTTGCTCCTACTCGGAGCCAGAGCGAGAGCCAGAGCCGGAGATTTATAATCACTACTAGTGGACACAATGGAAGGGTGAAATGTGAAATTGAAGTGAGTAGTGAAGTCAGGGTGGCCACAATGGATGTCGATGGAATTTACACCTTCATTTTGCCACCCTATTAAAACTATTTGATCATACTTGGTAGAAGAATTCACGGCAAAATAGTTCGAACTGCTTGAAGTTGGATGGTCAATAATCTTTGAATAGTTTGAATCTTTGAAGTAAATGTCGTGCGACTCAGAGAAATTACTTCCCTTTCATTTATTGGCTCAAATCCAAAAAACTGTTTTGTTTATGTAAAATAAAATTAAAAAGATTCATAATGAAAAGTAAAATAATACTTGTATTTTTCGATTTACGTCTACCTCTTCAGAGCTGCTGGGTTCAAATTCGTCTTGTTCTTGGTAGCCGTTTGTTTTAATAGTTTTATAAGTCTGTTTTATCAGTTTCTTGTCTTCATTCTGTTGCTGCTTTTTCGTGCATGATTTAGCAACTTGTTGGGACTGTGATCACGAATTTCCAGACTTCTGATAATAAAAACTTTAATAAAAAGAGCTTCAAATCAAATGCTGGCTAAATCGTAAACACCATAGGTGGCAAGATCAGATCGCGTAAGACCAGGACCAAATTACAGATCTTATTGCAAAATCTTTATAACTTAGAGAAGTATTACAAATTTTATGAATGTACAAATTTTGGCTTTAATTTGCTTAATTGCTGCACCCCTCCCCCTCTATATTTATGCTTTGGACACAATGGAAATGTTAAATCGAAGTGTGAATTGCGGAGTAGTGGCCAGTGATGTATTTGGCGATTTTTCGCTCCTGCTCTGGCTTTGAAATCTTAACAGTTTTATAACTTAGGGAAGTATTTATGGTTAGAAAAGCCGATAACGAGTCAGAATCTTAGTTCATAGCAGTCACAAGTGTGAAGTTCAGCAATTGCCTGCACCAGATAAAGATTCTGTTATGCGCAATCGCTTCTTCGTAAAAAGTTTACCTTTAGTAAATCCCTGAAACGGATTTTCAGTGGCTTTGGCCGCTCTGGCCTGTGATTCTTAACGCTCAATAGAGTTTCTGACCATAAACAAAAATATTAAAAATGGTCTGATCTAGTCTGATCTTCGGCGGTTTGGTTGTTGTCGTCTCAGTCTTTGCCCACCTCTGGTATACACCCCTATACCTACCAATTAGTTTTTTTCTTGTCCCCAAGTTAATTACTTTTTCGAAAAAATTTTAAAATTATTTTCAAAATAAACGACTATTTTTTTCGAAAAACGAGAAAAAGTCAGCTTGAGTGACTAAGACAAACCACTGGAGGTGCATATTGCGATCGAGTGAGAGGTGTTTACTACGATCGGCCCAAATGCTTACTCATTTAGAAAGCTCATCAACTTGATGTAGTGGTTTGGAATGAGACCTATTTGGCCACTGCGATATTACGGTAAGACGGACAAGCTGATTGATTTGTTACTAATTTGAACTCCTAAAATATAGTTTAAACGGTTCAAAAAGTATTTATACTTGCTTACTAGTGAATTTTTGTCAGAAATCTTATTGACCATGTTCTAATGTCCAAAACCTCGTTTATTCTTTCTTGTTGGATTTAGCTAAATAACTGGCAGAAGTTATATCCCAAAGGCAGGATGCTTTTGGTATGTGTATGAGACAAATATATCCTCTTCCGTCCATAAATCTCCAAAATGAGGCTCGTCGTCTGACATCTGGAATTTTCGAATTTTTTGAAGTAAATTTATGCGGTTAGTGCAGATCAAAAACACAAGAACTGTTTTGAGAAAATGTCTTTTTTATCAAGAAAGAAGTACAAAAATTTATGATTTGAAGATCAATCAAAAATTATTGACTGACAGTTTTCGTAAATAAATTGCTTCAGCAAAAAATACACATACTTGCTATGGTCTAAGTTATGTCTTTTCGAAATAAACACTGCCTTAAATAAATAAAAAAATACTGTATCACATGAGCCTTAACTTTTATTTACCCGTCTTTTCCAATTTAACGAGCTGGACGAGCTTTCCAATTCAAAGAGCCTTTGATCGAACAGGATCACGTTAAATGACTTATACAGAGTGGCGCAATTTTCGGTGCCTTTTATTTTGACCATAACTTTGGCTAAAGACATCATTTTTTTGACATCTTAATTTCGAAATGCTAGTTACGAGACAGGTAGAAGCTTGTAAAAACAGATTTCTTGAATCATCGATAATTGTTGGACAATTTGACAATAGGGTGTTTTGGCATGGTTCGCAAAAACAGAAAATTGCTGAAATGCAGCAAAAATATTTGGCGTTGTGCGGTTTTTGAAAACAGCAAAATTGCAGCAAAAATTTTGCTGCATTTCAGCAAAATTTTGCTGCATTTCTTTGTTCCCTACTTATTACGCATCTTTCATTTTTTAACTATTTTTTTTTTGCTTTTTTCTATCTGGTGTCAAAAAATGTATGAACCACCCGTATAAAAGCAGTACCTGGGCTACATGCAGCCCGTAAAAGTCACTCTTAAAGGGAGGAGGGATTTTCATATAAGCGTCGTCTAGGTCACAGGTTCAGATCCCCTGGATGCAAGCCCTATTTTTCACTTTATTTTTCATATTTATTTTCAAGTTTGGTATGAAAATAATGCTCATTTTCATGGCTATCGACAAGACTATGAGCGCATGGTTAAACAACTATAACAGCTGAGTTAAAGGCTGAAGTCTACCTGAATTAGCTACAGTCGACGCTCGATTTAACATACGGCCTGGGGACTGACCCTAACCGTATGTTGACCGCGCGTATGTTGAATCGAGCGTATGTTGCATCGAGTGTCGCCTTGGTTTAATTTTAATTAGACCAACCAAATATTTTCCAACCGTACGTTAAATCGAGCGTATGTTAAATCGAGGGTCGACTGTAACTTATTTTGGGTTTTTCCTTGATTGATATTTTCTGTATTTTTTTACAATTGCACGTTTTGCATACAATGTGTAGCATGATTATAGGCTATCGCTCATATATCTAAACTATAATAAAGCTGTAAATTGAAATGAAAATTAAAATTTCAAATATCGCTTGGTCAAACCTTCGCAAGCAAGTAATTTTAATGTAAAAACATTTATATTTGATTCATCGTTCAACTCTGACTTTAAAAAACAAACAAAAGCAAAATATAAGGACAGAGCTTAAAGCTTCTAGGATAAAAGCTTCTAGGAAAAAGCTTCTAGGATTGACTTAGATTAAGTCTATCAAACAAAAAAAAACGCTCTAAGTCGCCAATCTAAAGGGCGAAAATCTGAAGATGATTATAAGTTTACCATTGCTCACGATCAGTACTCAGGTGGCCCGATCCTCGTGGTTAAGTAGTTGGTTGACCCAGGTGGAGTTACTCAGGTGAGGGATACCAATATGAGGAGTACCTAGGACGGGAATACCCATGAGGTAGTACTCAAGTGGTGGTACCCAGGTGGGGAGTACACAGGATAGAGCTACGCAGAAAAGAGGTACGAGGTGGAGTAGTATAGAGTAGTCCAAGAGATTCGGAAAATATTGAAAATTTCGCGTAGGTAGCTCTTGCCCCATCGATTTACCCAGGAAAATCGATGACAGCATTTAAGCTACCTGTAAGCTCTTCTATACGAAACACAAAATATATTATATTTAAACAAATATGAATGAGTTGCAGACAAATAAATTCAAACTTAAACTTTTTATGATTTTCCGAATTTTCCAAACCATGCTGTACACGGAGGGTACTCAGGTGGGGATCCCAGGTTTGGGTACCCAGCAGTCCCTCTTGTCGGATAGCCATGAGGATGAGCATTACTTTCATACCAAACTTGAAAATAAAATATGAAAATGGTGTGAAAAATAGGTCATGCATCCAGGGGATTTGAACCTGTGACCTAGACGATGCTTATATGAAATCCCCCCTTCCCCTTTAGAGTGACTTTTACGGGCTGCGTGTAGCCTAGGTATTGCTGTTATACGGGTGTTTATATATTTTCTGATTGCAGATAGAAAAAAGCAAAAAAATTTAGTTGAAAAAATGCAAACGCGTAATATGTGGAGACGGAGAAATGCAGCAAAATTTTGCTGAAATGCAGCAAAATTTTGCTGCAATTTTGCTGTTTTTAATAAACACACAACGCCAAATATTTTTGCTGCATTCACCAAATTTGCTGTTTTTGCGAACCATGGTTTTAGGTGAAACCACCAAAGAGGAAGTAAGGCGATTCTTGAAAATTCCGAAATGAAAATTTAATTTTTTAATTACGCCAACATTTATTTCTTCTTTCTTATTGTTCTCTTTTCTTCGCTGTGTAGCTTCATCCATTATCCTCAAATTTATTTGTTTAGTGACAATCCTAAATTTCGATTTGAGGAACTCAAAGAGACCAACGCGCTCCGACAAGCCCTACACACCGCAGAAATTATTTGGCTGATTTTTCAGTACAATGAGTTAAAGAACTCACATCCAGTGCGAAGTACAAATACCCGTACTTTACCTTTATTTTATGAAACCCTTGATTCAACAAACAGTTTTGGATAAAAAAGGTTCATTAAATCAAGGTTTGATTGTACACTAAAATCTTGATAAAGCAATACCTCTAATATAACGAAACCTTCGATATAGAGTCAAATTTCGATATTACGTCGCCCGATATAACGACAACCGAAAATAGACCAATTTGTCAGCTTTGACAATGTGACAATGTAAGGCCATCTCGATGTAACGCCACCTGTGGGTCAGTCTCAATGGGTGGCCTCATATCGAGATTTTACTGTGACACGGGAAAGGCTGATCGTGACTCCTGTTTATAATCGAGGCTAGTTTCAGTGCGATTAAGTTTAGAAGTGAGCAAAATTACTCGAAAGAGTTTTACAAAAATTTAATAATTTCATGATCAGATCAGCACTCACAAATAAATTTTGAAATCAACGTGCTGCTAAGCTAGAAGAAATAATCTCCTACGATTTGGACAACGACACGAAGGGTGAACTTGAGTCTTAGCAACCAATTCAACTCAAGCCGGATTTTGGTTTTCAATTTTTCGTATTGGCTTTGATAAAATATTTGTATTTTAGTAATAAGTCTATCAAAAATGGGTTCCACTTTTTCAAATAATTAATTTGATTTGATTTTTTCTGTTACTAAGACAAATTGCTGAGGAAATTTATTTTACAAAATATATTTTCAAATTATTCAGTGTTATTATAATTTTTACTGCGTCAGCAATGACAAGCAAAGCGGTATCGTATGGGCTGCTACAGGTGGATAAATTTGGGTGCACAACAAATCCTGTTCCCAAACTCTCTAACTCAATTGTGAAAACATATTTGATGCCTAAGTTTTTAGACCAATCATCACTAGCTCCAGAGCACACATCTAAAATAAAGAAATTTCTCGAATAGAATCTTATTTTTTTGAGACAAGAAAATATTCATAATTGATATTTTGTTATACTACAACTTTTTAATATAAAAAAGATGTTGTAAATCATTTTAATGATTTCTCATTGACAATTTCGAAAATGAAATATGTATTTGCACTTGTATTTGCACAAACTGATATTTGCAGACTCAAAACTTGAAAATTGTCTTACACAGAGCAGTTTTTTAACTTTTCGGTAAAAATGTATGTGTCGAAAATGGGCACTCATTTACTTAGTGCGATCTTTTTTTTGCTTAAGATAAGTCTTAGGGTAGGCCAGTGTATGTTATTTCGTATTTTAAGTTGTTTGTCAAAATTTGTACTTTTTGCGTATTTTGAGTGTGTCTAGGTAGTGAGTTCACTAATAAAGCAAAGTGAACAAGTTCCTCAAAAGTATTTTCCCAAGCACTAAAAGTCTAATCACTTACAGCCAAGTGTTTCGAATGCTGTTCCAATCTTGTAATGTGGACCGCCGGCTTCAACAATGGCACTGTTTGCCTTCTCAGCTAGATTTTTCTATAAGTTTTTAAAATGATAATATTAATGCTGTTGAAAAGATGGCGCTACTGGGTTATAAGCCCCCCCCTCTCTCCAAACTGCTCTCGGGAATACCCGAAGAGTACCGGGATACCCGGGAATTTTCAAAAGAGCTTGGGGGACTACCGAGTAGCGTCACAAGATATATATTTATACCAGATCGTCAACATCACTAGGTAAGAGTTTTGTTGATCTCCATAAGGGTAAATTATTACACCGCATAAGAATGGAGTGTAATGTAGGCTGTTAAACTTTCACCGAGATCACGCAGTAAATTAGCCAGCCCATGAGTTTCTGGCTCAGAAAATGGCTTTGGACCACAATACTGCCTTAAGAATGTTAACAAATCAATCTACTAGCGAGTTTAATTATAAATACCGATTTTTAAAAACAAACTTACCCATTATCACATGGTTCGTGGGATATTCCAGTAGTACCCCAATGGTAATCGAAATTTCGGTTCGGATCCACTCCAAAACATTTATTTGGTCCATAGGGTCCCGACCTAGTCTCTCTCCATTCCCTATCTACTTTACGACTGTATTCATATCCATCTGGATTGACTGCTGGAACTACAAATATGTCGATTTCCTCCAAAAGTGGTTTCAGTCGAGAGTCATTGACTAGCTGGTGGACAAAATTAGGACTGTTGCGTGACTTATCCATTCACGGGCGTGAAAACCAGCATCCACTAGCATGGCTCTTTTTACTTCATTAGACGTGTAACCAATCTTAAAAATTAAAGCATTTTTTAGAATATATATTGCTTAAAACAGTGGCTAAAAACCTTTAAGTACGCCAAATCTCGACCTTCAAACTTTTGCCCATGCTTCCAAGCTGCACAAACTGGGGGTTTTGCTCTGACAGCGATTTTATGTAAGACAAAATCTGAAATTGAGTTTTTTTAAATCATTTTCAAACTATTGAAACCTCATCATGAGAATGATAGTTGTATAGGTCAAAGGAAGGCGAATCATGTTCTGAAAACGCGTTTCCTTTTTGTTTTCAAAAAAAACTCGTCTTCTTCAACGTCTTTTGCTTCCTCAGATATAGCACTGAAACAGGCAAAATTGTAAGATTAATCATTTTACATCAATTTACTGGCTATACAGATGACTCTTGATAAACCAGCATTCCTGAGGAACAGACTGTAGATAAATTTTGGAACACTCCCCGCCCAGTCGATTTTGTGACACCCGCCTCAAAATTTCGCCTTGGTCCATCAAGCTAATTTTTCGCAAAAATATTATTTTGCTTTTTTTTCTCTTGAGCTTTATTTTTTTTAGATTCGGAAATTTAAAAAAAAGATAAAACTGTGGTAAGCTTTGTCGAATTTCTTTGTCGGTCAACTAATTCACTATTTTTGGATGTGCCGGTTATCGGGTCGTGGGCTATAGAGTGTTGACTGTAATATAAAAAGTAACTTGCCTTTGTAAATCAAAGCATATTGTATGAGCAAAAAAGCAATAAAGTATCAATGGAATAAGAAAAAATAAATTCTTCAACATATTTTACTTTTATTTTCCAAAAAATAAAAACAACATATTTTCTGAATATGTTTGACATGTCTGCCTTCTTAAATATGTTTCTGAAATAAAAAAGGAAAATGTTTTTTTATGAGAGACGCAGCAATATTTCTCGATTTTTTTTATTGTGTTTCAAATGTCATATGAATATTTCCTTTTTCTTTTTAATGTTTTTTATTTATGACCTTTTCAGTTTTTAATATTAAAAATATTCGTAAAAAGTTATCTAGCTGTTTAGCTAGATAGTTTCATAAACAAATTTGCTTTTCAACAAATTTTGTTGGTTGTTTTTTGCTCATTATGAATGAATGAGTCATGTGTGGAAAAGATCACCTCTTTTAGACCAGAAGGATTATTTTGCACCAAAACGGTGGCAATTCTAAAAGATGACATCCTGCAAAAATACGAACGACAGAATAAACAAAGTTTAGGACCTATACCAAATGATACAGATAATATGTGAAAACAACAAAATCATTTTTAAATGTGAAGAAAGAGGATGCGCCTAATTCACTCGCTTTCTGCTTGAAGGAATGCTCTGAATTTAATTTTTTGGATAGCAAAGTAGCATTTTTCAGGGCAATTTGTCGTTTGTTTGATGGGACTGATGTTTAAGTGGATATTAAAACCATATTGATTGAAATGTGCACATCAACAAAGAAATTTGAAAAATTTGTCTTTTAAAATAGCTTTCAAACGCAGTTTAATAAAATGAATTTGAACAAACGAGTAGTGCGCGAATGTATTTTGCGTACACTTGTAATAATAATGATGCATACGCAGCACTATTTTCAGTCTAACTTGTTTATTATCAACAGTTTTGTCAAAACTCTGCAATACTATATAAAATCAACAATTTTTTTTAAATACAGTCTAACCTCAATTTAAAAAGGGTGATAATTAATTTTGTCCGCAAATTTGCTGAAAAATGTCCGCATATTTGCTGAAAAATGTCCGCAATTTTTAATTGACCTTTTTCTTTATTTTTTATTTATTTTTCAAAAAATTCTAACTATCGTTTAGCTCAGAATCTTAGCTTTCTATCGAGCTATCAATATCCATAGCATCATTTCAGATTTAAACTCAAACATACAGATTGAAATATTTTTTTATAATCGTCAGTCTTTTTAAAACTCTAAAGATCTATGCTTGTTGAGTCATTTATAGAGATTTATAGCTCGATAGAAAGCTGAGATTCTGAGCTAAACGATAGTTGAAATTATTTTGAAAAATAAACAAAAAAATAAAGAAAAAAGGTCAATTTAAAATTTGCGACATTTAAAATTTGCGGACATTTTTCAACAAATTGCGGACATTTTTCAACAAATTTGCGTACATTTTTCAGCAATTTCCGGACAAAATTAATTATCACCCATTTAAAAATAACCTAAAACCTTTGTTTACTGACTTTTTCCTACTTTTTTATCAAAAATTTTAGAACTTTTGCATTCTCTGTTTTGATTGTGTGGTCTAAAATATTGCAAGGATTAAGATTCTGATGATCGTGTTGTAAGAAGCTGAAAACGTTTAAAACACAATGTAAGATATTCTTTCAACAAAAAACTAAATTGAACCATCCTCTGCAAAAAAATAGGACATCGTTATATCGAGCTTTCACTTTTTAAAGAAAAAAATTTTAGGTTTATAAAAGCAGTAGGAAGAATCGTAATCCTTGTGATTTTGTTCGACCAGACAATTTAAACAGAGCATGCAAGATTATTTAGAAGCGTAGGCAAAATAGACCGCGCCCCAGCTATAAAACAAAATTTTTTGCGAAATTCATTAAGTCGAGATTTGACTGTTCACACTTGTAGTCTAATAACATAAGCTATTTAGGTCTTTATAAATTATCTGGTAGCCTTTTTTAATTTTTGTTGAATCGATTCAGTGATATAAATGTCGGTGCTTAATGATTTTTAGTGCCTTTATTTTTTGACTTAGGCAAAATCATGAAGTCTTTCACAAGACGAACTCAAAAGTGAGTGCTGGACTTGCAAAAAATACAAAAAAATCTTTCAAAATGTCACCAGACAACTTTGGTAAATAACTATAAAGGACCGTTATTTACCATTAAGCTTTATAATTACAAAATTGGTACTTCTGCACTCAGGCCTGCCAACCCCCAATATTTCAAGACATAAAACTACTTTTTTGGCTGAGAATTTTCTAAATGGATTAAATTGTTCTACTTCGACAAATTATTGAATTATCCTCTTCATTTTTTCTTTATAAAAATGTGATAAGGTATATCATTAATTAGGGGGGGGGGAGGAGATTTTGTATTTGTAGCTATTTCTGAATAACTTTCTGCCCTATAAATGTAAATTTTCTCCACCATTTTGCATCCACTATTTTAAGAGATATGGTCTTTTAAGGTACTTTAGGGTCATTTATGAAGGGAGGGGTCTTGGTTGGTAGGCTAAATGCAAAAATTACAAAAAAAACTTTACGGAGATTAATAACAAATCAGTATATACATTTCAATTGCTAGCGCGAATCTAGGGATCTCTTGCTTGTGTCACGTTCACCACTACTGCTGGATTGTTGCCATAAGAGTTTGTGGGAGCAGAAGGAGCGCTGGGGTTTTAGGTGGAGATGCTTCCTGTGGTTTAGGATTCCAGAAAATCTTTCGGAAACATGCGGAGCACTTGTACAAGACGACAAACAAGACCACGAACACAATAAAAATGCCACCCCATAAGAAATAGCTGGACAAGAAGTTGGTGCCCCCTTCTGCCTTTCTAGCTTGACGGAATTTGAGAGGTTGGCCAGAGGCCTTGTTGAAGTAGTGCTTGCCATCACTCCACAGATCAAACACTTTAGTGTTTGGAAAGTCAAACAGCATCTAAAAATAGATGTCTTAAATGAGTAACATTAATTGACAAGTTTACTTTGTCACTGTGCTCCAAAATAAGGATGGTAGCGTTGCTTTTCTGGAAAACTAGACTCCAGTTCGAGGCACCATTACTCCGTCGTACACCTGCAATTTATTTTTTTAGAAATCGACCGATATTTCATCTCTCTTATGTATGGAAAATAACATTGTCAAAATTGCAAATTTGGAATCACTTCTGCTGATTCTGTATATTCTCTGTGAGCAGGCCTTCCAGATTTAAAAAAAAAACATTTGATGAAAATAAGGACATTTTAGGGTATTTTACCAAAAATATGCTATTTTATCCAGTGCTTATTTTTTTTTCTGCTAAAAAATAACATTTGGACTGAAAAAAAATTACATTTGGAATGCCAAATAGAGGATGCCAATCACGTCAAATAAAGTCTTGAATCCCAATCCATGTAAATAACCTCGACTAATCGGACTTTATTAACTCTAATTCTTGATTTCAGCAAAATTTTAAAAAAACGTGTAATAATTTACCTTCCGATTTGTGCCAATCAAAGCAAATGACTTGAATCTGCGCTCAAATACAAATTCATCCTCTACTTCCAGAACCTTCAATGGGTATTCAGTCAGTTGTTGTGGAAGTTTTGGCAGTCCACTCTCCAAGCACTCATAGGCATTCGATTTAGGCTGAATCAGATCAAATAGATATATTTAACATACAGAATATGAAATTTTTACAAAATTTTACACTCCTGCAAATTGATTGGACTGTAACTTCCATTTGTTCCGACAACAATACTGGGCAGCTCATAAAATGCAAATTGGGCGCCATCTGGCGACAATTCTCCTCGATCAATAGAGTAGATGCTAAGTGGCACAAATTTGGAAATGGTAAATGCTGGTAGTAGATTTGCAAAGTGATCTTGTTGTCATTGAATCCCACCAAAGACACATCTGCCATGTCATAGAAAAAATTTAGGTTATGAGCATAGGGTGTCCACTCGAACGGAAATTGGGGAGAATACTGGCTTTTGATTGCCTGAATTTATTCATTATTTTTTAATGATGTAAACTGCACAGACCTGAGTCACTTGATCTTGCGGAAAAAAGCTCTGGTCATCTTGCCAGTCTGAAGCAAAGACGAAATAGCCAGCTCAGTTGTCTTTCTCTCTGCTCGAAGAATATTCCGCAGATCGTTTTTGAGTAGGCTTCTTAAATATATTTAGACAATATTAGACTCGAAAAAACAAAAAAATCGGGGTTTTTTGAGCAATGGTCCACTTTTTCTAACTTTTTTGAATAAAATATTGTTTATTTCATCCTTTTCTTGTTAGTCTTTCATGGAACAGGCGTCTTTTATCAAGTTTCCCCTGTTTAAAATTGTTTGCATGATGCATGATTCGTCTAAGGCAAGCTCTCCAAGTGAAAGGCGAGGCTTGTTAAAAAAACGCTTGTTAAAAATATTTTTAAATCATATGACGATTTTTGTGTCATCTTGCCATGGCAAAGTAGCTATCGGATTTTTTTCACAGTTTTTTTTAAATCATCGAGGGTTTTTGGAAATACAGTCGAGTCTCAATGTAGTGCGATCCCTCGGGACCGCTTAAAGTGACACTATATCGAGTATAACGTTTTTTTAATCAAAAAAAAAGCATAAGTATCAATAAGGATTTAGATATTTATCCTTTTTTGATTAAAAACGAGAAACTATTTAAAAAGGGGTTAAAAAGTCTTTAAAAAAGTCAGAGAAAATGAATGAAATATCGCAAAATGATATGTCGAGAAAAGAAATGTTGGGAAAGGAAATGTGAACCTGCCCTCGCCATACAGTCAACTCTCGCTAGCTAGTCAACATTCGCTATAGTGCGACTCTTGATATAGTGCGGTTTTTTGGCGTCTCCGGCGACCGCACTATAGCGAGAGGGACTGTATATCAAATTTTCTCGCATTGTACGATAGTAAACTTTGTCGAGTTTCTGTATTGCCAACTAAATAATTTTCTCGATGGCAACTCGCAATATAATAAAGTCGCACTATATCGAGACTTGACTCTATTGGTAATGATTTAATTTCAAAAGCAAAACTAACTCGATGAGGTCGTCTAATTTCTTCTGTCCACAGTCATGTATTTGTAGAAGTCTCGATACGTGACAGCTGTGTCTTCCACCTCCCTAAGACGACTCTTCACTTCATTCAGTTGGATTTGCTGGACAAATAGCCAAGTAACAGACACTCCAGCCACACCAACAATTGCTAAAGTCTCGATAATGAACCTCTTCGGTCTAGTCTGGACGGCACAATTGGTGCATCTACCACATTCTTTTCAATCCACTCATAAAAAAGCTGTTTCTCAGCTGTGGCAAGCTCAGTCAGGATCTTGAAAATAAAAAATTAGCAACATTTTAAAAAAAACAAAATTTTTAAACAAATTTTTAGGCAATAATAAATTCAAAAATATTATCATTTATTTCCGGCTACATAATGTGTTTTAAGACTAAGTTTGCAGCTTGTTTTTAAAATATCAGTCGAATAAAAAATTTAACGTATACAAGGTGAGTCGTAAATTTGCATCATTTAGGAACTTTTTTTGTTAAGACCGGTAAGATCTCAAAAAAATCTTGAGTTTCAGCCAATAATTTAAAAAAAGTAAGTGATAAAGACAATATACCGACCGATGATTTTTTAATAGTCGAAAGTTGGTTGAAAATCATGTAGGAAGATAAAAGGCAAAAAGTTCAGTTTTACGACTCATCCTGTAATCTTCACAAAAATAAGGCACGGTCAGCTATTGACTGAAAACTAGTCTCGAAGGGGCATACCAGCGCGTTGCACTGCAATTAAGGCCGGGATCAGCAATTTGTTTCTCTCTGACTACCGTTTTTCTCTAATTATAGACCCGTCTCTATTAGACCCGCTAACTTCAATGGTCTGAAATTTCTGTTTTAACTTTTAAAACTCTGTAAAAAGTGCCTGTGAGGGATTTAAAAATCTAACAGGCACTTTTTACAGAGCTCAAAAGTTAATGAAAACAGAAGTTTCAGACTACTAACGTTGAAAAAAATTGCCCAACTCTAATTATAGACCTAGGTCTATGATTAGAGAAAATACGGTATTTTCTACAAGTCTTCTACCTGATCCGACATAAGCTTTCTGCCTACTTTTCGAACGTAGGATAAGGTCATAAATATCAGAATTGACATAAGACGAGTGAAAACAAGGACGATTTTTGAAAACTTGCTGGTCCCCGCCTTAATTTGCAGTGTAACGCGCTGTTATGCCCCTTCGGAACCGGATTTTCGCTGTGCTACGCATTTCATATGCTAAAACATGTGCTAAACACTAAACAGACAAACAACCTTTTTCAATTTTCCAACTATTTATTTTGAGTTAAATTTACCTCAGCGCTTCGGTTGTTGAGCACGTAGGTAATGAACATACTCTCATTCAACACATTGGTGATGTCCATGGCTACGGTCAATACGTTGTAAGGCATGTCTTTGTTGGTATAGCTGAAAATTGTAACGATGATCCGGGCATAGGTTTCTTGGGTCGAGATAAGCCCATACTTTTGTTGTTGTTCAGATTTTTTGTTTAAAACAATCTACAGTGGTGTATTTAAAAAAAAACGCAAATATAAAGTATTTTTTTTGTGGTAAAAAACTCACAAGCCACCGAAGTCTCGAGATTGGAGAGTATGCGACATTGTCTAGCTCCTGCGACGCAAGTTTTCTTGTCCAACAACAAATAAGACACAGAAAAGTAGCAGTGTATAATACAAGTAATTCATCATTAGTTGGGCAAAACCTGTAAAATAAAGTATTCTTCAAAGAAGCATGCTCTTTACCGATGGGAATATCTTCAAAGGCGGGTATCAGTAAATTCAAACGAGAAGTAAAATGTGGCATTTTAATAAAAGTCAATGAAAAAGTTGATTTCAGCCGGAATCGAACCAACTACCGACTTTCACGGTAAGCCGGCACTTTACCACAAGAGCACAATCAACGAATTTGCATTTCAATATAATTCTTTTTTGAATTATCCTAGTATCCGCTTTTTTTTTCTCTTCCCATCGGCTGCGAGGCTGCGGCTTCTTTAAAGGACAATTCCCGTCTACGACAGCGAGAATTCCGTATTCTGAATTGGGGGATAGCGTTTTTACTCCAAAAAATACACGAAAGAATTTGTTTGAACTATAAAGTGATTTTCATTTTTTGGCATGTTCCTTTCTGCAGCTCTGCTATTTTTAATAGCAGAAAAAAGCAGAGCAACAAAAAGGAACCGACCACAAATGAAAAATCACTTTTGGATTAAAAAAAAGAAATAATTTTGTGCATTTTTCGGATTGATTGCCGGATTTCGTGTATTTTCAGTCTTCCGCTAATTCAAAATACAAAATTTTTTTGACCTAGACGATAAGGGTCTTTAAATAAGAAAAAACAAAAATGTGTCTTTGCGGTAAGATTTGGGTGAGCACAGCTGTAATTGTCAGGCTATATATTCTTAGAGAAATTATTTTCTATAAACATTTTGAAAGTTTCTACATACATAAACAGTCAACAATCAATGAGCTACCGCGCATGCAAAAACATCATAATACTTCATTGATTAAACAACAAAAAAATTAAAAGTTAACAAAATTTATCTCTATATAGTATTTGTGTGTCTGTGTCGCCATTGGCCCCGTTGTGTCAGTTATGACTTTTTTCTAAGAGATTTTTTATCAGGCAAGTTTGTACTCATTGGAAAACCCTTCGACGGCAAAGAACCTTTTGCATAAAGATCTGGGGTTTGCTGCAAATTTTCTCTCCATTTTTGTGTCTGCAATGATGTTTTTCTTACCGTATTTCCTCTAATAAGCGCCCACCCTCGACTTTGAACACCTATATCTCAGCTCAGAGGATTTTTTTTGCAAACCTGTTTGATGCATTTTTAACTCCCACGAGTTCTACCGATTTCGCTTTTTACATTTCGAAATTTCACCCAAAAATCTTGAGATTGACCCTGCAATTTTCAGATTTTCGGGGTTTGAAAAATAGCGCCCATGGGCTCTTATTAGAGGAAATACGCTACTTTTAGAAAATTTCGGCCAAAAATTATTCTTTTTTAGCTGCGAAGTTCAAAAACTGCGAAGTTTTGATTTGAAAAGGTTTTAAATAAAAGATAAAAATCTCTTAAAAATTTAATTTTTTTCATTGCAGTTAAAAAAAGTTGGAGTGTGAGCGTTGATGAAAATTTTTCAAAGATAAATAAATTAGCAGAACAAAAATACTATAGCACAATTTGATATAATGAATATATTATCAATATTTCTTTTGTAATAACTTAAAAATTCATTAAACACAGTGACTATCTTAATTATTAATCCTTAAAAATTATTAATTTCTTAAAAATTAATTTTAAACAATAATAAAAACTTCTTTCAAAACAGAAAAAAAGTATATTCATCAACTGATTTTTTGTTGTTTCCACAGATTGACTCAAAGAAATTTGGAACAAAGAAAGTAGAAGTCTTTCATAAACCTTTTTTTGTATCACAGCTACATTGATTTGTTTAGCCGAAGAGTATGATTCAACAACAACTAACCTATTATTTTGTATGATTTTTTATAATACATTAACATATACAAAAACTAATTTAATTTTTGGCTCAGCTCTTTATTTCACTTTTGAACAAAAAAGTTTTATGTATAGAAAGTCAAAATCTGTTTTATTTGCTTTTTTATTTAATTTTATATAGCGCCTGAGTTATGATTACCGTATTCTCTCTAATAGATGGACATGCCTGTCCATTTTCGACCCTCACCATTTTTTTCTGAATTTATGTTAAAAGTATAATAAAACATGGTTTACCCCATATTTTTGGTCTTGAAGGGTGCCTATCTATTAGAGAGATAACGTTATTTTTTAATTGTATGAAGATTATTAACGTTGAGATTGCAATACCTATTCCCTACCTAAAAGTGACAAATGTACCTAATTTGGATCTTGTCAAAAGACCGTAGCTTTTGCGCGCAGCGGATGCGCAATGCGCAATATTTGAATTGGCGGAGGACAATTTTCTTCCGTCTCTCCCTATACTCTTTGGAGTTATTTCAATCGACTATAAAGAGTATAGTTTGAGACGAAAGAGAAGTGTCCCCCCAATTCAAATTTTGTACATGACGCTGCGCGCAAAAGTCGTGCTCCTTTAACTGTCTTTTTTAAAACCTATTTTGTTGACAACACGGTGTTGCAATGTTAGACCGAATGTATTCGAAGTTTAAATTTAGCACGATAATAGGAATGTTACAGGCTGTGTAGAAAATTTTCGCCACTTTCAAATGCCATAACCTTTGTGTGCATCGTTTTTAATTTTGTTGTTATTCCTCATTTATTATTACTCATTTGTTATTTCTTATTGTTTTTACAGATTAACTCAGTTTTTCATGACAATATTTTTGGTACATTATGTCAAAAAAACCCGATTTTTCTTGGTTCTTCTTTTGGTTCGACCTTTATCCATCCAAATAATCCATAAGCCAGAATCCAAACCAAAGATAGGACCAAGCAAAAATCGTGTTTTTGACATTACATACCAAAAAGGTGTCATAGATAATCGAGTAAAAACCTAATTTTTGAGAAACGGGTATGAAAAAGTTATAGGTTTTTTATAGTGGCGGAGTATCTTGGTAAATCCTGCAGAATGAAATTTTTTAGAAATTATCCAGACATTGAAAGACCATAAAAATATTTATTTATTTTATTATTTATTTACGCGAAAGTAAGTTAAGCACACAGCAATAACAAAAAACAATCACGCAACTGTTACAAATTTCATAAGATCTATTTTCCCTGAATTCATTTTAAATAATTGGATAGTTCCGGAAGTAATGGATAGTTCCAGAAGTAAGTTTCCGAAGTTTCCGAAAATATCTAGCAATCTTTTTGCAGTGGCCTGTTTTGAGTGGATTTTTCATAAAATTTAGAAATTGTGATAAGAATGTTTTTGATCCAAATTTTTATTTTGCACAAACCTTATTCACATCGCGGCACTAGATTGTCAGCGAAATATAGATAGAAATTGACATTAAAAATATACTATGTCACTTTGAATGAAGGGGATAATAGGGTATCTACGATATGCGTTTCAAGTTTTTTAGAGACAATGATAAGTATAATATAAATACCTTAACCTCTATTAATCCGGTCCCTCGACTTGAGCATTTATAGCTCAGCTTAGAGCGAACATTTTGCAAGCCTTCTTAACTCCTACGAGCTTCATTGATTTTGCTTTTTAAATTATGGGTTTTTACCTAAAAGTTTCAAGATCGATACAAAATTTTCCCGATTTTTTAGGGGTTGTAGATAATCAGGCCGGTCTGATAAATAGAGTTTACGGTAAGACTGGATTCCCTTATTTTTTAAATTGTCTTATTTTATTAAGTTTTTTCGAGTTCTTTCGTATTAGATCTGTCAGATCAGTAGTTAGTTATTTTGGTGACTATTAAATAAATTCCGAAAAGACAAGAAATATTTTCGCAAATGCTTATATTCACGAAAGCAATAGACTGCATGAGAGTATTTAAACATCGTTGATAACGGAAATGTTAGAGAATGGTGCAAGCTGTTGAGCAGATAGTCTCGACAAGAAAATAATAGTCCAAGTTTTGTATTTTTAAATGTGGTTATAGAGCCATATTTTGCTGACAACTTGCTGTTTTGGCGCCTGACAAAGTTGTGTAGAATTAAAGTTGGATAATATATATCAAAATTTCAAAAGTCCTTGAAAAAATTCCCTAAAAATCAAAATTGTTCAAATTCGAAACCTTCGAAAAGGTCGATTTTTTGTATTACATTTCAATTTTAAAGACATTTATAAAAGAATTTTTAAATTCTGATATTGATGATACTGCTCCAATTTTCGATTTTGTACAGGTTGTCTGACATCGCAACACCGAGTTTTCGACAAAATATGGCTTTAAAACCGTTAAAAACACAAAATTTGGATTAATCCTTTTACGGTGATACTAACTCCTTAACAGCTTTTGGTAACCACAGGCCAAAAATGCCAGTAGAGTCAAGATAAAAAAATTATTCGATTCCTTTTATTCGATGACAAAAGCTATGAAATATTCCATGCTCTCTCTTATCTTCGGGCCTTTTTTCATTTAAAATCGTGTTTTTGGCTTTGTGTTTTTGACCTACGGCAAATTACCTTTCAGTTGAAAAGCTCATTTCAGGCTTACTTACTTACCGTTTTTTTAATAAACTATCGTATTTCCATCGATATAAGTCCCCCCCCCCTCGAAATCCGGAATTTTTTAATTTATTGATTGCACTTCTGACCATTTTTTTCAATTGGCGCTTGGTTATGTGACGTACCTAAATGTAGTGCAGATTCCCAGCTATATTTTGGTATATTACATGCGTTGGACTCAAAACCGAAAAGTTGGTCTGAAAGGCAAAGAATAAAATTCAAAAATTCGCGATTTTAGGTGGCTTACATTAGAGGAAATACGGTATTTCCTAAACAAATCTAAAAACAGGTTTGAATGGACGATGGCAATAATGACAGAGTTTACAGCGATTATCAAGATGATGAAAAACTTGCTTTTTAGCTAAGTTTTCGCACAATCTAGTCAGATGACAAAAAGACCACGTTCAAAGATCACAGACGTATCAAGCAATCTAAAAAAATCAAACAATAATAACAAGTAAAGATTCATAGTTTTAACAAATACCACCTGTGATTTTCTCATATATCAACCAAATTGTTGACCCTATTAAAGAATCGGGACCATTTTTCACCTTGGTCCCCCTGTTGATTTTAGGCTAAGGGAAGGGTAGGCCAGAGTATATAAGGACTAACTCAAACATGTTTTTATTACTTTTTTAACACGGGAATGGCTGTACGTCCTGATGGTATGTCCTTGTGCAGAATTTCACGCTGAGCACGATGGTGGAAAAAAATTGAAAAAAATAACTCTACGGTGGTTAGCTGTCTTTGTGAACCATCAATGTCACGACTTTTGCCTATGCCACTTCAAAGAGGTAAAGAATGCCACTGTTTTAGTATATTTTTTATATTTCATGTGCAAAAGAAAGCGCAGATTGCGAGCTTTCAAATGACATATCGTTGAGGTATTTACGACAATTGAATGAAAAGCTTTACCTCGAAGAAATAATTGTTTTTATTTTCAAAAAACGTTGTTCATACAAAAATATGTACAAATAAATGTGGAAACGCCGTTTTTAAGTTTATGGTTAATACTGTTTGATAGAGCAAGAAAAACTGCACTAGAAAGTGCTTTAAAGTAGCCTGCAACCAAGCTTTTTGAGTGTTTAGCAAAGGTTCAAAAGTATATCCCAAAAGGCATCTTGACCTGAAACTTCAATTTTGCTACATAAAGCTGAAATTCTGACACTTGATTCGAGTTCAGCATGGTCGATTGACTTGGGAAACTGTCAATTGATTATCACAATCATTGTCAAATTTCAAATTCCGCTCGAGACAAAAATTATTTAAATTCAAAATTTTTCAAATTTCAAGTAATTTTTGTCTCGATCGGAATTTGAAATTTGACAATGATTGTGATAATCAATTGACAGTTTCCCAAGTAAATCGACCATGCTGAACTCGAATCAAGTGTCAGAATTTCAGGTTTATGTAGCAAAATTGAAGTTTCAGGTCAAGATGCCTTTTGGGATATACTTTTGAACCTTTGCTAAACACTCAAAAAGCTTGGTTGCAGGCTACTTTAAAGCACTTTCTAGTGCAGTTTTTCTTGCTCTATCAAACAGTATTAACCATAAACTTAAAACGGCGTTTCCACATTTATTTGTACATATTTTTGTATGAACAACGTTTTTGAAAATAAAAACAATTATTTCTTCGAGGTAAAGCTTTTCATTCAATTGTCGTAAATACCTCAACGATATGTCATTTGAAAGCTCGCAATCTGCGCTTCTTTTGCACATGAAATATAAAAAATATACTAAACAGTGCATTCTTTACCTCTTTGAAGTGGCATAGGCAAAAGTCGTGACATTGATGGTTCACAAAGACAGCTAACCACCGTAGAGTTATTTTTTTCATTTTTTTTCCACCATCGTGCTCAGCGTGAAATTCTGCACAAGGACATACCATCAGGAAGTACAGCGGTTCCCGTGTTAAAGATCTAGAACGCCTTTTTGAGTCTGTCCTAACATACACTGGCCTGCCCTTGCCTTAGCCTTAAAGGGCTAAATTTCGGTATTCACACCCAGTCAACTTCGGTATACACACCCCAGTCAAAAGCCAGCTTGGGGGACCAAGCAAATTTTTTTAATTTTTTCGTAAAAATAATTATAATTTTTTAGAAAATATTTTCTGTAAAAAAATTTAAATTTTTTTACAAAAAAAATAAAAAATTTGCTTTGGTTCCCCAAGCTGGCTTTTGACTGGAGTGTGTATACCGAAGTTGACTGAAGTGTGAATACCGAATTTGCTCCGCCTTAAAGGGCCATTGCCGTCTCCGACAACAGTTCCCCCGCCAATTCAAATTTTTTTCTTAATCGTTGGATTTCTGTACGGATTTTCAACTTGGTTTAAAAAAACCATACCTAAAATAAATCCTAGGCCTTGTTTTTGTTAGAAACCAAGCTGAAAAATCCGTACAGAAGTTGAATGATTAGGCAAAAAAAATTGAATTGGCGGGGACAATTCAAAACAGGTGGCAATGGCCCTTTAAAGGACCATAGCCATCGCCGACAACGAGAATTTCAAATGTTTGAATTGGCGCGGATAGTTCTCTTTCGTCTTTCATTGTACTCTTTTGAGTCATTCGAAGCAAGTCAAAAGAGTACAATGAAAGACGAAAGAGAACTGTCCCGCGCCAATTCAAACATTGAAATTCTCGTTGTCGGCGACGGCTATGGTCCTTTAAGCCTAAAAAATACACTAAAAATCAACATGGGGGACCAAGGCGAAAAATAGGCGCGACTCTTTAATAGGTCCAAATTGTTTTTAAAAACAACAATTCATTTTGTAAAATATAATATTTTTAGATATTAATATTGCAATGTCAGTGTCTAGTCTCCCAGATGACTGTGAATGTCCTGAGATTCCAAACTGCTTCTCCCTGGTAGTGTGTGCTCTTGTAATGTACACTATCACTTGGTTGGCTATCATTGCTCTGATCACTCGTATTGTTAAAAAATGCAATAATAAAAAGAGAAGCCGGCCACAGAAGTCAAAAAAAGAATCTCCTGCTCCTCCTCCACAAAACAAAACCCGTTCAGTTATCAATTTTAACATCAATCCAAATTCTGATGTAGATTATAATCTTGCGTAATCAAATCCTATTAAATATAATACGTTAATTATATTATTTTGCATCCGATAGGTATTTATTAATCCCAAAATACAAATCTTCAATAGTTTTTATAATCAAAAACACAATACACAAATGTTAAAGAAGAACATTGTTGGCTTATAGCAGAGTAAGACATTTGTGCTGTTTTACATCACACAGCATATGAACAGCTTCTTTTCATGGAACTTTCAAGTATTCTTATAAAAAGTTTTCTTGTCACTCTGATAATTTAATCAGAGTTGTCAATTTCGACTGTACAACAAGTTCACGAGCTTTTCTACTGATTGGTCACGGAAATCGAAAAAATCTAATTTTTCACAAAAAAATAGTTTTATTCTAAACTAATCCATATTATACAGAGTTTTCATCTTAAGTTTTAAAAATGAAATATATTTTACTCATTAAGTACATATTTCGCTAATTTGAAAAATTGCTAAAAAGTGTACTTTGAAGAGGGGACACTGTTGTTTTTCGACATTTTTTAAAAATCTGAGTTTAAATTAATAAAAGCTCTACAGCTGTATTCAATGGCTTTTTTACTTGACAAATTATCCATTACCGATAGATTTCAAGACTCGATACCTTGCAAGTAGCAACTAGAGGGCTTTTTTAAATTAAAACGGGTGTTCACATTTCATTTTTAATGATGTTTTTGTGAAAACTGGCTGTCTTTCTAGTCAAATTTTTTTAAATTGTGATAAAAGAGCTCCAGGTTAGCTTGATTACTTTCATCGATTTTCCTGCAGAAATCGATCGGCAAGGAACTCCCTACGCAATTTTTCATGACTAACCCCGTCTAGGGGAAAGTCGTAACAGCTATTTGGGGTGCCACCAGGTGGATTTGTTTCGAAATTTTTGAATTGATAACAGAAATAAATTTGTTTTGCGTATTTTAAAGATATATTGAATGGATCAATTAAGTTGATATATCGGACAGCAATGCTGTACGCTGTTTTTCACGACTAGTGCTTTTCAATTAACGAAAATTTTCTGCTCCACAAAATTGATAGATGACCACACTTTTGCACGGAGCGGCACGTCCAAAATTTGAATTGGCGAGGATCAGTTCTTTTCCTTGTAGCATTTTACAGGGTGGACCAAGTATTTCAGCCTATTTTAGAGACATACCGTATTTCCTCTAATAAGCGCCCCGGGGCGCTTATTTTCAAACCCCCAAAAATCGGAAAATTTGGAATTCGATTTCGAGATTTTTGGGTGCTCAACCAAAATCTAAAAAGTGGAATCGGTAGAGCTCGTGGGAGTTAAGAAAACGTATCAAACAGCTTTGCAAATATCGCTTCTACACTGAGATCCAGACCCTCAAAGTCGAGGGGGCGCTTATTAGAGCGGGGGCGCTTATTAGAGGAAATACGGTAAAACCTTTTCTCAAGACTCTAAAAAATTAAATTTTAGCTCATTCGATAGCCCTGAATTTGTGGTTTAATTTGACACCAGGGCTGGGCACGGGCCGGCCCGAAACCGGGCTGGGCCGATTCCTCTCTGGGTCGGCCTAAAATTTCTCAGCCCGCGGCCTGGCCTGGTCGGCCCGGTGTATCTCATGTACCCTGAAATTTCCAACTTTTAAAAAACATTTTTTCCCGAAAAATACACAAATCTTTGTAAAATTCAATTAGCAGCATTTTAATTGGTTAAAGAGTGAACATTGTAAAGAGTATTTCTTATTATACCGTGGTAACTCAGCGATCATTCAAAATTCTCCACTTATGTATAGGTAGCACTACTTAAAAACCTGGGCAGTATTCCTTGAAGATGACCACCTTTATGCTATACACATAGGTACCACAAGGGTACCTTGGTACAAAGTCCTACCTGAGTACTACCTCTTTTCTAGTGGAATATGAGTATGACCACCAATAAACTAAATGATTTGAATACATATGGACCGCAGCCTGTACACCTAGGTTCTACTACTTAGTGCCATCGAATCAAAAATATAAAATACATGCTGCTGATGTAAATCTACAAAAATGTTCAGTGAAAACGAAAATTTGACAACATATAAAAAAATTTTGAGAAAATTTTTCTTGTGAACCGATATTCAAAATTTTTCCGGCTTTTCGGGTCGGGCTTTTACAGTTACGCAGCGGGCCGGCCGACCAAAACCCGGCCCGTGCACAGCCCTGTTTGACACCAAAAAAACATTTTATTGAACCTTAATGATGAGATATGCTTATTTAAACCAAACATGACATTTTTAAAATGCAAAATTGAAATCGAAATTCATGTTTTTTGAGTCTATTTTTTTCAAAGAGCCATATCTCCATACTTTTACGTTCAAAAAAATTATGTGAAGTGGGTTTTCTAGCTCTTGATCTGCACTATAAAATAGTGCTGAAACTATTACGGAATCACATACACTTCATCGAAATTATGACTAGTACACTCTGTATGCTGCCAAAGATGTCATGTTTGATTTAAATGGACGATACGTAAAAATGCCACGTCTTGGAGAAAAAGTACCACGTTTTTTTTAAATTTGCCTAGTTTTGCACAGATATGCCTGGTTTTATTGGTCGCTTTGTTTCCAAGGACATATCAATAGCAAGCTACCGTATAACCTCTATTAATTAGGCACCCCCTCGTTCAAAATCGTGTTTGTGGCATTGTGTTTTTCACCCATTTTTTGGAAGTTCTCTGAGGCAAGTTACCACTCATTTTGTAGGTAGTGAGATGAGCTATAAAATGGTTGGTAAGTTACCTGAGTGAAGTGACCAAAAGTGGGTCCAAAACACAATGCCACGAACACGTTTTTTGAATTAGGGAGTGCCTAATTAATGGAGGTTATACGGTAATGGTAATCTTCAAAATTTCAGGTGGAAATCATTCATTTGTCTAAGAAACCTTATTGTCAGAAAACGTGGCAGATTTTCACAAAAACGAGTCACTTTTTCGCCTTCTTAACTACTGGTGACCATAAAGTTCGGAATGGACTTTTGAACTAATTTTTAGCAATAAAATTTATTCCCCAAAATATTCCAAACATAGGTTTTGTAGGCCTTTCCTTCTCTTTCGATTGGTATATTCACTTTTACTTTATGAAGAAATTTTTTTCAAAATTTGGACAAAGAATGAAGGGAAGGAAAAATAATTTATGCAGGGCATATCTTGTGTTGATTTTCGGTATGACCATGCTCTTTTCTGCTTGATTCGGTTTAAGAATTTATTTCCAAAAAAAAATCCAAATATAACAAATACAAGTTATATTTGGATTTTTTTTTGGAAAGAAAATTCTTAAACCGAATCAAGCAGAAAAGAGCATGGTCATACCGAAAATCAACACAAGATATGCCCTGCATAAATTATTTTTCCTTCCCTTCATTCTTTGTCAAATTTTGAAACAAAATTTCTTCATAAAGTAAAAGTGAATATACCAATCGAAAGAGGAAGGAAAGGCCTACAAAACCCTATGTTTGGAATATTTTTGGGGAATAATTTTATTGCTAAAAATTAGTTCAAAAGTCCATTCCGAACTTTATGGTCACCAGTTAGAATCGAAAAACGTGGCACTTTTTCTCCAGAACGTGGCATATTCCCGTTTTATCCAATTTAAATAAGCATATCTCAGCACTCAATTTTTATAAAATGTTTTCTTTGGTATCAAACAAACCGCAGATTCAGAGCCATCGAATGATTTGTTATTTTTGTAGCTTTGGAAAAAAGTTCTAGATTTCTCGAATAGGCTGGAATACCTGGTCCATCCTGTACTTTTTTGAGTCGTCTTAAGTGACCCAAAACAACCCACGTTTCGTATTCAAAATTAATTAGAACCAATTCAAAAACTAAGTTACAATATATAATTAGGACGATAATTAGAAACAAGTTAGTTTAAATTTTCAGATAAAAGTTTTCAAGTATTTTTGTAAATACTTTTGGGCGTTAAAAAGTCTTTAAATGTATATGTCATAAATGATCTGTTGATAGCTCTCAAATGTCAATCATTTTTCTTAAGCTTTATTTTGATCGTCTGAAAACCTGTATAAATTCTGATAACACAAGCAAAAGCATTTATTTTTTCATCAAAAAAAACATCCGGCGTAACTTGAATTACTGTTTAAAATAAATACTCTTAACTATGCAGAGCTTGCCTTCTTCCTGTGAATATCCGTCGACCACAGAGGTAGTGAGATTAGGAAAGTATTTATTCGTGTGTTAATATTTAGACTACTAATGAAAATGTAGTGCCTGTGTTGAAACAGACGAGCACTGTCATTACTGCATCTGCTGTGCTTGAATGGCGTATAGAAAATGTAAGTACTCTAACGATAAAATGAGTTGAGGTGTGTTTCTGAGGAACATATTATTTTTATGGTGTATTCTTGTTGAGCATTACAATCCATAATGCATCATGTTTTTAATGAAAATTTTTATTTTTGGTTTGGTAACCGAATAACTAATTTTTTGTACGCATTGTTTTTTTGTATACATTAAAACGTTAAAGCAGTCTTGTTAAAATAGGGCTGCCAGACGTCTTTATATATTAGATTTGTTCTTATTTTAGTCAAAATCTTACTTTTTTATAGAATTTTTAGTCGAAATCTTATTTTTTTACAAGAGTAATAAGCTCTCGATAAAATAGCATATTCTTGATAAAATACCCGCAGGGTCAGGTCAATTACTTCCCTGCATATGCTCTACAGGAACACACTCAAAAAAATAAAATCTCACGTCCTTAAAACAAGTACCCGAAAAACACACTTCGGGTACTAATCCTGTAATGTCTCTATCACAATTTTAAGTTTTGTTTTGGTATTGTGTACACCCTTTACATTAACACTCAGATTTACATCTACACTCATCCCTTCACAATACCAATGTAAATGCAAATAAATGCAAGTATTTTCAGAGAATACTAAAGTGCTTTATCGATGACGAGCAGTTCAATGCTACAGTCAAGTCTCGATTTAACGAAACCCCGATTTAACGAAACTCTTGATTTAACGAACCTTTTTTTGGTGGCTATTTGGCCACTGATTAAATAAAATGACTAAAATAAGCTCTCGATTTAACGAAACCTTCGATTTAACGACATTTTTGGCGGTCCCCAGGGGTTCGTTAAATCGAGACTTGACTGTAGTTGTAAAAACTTGAAAAATTGGTATTTGGGTAAAAAAACTAACTTTTGAAATAAAAGTGAAGATGAGTTGAAAATTTTCATTTACATTTTCATTCGTATTATCAGGGAGTTACTGTAAACTTAAAGAAGACCCTCACATTTACACTTACAATTGTGATAGAGCCATAATTTAATCTTTATTCTCGTAAAAGTCAACAAAAAAGATTAATGCCAATCTCAATGCAACACTGTTCCGCTTAAATTAAACAATATAAATCTTTAGTTTTCTCAGTTGTGGCAATTCACAGAAAAGGGTTACAAGATCGAGAGCAAATCTTTTGTCTATCCATATTGCCCTGGTGTCAGCTGGAAACTCGAGGTCTACCCAAATGGCTATGCTGATGAGGACAAAGATCATGTTTACTTCGGCCTTACCAAGAACAGCGGATTTTTCCGCAAAATTTCTGATGCTCTCTTTGTTAAAGCTCAAGTAACTTTCGAACTTAAATCATTTTAATAAATGGACACAATAACATACATTATAACTTTTAAGAAACCAACGACGACCTGCTGAAAACCAACTACCAAATCTACATTTCGGATGGAAAGGAGCAACTGCTCAATGTCACTCACTTTGCCACTCGAGAAGAAGTTCTGAATGCAGTAGATTCTGATAAGTGTTTACGTGTGATTTGTGAAGTCGAGAGCCTTGTGCCTGAAAAGACTGTGCATAACGAGCCAGACACCAAAAGCTTCAAACGTCTATTTTCTAAGATTTGAAGAAATTTGAATTGTTGTGTTTTTTTTAAGTTTTTTTTGTTTTTTTTACATGTTCATATATTTTTATCTATAAAAAGTCTGATTACATTGCGGGATCGGGATCTCGATCACAAAACTTTGGGTATTAATCCCGAATCTCTTTCGATCGATTTTGAAAGTACCGAACCCGAAAATTTCAAACTCACGATTAGTATTTTCAAAGAAAATTATTTGCCCTTTTTTGGTCAAAATGTTCTCATTTTTTCGTGATTTTTTTATTATTATGTTTTTCAAAAAACTCAAAACTCGATCTTGTATTGACCAGAACTCAAAGACAATGCCTTTTTTGAACTCCCGAGGCCATTTTAGGTCGATACAGGGTGTTTGGAAACACTTTTAAAAAAAAGTTGATTTAGGGGGGGGGTATATCCAAGTAGGGTCGAAAATCGTGTTTTCGACTTCATATTCCTAAGCAAATTCTCATGTGAAGCTGAGTCACCGGCTTTTACAGAATTTCAAAATTGCCTCATGACAAAGATTTATAAGCGTTTGAAATCAGTGGAATGTCCACGGATAGCCTGTATTTTTAGCCTGACTACTTGAGGAATCTACAAATCCCGAAATTTTGATCGGCATTTTGATCGGGATTTTTTTATGTTTTAAAAAAAATCCCGACCTCGAAATTATTTGACCCGAATCCCGACCCCGAAATTTTTTCCGAGGCCGAATGCACATCTTTACTAAAGATCCATTATATTTATTAACAATACCTTTGAACAAAGTCACTTACTTTTTTTTTAAATAAAGAATATAAAAAGGCGGGAGACCTACACAATAACCAAAATATATTAATAAATCTATTCACATGAGATTTTCTAAATGCATCCTTTTTCAAAAATATTTTTTAGTTGAATGAAATGGTCATCTTGATTGGCGTTTTCAACGCGCCAGTTAGAAACTCTGTCTCTTCTAAGCAAAGCGTTGCAAATAGAAATTTTCGACCTTTCTGTGCCATTATAAATAAAAATTATGCTTAAGAAAGGCACTAAAAATATTAAGTTTGCCATCTCATATAGAATCATTTGTATTTCTACTGTTGGATTTAGCCACAACTAAAAAAGATTTTGTATTGAAAAGTGAAAAAAAGTTGCAAACCTGTCCTATAGCAACAAGCGCAATCTCAGAATAGACTTGTACTATACATTTGCTTATGACTATAGGCAAAAACAGAGAGGTCATTTGCAGAGTTTCTTCTAGCTGGAACTTAACCGATAACGACCTTTGAGCTGCAAAAAATGGAGTGTGCAGTTTGAAACCACGAATTTTTTTTCGGAAAGATAAACTCCAATTGTGTATAAACAGGAAAAATATGACTCCTAATATATCTGTTATCATAATCACAAATAGAAATATCTAAATTTTAATGTTACTTGAGTTTTGTTTTAAACAACATATTACCTTGTAGTTGTGCTTGTTTTTGTCGTTTCTGAATGTGCCGACAGCAAGCCCTCTGGACCAATCCATTCCTGGTAAGGTAATGAGAACTATGATGATGGAGAATAGGATAGTCTAAATTTACAATGATCAATAAATACCAATGCTTTAATTTATCATCGCTGGGTAAAAAAAGTATTTTAAAACGAGAAGGGGACATTTATGGCTACTTTTTAATGGTTCCTTCACGGACTGTGACTTAGACTGAGACTTTTTTGACTACATGAACACCCCTAAGTCTCAATTTTAGTCTAAGTCTGAGTCTGTCTAAGTCTAAGGTGTTCACGGACTGAGACTTGGACTTTAACTTATTTTCTTTATGTGTTTGCGTCTTTATTCATGTTTCATTCCTTTACTTAATTAGTGATTTCATGTTTTAAAAACAGGATTCATAGTTTTATTTTAACTAGTTTAAATGATTATTGCATGGTTTCTTTCTCAACCAACCAACTTTCATAATCAGCCAAGGTTTTCTGTATGTCTTTCTTGAATTGGAAAAGAGCTCTTGAATCTTCAACTGCAACTATGCGTTTGTTCTCGATAGATTGGGCCAAAGGAGAGAGCTCAACGACCGAAGAATTGTTTACTGCATTTAGGGCATTCAATATGGCCTCTTCAACGTTAGACTAACGCTTGCGGGATGGAGCTTTCGAGGTATGTTCGCTTTCTAGTCCGGTTGGTGCGGGGGAATTTCGGCAACCTCGACGGTGCTTATAAATTATAAAAAATTGGGCATATTATGGACATTGCATTGTAAACAGTTGAAAAATTCAAACTTATTGCTTAGTCTAAGTCTCAGTCCGTGAACACCTTTGACTTAGACTGAGACTTAGACTGAGATTATTTTGGCTACATGAACGCCCTTAGTCTCAGTCTTAGTCAGAGTCCGTGAACGAGCCATAACATTATTTCATACTGCGTTTCTACCTTTAATTTCGGCCGGTATGAGAATTATATTACTGATATATCTGTCGAGCTCACGGTGGTCTAGTGATCCCCTACCGATTCTAATGGCTCATTTATAAACGTTGTCGTTGGAAAAAATGTTTTATAAAGGCCTTTTTACGACAACGACAACGCCAACGACGACGACAACGACAACGACGACCTATTTATAAAAATCTAACGACAACGCCAACGACAACGAAAATTTTTCTTCCAAATAAGACAAATTTTAAGTAAGAATTTTAAGAATTAACTATATTCTCCACACGTTTTCCCTCGAAAGCGAAATTTGTCCAATTTTGAATAAAAAATTTCGTTCTCCTTGACGTCGTCGTTGTCGTTGGCGTTGTCGTTGGATTTTTTATAAATAGGTCGTCGTTGTCGTCGTCGTTGGCGAAAAAAGGGTTTTATTAAAAATATATTCCAACAACGACGACGACAACGACAACGTTTATAAATGAGCCATAAATGAGCCATTGAGTGAAAAGTGAAGTTTTTTGAGTGAATTAAGTGAAGTTTTTTTGGAAACCAAGTTAAAAAATCCCAACAGTAGATCAATGATTAGGGAAAAAAAATTAATTGGCGAAGGACTACCAGACCACCGTGAGCATGGTCCTTTAAAGATCCTCACAACCTGTTGGAAGCAGCGAATATAGGTCAAAACAATAGTAAAAATCATTGTCAAAAAGTAGCCGTAAATTTTTCTCACCCCTTTTAACAATTTTGTGGTCTACAGTCAAACCTGGATAATACTTTACGCCTAGGGACTAGCTATGGGGACTTGTTATGTTCTTGGGTGTAGATTCCTCTAGTTTCTTTTCTGGCCAGCCATTATATATCAAAGTAGTCGAGGTAGATTGTCAATGAAAAAGCACGCGAAGAAAGGGGTGACGGATTATCAGTATGAGTGTTATCCAGGTTCCAAAGGAAGTTTAGAACAATCGCTGTGGTATTAGTAATTTTGTAATTTTTTTAAAGAATAGCATCAATGCCAGTCTATTTTGCGCGCAGCCATTAAATTCATACACAGTAAAAACTCGTTATGGTGACATTCCGAAATTTTGTGCAGGCCTAGAGTCTGAATTTTTTTAATTTGATTTTTGAAGTATTTTGCCAGTTATCTCTGGAGAGTCTAGTACCGAAAATTGCAAGGATTTCGACTTTGCCGATCATTTTTCAATAAAAAAACTATTTTTTTAAAGCAAAAGATTGTTATAGAGACACTCTTAAAAAAACAAGGTTTTACTATAACCACGTTTTGCTTTTGCAGAAAAAAAACCTTTGTGTCTAAAAAACGATCGGCAAAGTTAAAATCCTTGCGAAATTTAGGACGAAATTTTCAAATGAGAGCTCGAGAAACACTTCGAAAATCAAGGTGAAAAAAATGGACCCTAGGCGATAATAAAATTTCGCGCGTGCAACCATCACGAGGTTGACAAAAAAACTTGCCAGAAAAGTTAGAATTATGCTAATAAGTAAAGGTCTTGAGCTTTCTTCGTAGCTAGCCAGCCGACAAATGCAAATCAGCCTTTCGATGCACAGCACAATGAATGCCATATTTACTCCGATGGTAAAAATAATAAAAGCTATTCGAATGGCATAGAAAACAGGAGTATTCCACAAGCGGTCACAAGGGCGGGTTACAAAAGGAGATAGCCTTAATTTATTATTGATTGGATTAAAAGTTTAGGGTAAAAGTTCAGCTCACCTCCAAATCTCATAGACATAAATCAAAAGGTTGCTTAAAGCCATCATAAAGGTGAACAAAAAAATAAATTTATAGATTATTTTTGTGTTTGGGTGGTGAATCACCGTTCTTCCCTTAAATTTTACAGTATTAATAAAATATAAAAGCTTAAAAACCACCTTTATAACAAATAAAAGTAGAAAACCCAAGACAGATATAGCCGTTGCAATTCCTTTCATGCAAATTATGCTTTTGTATCTGAAGCTTTCAGCAAGACTTTCCGCATGCTCACAGCGCGCCATAACAATGGCATCATATAACATTATTTCAGCTTTGTCTTTTTTGAAGCTGAAAACAATTTTATGTGAATTTTCAAATAACTGGAATAGAACAGCCTGAGAATTTTTTTTTGCAAAATCATGTCGCAAATAAAAAAATTAATTAAAAATCATTATTACAATTAAATCAATTGGTACAATATGTGTTGGGGTGGCTCCCGAAAAAAAAACTGTCTTGGTCCCCTTGTTAATTTTTCGTATTTTTTCTTCAATTTTTGGCTTTGACTTAGACGCAGGGTAGGCAAGGCGTTAGGACGGACTTAAAAATGTTTTATAAGCTTCAAAATGGCAAGAAAAACATGTTTGAGTCCGTCCTAACCAGTCTTTTCGACGCCTGGATTTTATCAACCGCCACATGGTTGATCAGTTTGTAAATAAAATATGAAAAAAATCAACAAGGGAGGATCAAGGTAGTTTTTTTTGGGGCCACTCCAACACACATAGAGGCCAAAATTAATAAAGAAAATATTCTACTACATTCATAAAAGTAAATTTTTTAATTTTTTATATATACATATATATCGGTTATATTGTACATTGATCTCTTAGGCCTTTTCCAGGAAACTATTATCAGATTAATTAAAAATTTTAAATCCTAGACATATTGTAGTTGAAAGCAAAAACATTTTTCAAATGTGTGTATAAGTCTAGAAAAGCAAAAAGTATACCTATTTTTAAACGTAGGATTAGCTCACTGGCCCGAGCGTCGTTAAAGTATTAGTTAATTTTCTATTAAAAACAAGTTTGGAAAATACATTAATCTTTATTGGTTCTTTTATGAGTGGCAACTGAATTGCGCTCAGCACTCCTTTATTAGCTCATAAATTTTTATTATGACTTAATTGCTTATAATGAGAAGTCTTCAGGTAAATCAGGCACTGGCAACCAAGAAAATCTCAGAAACATTAAAAGTATAGCAAGATTCAGAGCTTGGAAACAAACAGGGCCATAAAATCAAAGCGCCCAAACAATCGATTCCATTCTTTTTCAACCTAAATGTATTTTTTTTGTTGAAAACTTTTTTCAAATCAACCTCTTCACGCCACTTTTGTTTTTCTAGTTTCTTTTTAAAGGTGGTTTGGGACTGTGCAATTTCTTCTACCTGGTTGTAAATGGCCAATAAATCGGGTAGAGTTAAGCTGAAATATTTTTTATAAAAATTACTTAATCAACATAAAAGGTTCTATTTTTCATTAGTTTATATGTAATCTGAAATTTATGACCTTAGCTACTTTTTAAAGACTAGAGACAAAACTTAGAGCAGAGTAATAAAAATTTTGCCGAAAATTTCTGACCCCCGTACAGAAACCCCCAATTTGGCGCTACTCGGTTATACCTACCCCCCCCCCCAAAGTGCTACTCAGGAATACCCCCCCCCCAATCCTAGGAGCTACTCGGTTATACCCCTCCCCCCAAAAATCAAGATTTTTAGGAGTGGTCAAAACACATTTTTAAGCAATAATTTCGCCATAAAAGGTGCAGAAAAGCAATTTAAAAGGGATTATGGGCTGTATTGGGAGGGGAAGGGACAAAACAGGGGCCACTTCTATAGTGCCTATAAGTACCAAAGAGTATTAATTCTCTAAGCGTTGAAGTCACTTTCAAACCCAGCCACTTGTGGTGCACGTAAAAGTATAAGGACTCGAAATGATCGGACCGATCAGCCGGGTGGATCCTGATGGTTGTCGTTTAACCTTTGGATGGCTGAGCCTCTGGCTCGTAACCTCAGGCCGGAAATAGGGGGCAGACCCTTTTCGGCCGAAAAGTCAAAGATGTTGAACATAGTTTTGAATACTGGGGCCTACCGCATAAATAACTCTGGTATGCATGTTTTTTCATGTATCCAGGGTCCCTTTCGAGTGATTTGTGTCTAAGGTATGTGGGTGTGCGCTTCTCAACTCCAAGCCCCCAAGCCCCCTGCGCCCCGAACGGGGCGCAGGGGGCTGAGAGTTAGAGATGCGCGCACTCACTTACCTTAGACATGATTCCGAGAAGCACACTTGATCATAAAATGCATATAGAGTCTATTTTTGCCACGGCCCGAGTTGAAAAACATGGTAAAGCAGCTAAAAAAAGTGGCCCCTGTATTATTCCCTTCCCCTCCAATACAGCCCATAATCCCTTTTAAATTGCTTTTCTGCACCTTTTATGGCGAAATTATTGCTTAAAAATGTGTTTTGACCACTCCTAAAAAACTTGATTTTGGGGGGGGGGGTATAACCGAGTAGCTCCTAGGATTGGGGGGGGGGGTATTCCCGAGTAGCTTTTTGGGGGGGGGGTATTACCGAGTAGCGTCCCCAATTTTTTTTAAACTTCAGTAAAAATCCCCCAAATATATTTCCAATAAAAAAGTAAGAAATTTTAAAAAACGTAAGGCATTTTTTAGTCACAACTTCCATGCCCTGGCCTACCCCCGAGCCTAAGAGCTAATCCTAAACTTGTTGTTCCAAAGTGAATTAAGCGATTTGGGAAGCTGAGATCTTGGGTGGGGTATTCTTTACTGTCGCAGAAATTTTTATTTATTATCGTTTCTACTAGAGCTGGAAACGGGATTAGAACGGGATCGGTTTTAGGAGATCGTGTCAGCCAATATTTTGATTAGTTTTAAAAATTCTGTTTTGACCATTCTATTCAGAGTGAAAAAAGAGGCCCGGAATTTGGTCAGAGCGTGACCATGAAGTAAATTGTTTCAGTGACTAAAATGCGACGCCAAGGATCGCCAAGGTTTTTTTCTACCACTCCAGAAACTCATGCTCTGACAAAATCCCCGGGCCTCTTTTTTCACGCTGAATGGAATGGTCAAAACAGAATTTTCAAAACTAATAGAAATATTGGCTGACACGATCTCCAAAACCAATCCCGTTGTAATCCCGTTTCCAGCTCTAGTTTCAACATATTCAAATGAAAAAATTACGAAAACGTTCATTCATAGAAATTTTCAAGAGAAAAAATCGTGTCAACACAAAACTTACAAAGACTCTTTTGTCGTATAATCCTGGGAGTTAAATGACTCAGCAAGTGTGCTGGTAGTTTGCAACCAGTAGTCAATGCCATGACATTTATCATTTTCCAATGGTTTATGTTTACGGCTTACCCAAAACAACCTGCACCAAATCAAATAAAATCTTTAGTTAAGAAAAAAATGAAAAAAATGCGGCTACTACTTGTACGCAAATGAAGAAGGCATTTGTTCAGTTTGAATCAGTTTCCGGCTTATTGCCAGAAATGCCATAGAAATGGCAACACCTAAGGCACACAAAACTATCACCTGCAATTTAATTAGTTTAAAAATTAAAAAAAGGTAGCTGAGAGTTACAGCAATAATGTAGTAACCAAGCAGAGGTATGGAATTACTCTTAGGCATGGTAGCAGCCACGATGTCTAGCAGAACAGTCATTGCTAACAAGCTTAAAAATAAACTATGATTATTCAACAATTATCAAAAAGATTTTATTTTGACAATTAGTTTGAGCTTGTTTTCTATGTTACGAGTGTTGTGTGTACACAAATAAAAGCATTGAAAATAGGGCTGTCTAAATTGCTTGAAATATGAAATACGTTATAGATATCCGCAGCGGCGTAGCTAGGGAATGAGGAGAAAGGGAGGTGCACGGGCCCCCTCCTTCGAAAAACGGTGTAGGTAAAACGGTTTCGAAAATTTCAGAAACAGTGTAGGTAAAGTAGCCTAAAATATCCTGGTGCCCCCTCTGTCAGAAATTTCTGGCTACGCCTCTGGACATCCGTATAAATTCGAACCTGGATATAAGAGCATCATCGACCACCATCAGCAATATCGAAGTTGATCCTGTATCGAGAGGGTGATTTTTGGTATAAAAGCATCCCTGGAGACCGGCCCGAGGTGTTCTTATGAGAGTGCTCTTATTTCCAGACTTTACTGTACCAGAGTTTTTAGTGAAAATTTTCAGTGACCGTATAACTATGTATGAAAAAAAGGTTACCCGGAAACCTAATTGAGCCAAATTACCCTATGATAAATTTTTCATCCAAACCTCCCTAATCCAAGTGAAACCTAAATTTCCATTAGTTATTACAAACTACGTTAAAATACTTACCTTCTCACTTCTTGGACCATCGTTTGAGCCAGGAGAGAATATACCCAGTCCACTGAGCATCGAAATCAAAAAAGTGGGAGCCACAATGACGGTGATATAATAGATCGGGCGGCGATGCAAATGCATAATGTAGTGAACTTCCGCACGATACTCTCCATCCTCCATAAACCTCATGTGCCTGACAGTCACATTCATCATTTCCCATTCAGTGTTACCCTAAACTTCTGCTCGTTATTCAGCCATACAAATTGACAAAAAACCGAAAAGTATGAATCTGCTGGAGGTTTTGTGGCATTAACATCCATTTCAGAAGTGCTAAGTAGGGGAGAGGCTAAAGCAATGGCACAGAACTGAGTGTCAAAAGGAAATCTCTAAATTATTTCGTTGACTTAAACTGTAAGCCCAGGAGGAAAACCTACTTCTATAGCCAATCTGCAGATACAAGTGACGTACTGAGGCATGTTTATTTTGACTCGTCCATCAAATGACACCCTCAAATCGTACCTATTGTCAGTCAACATCTCTTTTGTGTCCATACTAAATAGCAAAAAACATGGAATTTAATTAAAAGAAATTTGTGATGTTTTATATAAACCTGTTATAAATAAAAATTTTGGGCACCCAGATCTCCGATTCCGGAATGACCATCTGTTGAATACCATGGAATTGCTTTGGACTCCAAGCTAAGCCAGGATCTTGCCATTTCTTTAAAATCATAGATATTGTTATGAAGAGAGTTTAATCTTCCTACCTGCACATGAGAAATAACAAAAGAAGCTATCTGCTGATTCTCTTTCTAAAACTAATAAATGTTTGTATGACGCGCTTGAGCAACTTAGTACTAGTTCAGTTAGTATAGCAAGCACGATCGTCATCTCAACCACAACTGCGCGATTTTCATCAGCAAACGGGCGAATCCGTTTGTCGTAGTTGTCCAGAATGTGCTTTAACAGGTCAGATGTGCCTCCTGGATTTCCTAAATTGTATTTTGTGTTATGCGTAAATTCCTTGTTTGAGCTTTAACTGCAATCATGTTTTATTTCTTTTATAATGTTCCCCTTTTCAATTTGCAATCTTTTGTAAAGTTTTTATCTATTGAAAAAAATAATCGACAGAAAAAGATATATTTTATTTTTGCATAATTTCCCACGTTTTCATTTTAAACTATCACTATGATTAGTGTCAAATACACGTGAGATTCTGCTTGTTGTTTGTGTGTATGTTTTAGCTCTATATTATCTCTACAAAAAGTAATACATCGTAGAAAGTCACCATCGTGTTCAGCGTGAAATCCTGAGTCCAACAAAGGGCTTCGAGTGTTAAAGGACCCTGTCTCTTGCTCACCATGGCAATTCAAAACGTTTCACAAATGCGGACAAGCCATTGAGTCATTATTTGAAACTTTTTTTTAAATGGGTAGATGGCTGTCTGACTATAAGTAATGTTGACCTTTTGACAGTTTTAGTATTATCCAGTTGTCTATAATCTCAGTAGCTTTGCGATTTTTTTTTTGCAAAATTGGTTGAAAAACCAGAGAATTGTGAGCTTTTTTAATAGTAGCAACTTCTTGAAAGTATATCGTATTTCTTTTTATAAAGACCCCTTGTTTTTTGACTAGGATCTCGGATTCGGGGCCATTTTCGACCTAGCATTTTCAGATTTTCGGGCATCCAAAAAATAAAGTCTCGGGGCTCTATTAGAGAAAATACATTATAATAAATAATTTAAAAACAACTTACGGCAACTGACTAATGTATGCAGAAAAAGTATCAAAAGAATAGCACAAGGCATGAGGAATGTGTTTTTGGGATTCGTAATTGAGTTTTTGATAAAAAAAAACTAAACTTTGCTAGTCAAAAGCTGCAATTGTAGAGTGAAATAAGAAATTGGAAAATTTCTTTTTAAATTGTTTATGGTCAAATTTGCAAAAATTTGTCTTTTTGACGTTTTTCGTTTAAAACCCACAACAGTTGTTGACAAGAGGTCAAAGAAAAAACGTTACAGGAAGCATCTGTCATAATCCTTTAATCTTTGTTTTAGAACATTGTCTACATTTTTATGAGAACAAAGCAAAAGATTATATTTCGGCTTTTGCTGAAATAGCTGTTTTTGCAGAGAGAATTAAAAGCAGCACAAATTTGTTTGATTTTTTACTGTAAATTCAATAAACATGTCAATTGTTCAAGTAATTGTATTGCTCAGTCTTTTTTTGTTATAAAAGTTTGGTTAAATAAAATATGCTATAAAGTACAACTTTGAACAGATTTTCTAAAACACACTCATCATTTGCCTTTTTACAAAACACAACTAAAATTTTTCTGACTAATCGACATTGTAATAATTATCATTGAGCTACAACAATTAGTCTTGAGCTTCAACAATTCTGTTATAATTTTGTTGATATTACTTACAGTTGAAAGTTTAGTTTTAAATTTTTCGAAATATCTGAATGGCTTCTCTTAACCAAATGGTCGACAATATTGAGAAAAACAAATATCAGGTTTGTTACACTTAGACTGCAATACAACTTTTAATGACTTGTGTCATCTTCAATATTACAAGGGTCCTACCTTTGAGGCCGTGCTGAAATTTTATCCTTTTATACTTTTGTATTCTAAAATTATAATTTTCGAGAAAACTGGCAAAAGGTGATCAACAAAGTCACGTATATTATAAAATTGGCTCTAGGTTAGTTCGTCATCGGCGAATTCATCAACTGGTGAATTCGTCAATAGGTGAATTCGTCAACGGAGAAACACTTGTAACCATGCTTGCACAGGCGCCAGGCGCCCGAGGTCGGTGCCGGGAGCGATTTTTTACAATCCCGGCGCCGACGCCATTCTGTTTTTTTACAGCTAGCGCCGGCGCCCGAGATTTTCGGAAAGGCGCCGATTCTGTCACAGTATTTGCAGAAATGCTGTTTTTTTCAAAAAATTTTAAAAATGTTTTGAAATTCGTTTTATAATTTTCCCAATTTTCTCTAATTTTCTTCGAAATTGAGTATTTTTGAGATGTAAATATGCATTTTTTAATTTAAAAACTGCATTTTTAGACAAAAATACCCTCGCCGGAGCAAACGCCCTTATTCTAGCATGACGCCCGGTGCCTAAATTTCAAACTAGCATGGCGCCAATGCCGGCGGTGGCGCCCTAATTTCACGCTGGCGCCCCGGCGCCGCTTGCGGCGCCGGCGCCAAAATTTTGAAAAGCCTGGTGCCGGTGCTGGCGCTCTATTTTCCGAAACGTGCAAGTATGCTTGTAACCCTGTAACGATTCAATCTCAAGAAGAAGTATCGACCTCTAAAATCCGAAATTTGGATTTGGGCGGAAGCAAATAAGAAATATTGTATCCTACTTAGAATAGTTGGTTCTTATCCTTTATCCCGACCTCACCCAAATTTTGGTGCGTGCAATTTTTTTAAATTTTTGACATAAACAAGTCAATCGCATTCTTCAGATAATGTAAATATGTATACATGCAAGACTTGCTTATTTAATAGGACCCAGGTAACAAAAGTTTGCTCAAATTCTGTGTTTTTTCCTCCTTATATTTGGGTGGGGTCGGGATAAAATATAAGAACCGAATAGTTCCCTCGGTGCAATTCTATAGTACCAAAGCAACAACTTCAGCTGCCAAAACCCTAGTACCGGAATATTCACCATTTTTCCTATCATAAGCAATGGCTTATGCTCTATAAAGATCATTATGCTCTATAAAGCCACTGTGGTACTCAGGTGGTAATACCTTGGTAACGGTACTAAGCAGCAGTAGCCGGGTTGTCCTATGTTCGATTCAAAAAATGGTCTACTATACTACCACCTATGTACCAACAACTACCTGTAACTACCTAAAAGTACGATGGGAACAACCTCCCTATTTTAATGCCAAAATTTTAGGTGTTTGTGATAGTTTACGCCCTAGCTGAGCTAATCACTTTCCTGTGTCTGTCAATCAGTGCAGGTGGAGGAGTGGCTCGCATTTTGCTGTTTCTTGACATTTTTACCTTGACCTTTTTTGCTGGCATCGCTTTTAAGAAAACTTTCCTGCTTCTGGTCTACGCAATTTTCAATGTAAGAGTTAAATTTTACTGAAAAAGCATAATTTATCTTGTCTAAGACCAGCCGTCTCATTTTTTACATCTACCAGTGCTTTTACAATGCTTACTTGGCGATCAAAATGCCAATGCACACAGTCTTTCAGGCATCTGCCAAGTTTCGGTTAAGCAAAAGGCAGGTGCGCTCACTTTTCCTCACCTATGTCATAGTTTATGGCGCCGCTGCCATTGTTTGTTGGTGGTCCAATGGATAGTCTACAAGATAGTTGTTCAGCAAAAAAGCAATGGAGACAAGAAAAGCTCTGCTCAGTATGATAGAACCAGCACATTGCCACTGTGTTCTGGGATGAACATGGCTTAGACAAAAGCTGAACTGGATACCATTATAACTTATGGTCTTAATTTGCTGGATAATATCCTTAACAAAATATCACAATAAAAATATTTTAATTGCATAATTTTTTGTAGAAACAAGCAGCGTCAAAAAATTTATATTTTTTATTAAACAGTGCCTTTCTCAAAAATCTGCTTTAGTCGGTCAAAGTGATCATTTTCTTCCAAAGTTGTTGAAGAATCAATCATAACTCTGTTTGATTTGTTTCTAAAAAAACACCAAGTCCTTCCCATTTGGCTGCTGCCGAAAATTAGTAAGGAAGCTATAAATAAGGTTGAATGTGAGCAATATTAACTAGCTCATATACGATCATTTGGGTATCGGCATTTGGAGCAATTAATGTCTGAAAACGATACTTATTAGACTTAAAATATGTTCCAAAAGACATCAATATTTTAGGCTCTATTGCAAGCAATTTTCTGTTTTGAAAGAATGTTTTTTATTTATTTTTGATAACAAAAATCAAAACTTCTGGATGAGCACTCCACAAACCACAGGGAGACCAAGAAAAAATCGTGCTTTTTAAAATGTGTACAAAAATATGTACAAAATAATTGCAAGAGCAAGCTGAGCAAATCTGCGTTAGCATATTTACAAAAAAATGACAGATCGAAAAAAAAATTTATGGCCGTTCAAATTTTTTTCAAAATTCTGGGACACTCTTAATATCTCTATGCACGTGACACTTTATAAACCGCCACCTTGGAGTCAGTCCTTTGAAATGGCGGTTTATGGATTTGTGACTGCATATATCTTTATTACATATATACACGAAGGCGCAAAAAATTTGTCATCGATTTCATTGTTTTCATCGACTTTTCGGAAAAAATCGATGACTCAAGGAGCTACTTACGCAAATTTTTCAATTTTTTCTGAATTTTTTTGGGCCACCCTGTATATACCGTACTTTCTCTAATAATTCCTCGCTCTCTAATAAACCCCCACCCACCTATTTTTTACTAGGATTTCAGAGTTGAGGCCATTTTTGATTGACAATTTCCGCATTTTTCGAGGGTTAAAAAATAATCCTCACGGGGGTTTAATAGAGAAAATACGGTATCTGTATGCAGGGTGACACATAAAAACAGTCACATTTTCGAAAAATTTGTAAAAAATTTGTGCGACGCTTTACCCGATTAATTTTCCCATGAAAATCGATGACAGTAGTTAAGCTACCTAGGAGCCTCAAAATTTTCAATTTCATCCTAAAAACAAAGAGATTGTGTGAAGGAAGCAGCTAGTTCTTAAATAAACACAATCCAAAATTAATTGAAAACAAAGAAATTTATTCAATATCATTTTTGAAAAGGTGACTGCTTTTCGTGCCGCCCTGTATAGAATAGTTTTTCTTCAAGACTTAAACTTGGCTTAAAGTTTGGCCCTCGTAGTGTTTCAAAGGGTATAGACGTTCGAAAAAATGAAAAAAGTTGGCGCTAGTAGCGAATACCCCCCCCCCAACAATTTTTTTTTCAAAATCATGTTTTAACCATTTCTAAGTAATTCTTTTGCGCTGAAAACGATAAAAACGTGTTTTCGGGCATTTTCTGGCCTAAAAAGTCGGTTTTTGGAAAAAAAATTTTTGACCAAAATTCGACTTTTTGCCTTGGGGGACCAAGGTAAACCACTTGAAAATGGTACCTAGAGTCCTAAAAAGATGGAATTTAAACATAGTTTTGTTAGCTGGGCCTACCGCATAAAGAAACTCTGGTATGCGTGTTTTTTTCATGCATCCAGAGTCACTTTCGAGTGATTTGTGTCTAAGGTATGTGGGTGTGCGCATCTCAACTCCAAGCCCCCAAGCCCCGAAGGGGGCGCAGGGGCTTGAGAGTAAGAGATGCGCGCACTCATTTACGTTAGACATAATTCCGAGAAGGACTCTTGATCATAAAATGCACATGGAGACTCTTTTTGCCTAGCTCCAGTGACAAAACGAGGTAGAATACCTTGCTCCCCAAGGCAAAAAGTCGAATTTTTTCAAAAATCGACTTTTTAGGTCAGAAAATGCCCGAAAACACCTTTTTTTTATCGTTTTCAGCGCATAAGAATTACTTAGAAATGGTTAAAACCTGATTTTGAAAAAAATTTGTTGGGGGGGGGGGTTTATTCGCTACTAGGGTCAAAAAGTTTTATTTTGAGAAAAATGTCGCAAACTCGAAACTTTTCTCATAGTAAGTCTCCAAACCATGCATCTGTGGTGTATTCAAGGCGAGTTTTTTTTTGCTGAATACGTTTTTAAGATCATTCCTTGTGAAAAACTCCAAATGATCAGAAATAGACAGTCTCGGTTGGACATTTTCCGGTCGACCATTTTAGGACAAATTAGTCCTAAATCACGCTTAGTGGTCTTTATCCACTCTAATACTCCTGATGCATTTTTAGTACTAGTACTTAGTACCATTTTTAATACAGTCAAGTCTCGATTTAACGAAACCCCGATTTAACGAAACTCTTGATTTAACGAACCTTTTTTTAGTGGCTATTTGGCCACCGATTAAATAAAATGACTAAAATAAGCTCTCGATTTAACGAAACCTTCGATTTAACGAACATTTTTGCGGTCCCCAGGGGTTCGTTAAATCGAGACTTGACTGTAGTACTAGTCTTTCCTAAATGATCCTGAGACATCCCAATAGTCTCGTTACATACTCACTAGTCTTAATATATCAGTTCTGAACGGAGAGGATTTTAAATTAAAGGAGGACAGACTTTAGGGGGTATTTTGACTAGAAAGTGGAATTTTGCAAGCTTATGTTAATTCGATTTTTATTTTTTACCACTTATTTTTTTCACACCAATCGAAATTACCATGAATCCACCCGACAAAAAACACATCAGATCAAAATTTTGAAGAAAGAAAAATACGATAAAATTTACCCTGGTCCAATTTAGGAGTGCCCTGGAAGTTTTCGGAACTGTTTCGGAATATTTTCATAGGTGCTCTAGTGAGCATATTTATCAAAATGTTCATGGTCAAAATGAAACCAGAAAGCAGGGCTACATTTAAAGTAAAAGGTCGTACATGATTATGCATGCAAAAATAGCAAAAAAAACAAACGTTCTCAAAATAATTTTGAAAATTTTTCGAAAGCTTGGACTTTTTTTTAGAATTTTTGTTTTTTGCGCACATTTTGCAAGCATATTCATGCATAACCTTATACTTAAAATGTAACCCTGCTTTCTAGTGTCCTTTTGAGTATAGACTTTTATGTAATCATATTTACAGAGCAGCGATAAAAATGTGAGTTCTGAAACAGTTCCGAAAACGGTAAAATCCCAACTGGCAGCCCTTCCCAACTGGCAGCCTTTTTTTAATTTTGTAGTCCTGACACGGAGAATTGTTTCAAAGTGAAACTGAACTGAACCAACCAGTCAACATCGAAAATTTTGATGACCAGCAATCATTAAGAAACATGTTGCTAAGCAACGTGAAAATTATGGTGGGGAAACCAAAAAATTTTCTGCAGTCAAGTCTCAAAAGAAAATTAGTGAGAAAAAGAACAAATATATATATTTCACCCCCCCCCTTCCCAATATATCGAAATGTGGAGTGTGCTGGTCTTGGCCGCGAAGCGGCCAGTGGCGTACGCAGGAATTTCTGACGGGGGGGGGGGGGGGCGATGGGTGGCACCAGGCCATTTTCAGGCCATTTTACCTACACCGTTTTTCAAATTTTCGAGGCCATTTTACCTACACCGTTTTCGGAAAAATCTAACGGGGGGGGGGGGGCACGTGCCCCCCTGCCCCCCCCCTGCGTACGCCCCTGGAAGCGGCCAACCCTTGACCGGGCACAAAAACCTGTTTGGCAAATATTTTCAGTGTTACTAATATAGTGTTACTCAGAGTTGGCTCGGAATCGATATTTGGACCGGAACCGGAATTTGACGTTTGCTGAAACCGTTATCGGGATTTGAGTTTTGTAAAAACCGCAACCAGAATCAGAATTTCATTTTTGCCGTAACCGAAACTGGAGCCTCAAAAAGTGTTTTTGAAAAAAATCGCTGCTGCTCCACATGTTTTTTTTGTTTATTTCGGAATTTAACACGAAAAATTCACTCAAAAAAAAATACACGTTTAAAGTCAGCCAAGCAAGAGCAAAATTATGATGGAGTTATTCTTGGAATTTTTATTTGGATCTGGACCGGAACCGATATCGCGATTTAAAAAAGGGCCGGTAAATCAGAGCCGGAATTTTTCGCCAACTCTGGTGTTACTAGTTTAAAATGGTTTGTTTATCTAGGAAATATAGTAAAAATTTGGCTGCCAGTTGGGGGCTACCAGTCGGGAGGCTGCCAGTTGGGTTACTCAGAGTTGGCTCGGAATCGATATCGAATCGAAAATGGTTTGTTTATCTAGGAAATATAGTAAAAATTTGGCTGCCAGTTGGGGCTACCAGTCGGAGGGCTGCCAGTTGGGGGCTGACAGTTGGGATGGCTGCCAGTTGGGGAGGGCTGCCAGTTGAGTGTCGTTCCCGAAAACCACCAGGACCCTCCTGAATTGGACCAGGGCTAATTTTTTCGAAAAAAAATTTATTTCGGAACTTTCATCTGATGTGTTTTTGTCGGGTGGATTCATGGTAATTTCGATTAGCGTGAAAAAAATAAGGGATTAAAAATAAAAATCGAATTAACATAAGCTTGCAAAATTCCACTTTCTAGTCAAAATACCCCCCTAAAGTCTTTCCTCCTTTTTAGTTTTGTAAAAATGACACTTTTTTCATCTTTGCAAAACGTCTATGTATATTTTCATTATCATAAAATAAAACCTTGTATGTAATCACAGATGCGACACTTGACAAAATTTGCAGAGTGCACTTCAATACCACAATAGGCAGAAAAAGACGTGTCATGCGTAAAGTCTCTTCGATTTGAAACTTGACTGACAAAGCATGATTATTAAATATAACTAAAGTTTGGCCGTTAATGGCCAAACCACGAAGTCTTTTTTGAAACCAAAGACTACAGTAATGAATCGACACAAAGAAAAATACTCCAGAAAACTCCATAAGGATATTGAAATAATTTATATCCTAAGAAACAAAAGTTTTCCTTTAATTTGTCAAAAAAAAAGCTACCGTGTGAGCGGCTTCATTTCTTGAATTCCTCAAAGTGGATAGTGCTAGACCACTGGACCATTCCACACCTTGCGAAACAAAATAGAATACAATTAGCCAAATAATGAACGACTAAATTAAATTCTATTATTAAAGTAAAGTTTGAGATTTAATTTTAGCTGGTATGCTCAACGGTTATGCGTAATCTGTGCGCCGGTAATGAGTGCGCCAGTAAAGTGTGCGCCAGTAATGTGTGCGCCAGTAATATGTGCGCCAGTAAAGTGTGCGCCAGTAATCTGTGCGCCGTAAACTGTGCGCCGGTAATGTGTGCGCCAGAATAGGTATGATAATGATGCCCACCCAGAATGGTACAGTCGAACCTCGATTTAGTGGCACCCGATTTAGTGGCACCTCGATTTAGTGGCACCCTGAGGGCGATTCGGTTGGCCAGAGTTGGCCAAAGTTTACCCCGATTTAGTGGCACCTAGCTTGGTCCGTAGGGGTGCCACTAAATCGAGGTTCGACTGTATCCTGAATACGATTCGATCATTCGAATAACTGGTTTCTGTTTCACCCTTAAATTGGTCCGAGGTAAATTGATCCTCTGATAAAGTGATTCTCTATTTTTTTAATGTTACAGGTCCGAATCCCGGTGGTGGCAAACCTTTTTTTCTTGGCTCAAATAGTTTTTAGAGAACTAAGAAGTCTCAGGTAGGTAGGAAAACCAGCTGGGCACCTTTCCTAAACAGCTATCTACATTCAAAATCCAACATAACCACACATGTTCGCTTATCCCTTGCAACGGAGTGTGCTGGTCTTGGGCACAAAGCGATCAACCCCTCGCCCAACACAATAACACGAAGACCACTGAAAGTTGATTAAAAGCATTTAGGGTGGATCTGGACCAAGCCTTTAGATCGGGCCACTAAAAAAGGGTTTTGGGTCATTAAAAGACGATCTTAGCTATTGAATATAGATTAACACTATTGGACATAGACCACCTGGGGTTGTGCTTATATGTGTTGAGAAGATATATACATAACGCCAATGTATTTTCCCCAAGGTATTGTCGATAATCATCTATCTGGATGTGCATACCTGTTAGGAACGTATTTACACGTATTCAGGATACCATCTTAGGTAGCTATCGTTATCATACATATTCTGGCGCACACATTACCGGCGCACAGATTGCGGCGCACAGATTACTGGCACACACATTACTGGCGCACACTTTACTGGCGCACACATTACCGGCGCACAGATTACGCATAACCTGCTCAACACCAGGAAAAGGTGATTCAGCTGGGGGAGCTGGAGTATCCGCTAGTAGCGCCGAATTTTTCATTTCCTGAAATTTTCAGGCCCAATTTTGTTTGCCCATCATGTCAAGTTTTGTGTAGTTGTATGTTCCAAAAGAGGGGCAGGGCGAACTCGTATTCGCAAAACTCGTATTCGGCAAAACTCGTATTTGACAAAACTCGTATTCGCAAAACTCGTATTTGACAAAACTCGTATTCGGCAAAACTCGTATTTGACAAAACTCGTATTCGCAAAGCTCGCATTCGATAAAACTCGTATTCTACCAAAATTCGCTTGTTTTTATGAGTTAAACACACATTCACAAGGCAATATTCCAATATATATCCGACTAATAAGCGTTGTTGTCTTTAAAATCTACTCATACTAACTGTGATTCTGCTTTTACTTTATTTTTCCTTATTTCCTTATTTTATTTTTTAAAAAGAGGAGTGTGCAAAATACCATCTAGATCAAGGATTCCTGTAATATGAAGGATATTGAACGATAAAAAAACCAACCGATGAAGTTCGTCTCGATGTATTTCACGTAATGAGGGATAGTCGGAAAAGAGGCCACATTGTCAGCTTCAAGGAGCGTTGGCTTAATCCAGTCGTGAAAGAGTGAGCTTCTGTAATGAACCGGAGCGTACATCGGTGTTAGAAGGAGACGCAGCTAAATATTTTTTTTGAAGTTTTGTTCGCTCGAAGTGCTGAAGTCCTCATCATCACTGTTCATCTTGACTAAAACACGATGTATATTAGACGAGACACCTAGACTCATACAAACAAGCTAATTTGGTTAGAATACGAGTTTTGTCAAATACGAGTTTTGCCGAATACAAGTTTTGTCAAATACGAGTTTTGCGAATACGAGTTTTGCCAAATACGAGTTTTGCGAATACGAGTTTTGTCAAATACGAGTTTTGCGAATACGAGTTCGCCCTGCCCCCCAAAAGATTCTCTTTCTTCTGGGACCGAAACGGCAGCGAGATGGCTTTTTTGGACTCTTTTTTTCTCTCTTTTTTGGACGCCTACAAAAATTCTTCACACTCAGCTCCAATTCAGCCAGTCACAGTCTTTATTAGTTTTCTATTCTGTCTAACAGAATACGTAAACACATTATTAGTTCTGCTATTATCGGACGTGCCAGCTCACAACGCGCCAAAGATCGCTGCGAAATTTGCAGAATTTGTAAATGTATAAAAAATTCGTGACATTCACACTTTTTGCATCATTGTAGCCAACGCATAACTTTATTTTAGTTGTCTTTTTTTGCTTCTTTCGAGTCTCCAGTGCGTTTGTATGTCTGAATATGTCTCAAATGACGATTCTGTCAAGCAGGTTATAGGATCTATCAACAGCATTTAGATGTTGAAGTTTGTATTTAGTGCTTCGCCATCTACTTCGTTTGAAACAAGGCTGAGCTCTGTAACATCCAAAATGATTACGACGCAATCCATACGCTTTGAAAATCTCAAAAGGGAACTTCGCTTCTTTATTCCGCTGTGCTACATTCTTTTGGCGTTGGTGTTCATCGTCGTTCTGCTTCAGCTCAGCATAATCGCCTTCAAAGTTTTTCGCACATTTTATGAAGAGGTCTGCTTCAAAACTGTTCTTTAAATTGGTTAAATATGTTCAATTGTTTAGAAAAATGAGCATTCTAATCTGTCCTCTGTCGTTGTAGACAAGCCTAAGGGACCTGAGACTACACTTAATATTTTGAAGAAAATCAGAGTGGAGAAGTTGCGATTCGACGACGAACAGAAACGAAAGCAGGCTAAGGTTGAAGAACAGGAAAAAAAGACGCAAACAAGTCTCAAAAAGTGATTTTTTGGTCTCAGTCTTTTTTCTCTCTGCTTAACATTACTGTATTTTGCAACAGGACTTCGTCCAAAATCAAGAAACCTGGCAATCGTAATTCAAATCCTGTGACCGAACTCAAAGGCAACATCATCAGCGAAGATCACCATCATCACTATTCACGGTTGGATTATTGTTTTCGTATTATTTTGTGTGAAGTCTGTTCAATTATAGAGCCTGGAGTCCTGAGAAGGTGACCAATTTCATTCATTTAACTTTGTTTTGTTGTAACTTCGTTTTTTACCAGGTTTTGACGGCTAAAGAGCAAATCTCTTCGGGAGCAGATGATTCACCAAAAGAGTTGGCACCTCCTATTGCATTCACACAGTCAAGGATGAATACTGCGGAGCGTTTTCTGAAAGTTGCTAAGAAAGGCAGTTGGGAAGCGAATATGCCGCCATCCAAGCGTGATGCCACAAGTGAGAGAAAAGCTCCTCAAAGCAAAGGCAAAGTTTTCGTGGCAACAGTAAAGATAATGCATACAATTTGTTCAGGAACAAATTCCAGGCTGCGGAAGAAGTGATTAAATCGTTCCTGGTGACAAATAAGGGCCTTGTTAAGGAAATCTATTCAATGTGTAAATTCCTCGTGTATAATTGTTCAATATGTGGCTTATATGGTTATAAAGATTTAAAGGACATCGTCTGTAATCTTGAAGGTTAAGATGGCACCGTGATTTTTTCGGCTTCTTTTCTACCGTACGTGTTATATACCAAACGACTCCAAATTTGATGTCAAGCATTATGTTCTCAGATGTCGACACTTATTTATGCTGAAAAACTTGAGTTTTGGCCTTCTGTACTGGGGTGATTATTTTCAACAAAAATGACCTCTTTTCTTGAAATAGACAGGAGTGATCAATCTATTGCTCTATCTAAAGCTAAGCTTCTCTGAAACATTGAATTTTTCATCATCGATTTCGAATCCCATCATGTCACAATATTATAATGTGAAGTCAAATCACAAAAATTGTTACACAAAACTAGAAGTAAACACAATTAAATAAACTGTTTATAACAAAGAGGTATTATTTTTCGGTGTTAAAACAAGTTTAAAACTTAAAGACCATCGTCATTAATGACAATGGCATTAATCATTAATGCAGTGTGGGAAAACAGTTAATTTTAACTGATTTTTAATTTTAGTTAAAATTAACTGAAACCCAAATCCAGTTAAAAATAGTTAAAATTCTTTATCTTTTTGCTTCTTTTGTCTTTTTAAGTACTTTTCAGTGTTTTTAGTGCTTTTCTCGTGCTTCTCATGGTCCAAAACTTACAAGATGGCTAATTACAGTCATAAAAAAGAAAAAAAATTTTTGCCTCGTGCCAGACTCGAACTGGAGCAAAAGTTTTTTTTTTGGCCGCCCTTGACCACTAGGCCATAGAGACTCATCTCTGAGAAAGACCATTTCGATAACATATATTAACATGGATTTCTTTTGCGAAATATTAAGCAATTTTCTGTTTGTACAACTGTCTCAAGTGAATAAGTGTTGCTGTAGTTAATGGATGATGCGAAGATGAATACGATGATAATATGACACAAAAAATCTGCTTATGTTTAATTTGCTAGCTTGCGAGCTCTAGGCAAACAGTCGCTAGAAGACTAAGGAACACTAAAGCGAGAAAAGAAATCCATGTTAATATATGTTATCGAAATGGTCTCTCTCAGAGATTAGTCTCTATGCCTAGTGGTCAAGGGCGGCCAAAAAAAAAACTTTTGCTCCAGTTCGAGTCTGGCACGAGGCAAAAATTTTTTCCTTTTTTTATGACTACAATTAGCCATCTTGTAAGTTTTGGACCATGAGAAGCACGAGAAAAGCACTAAAAACACTGAAAAGTACTTAAAAAGACAAAAGAAGCAAAAAGATAAAGAATTTTAACTATTTTTAACTGGATTTGGGTTGCAGTTAATTTTAACTAAAATTTAAAATCAGTTAAAATTAACTATTTTTCAAATTAGTTATTTTTAACTAATTTTCAAAATCCAGTTAAAATTAACTGTTTTCCCCACACTGCATTAATGACAAGAATTGGCGGGTACAGCCAAAAAAACGGAAAATGTTTTTGTGATTTTTTTTATTTGCATCTAAAATTTAAATTCTATGAATTAGATGAGGCAAATCAACAAGCCCGCAAAGAAACTCAAAGTCTTATGTACGGAATGTGTTATATGATGGCGAAGTAAGGTGTTTTGATGAAGATGGTTTTGGTTTAGATGATCTAGATCTATAATAAATTTTTCTTTTCACTCTTGGATTTGACCTTTTTGTGATGATTGCTTTCATTTAATACTGACTACGAGAAAAGGTAACTTACAGCAGAATTTGAAGCTGTAGCGCTTTTGGGTTCGGTGTGATATGTGTGAGAGAGGCTGTACACCGAAATGTACGCGCCAATTTGGTACTTGGTCGTTTTGGTACGAAATTTTTCGTGCTGTTACCAAAAAATTACTTACCAAAATAACCGCATATTAAAAAATCTCTTACCAAAATACCGTTTTTCGTGCTGTCACCAAAAAATTTCTTACTAAAAATCTTTTGCCGAAACAATTCTCACTAAAAAATTTCGTATCAATAAAACCGCGTAGCAAAACGACCAGGTACAGCCGTGAGAGACGGTCAATGTGATGCAATTTTGTTAAAAAACATCTTTTCGTTGAAATAATTGAAAAAATAAAAAATCCCAAAATTGCAAAAAAGAGTCATTCAAAAATCTTGGCGTTGTGTTTATTTTAAAGTGAACTAGAATTTGATTTTTGAATGGACGTTAGTGTACTTTAGCCCGAAATTTTAGCAAACGCAAATTTTGCTGGTTTGGTTATACATTACCAAGTAGCGTGAAATTTTTAAATTCGTTCTCAAAAATCATTAATTAAATAGAATCGCATTTGGCATGCTGTGGCAAACTTGACTTGCATTAAAATCATTCTTTCTGAAAATTCGGTTTAAAAGGGCATGTTCGCCGCCGATGGGAATATTCGAAAGGCGGGTACCAGGTCAATTTAAAAGACCATGAAAATTTATAAGCACAGCGATTTGCGGAATTCGAATTTGTGCGGGACTATCCTAATTTTGTCCATAATGTTTCTGAATTAATTTTTTGTGTGCATTGAAAATTCGAATTCCATTTACCGTATTTCCTCTAATTAGGCGGCCTGCTCTAAAAAGGCGGCTCGCTCTAATAAGGCGGCCCTCAGAAGGGAGGTTGAAAAATAAGGCGGCCTGCTCTAATAAGGCGGCCCCTAAAAATTTTATGCATATTCAAAATTGTTTTAAATGCGCCGAATCCTAATTTTCATACTTTTTGATTGAAATTGGTCACATCCTAGTCTATGATTGTTTATCATTCATTGTTATGATTGTTGTTATTACCTCTTAGTTCAAAATTTGTTGTTAGAGAATTTAAATAAATTTTGATGAAAGGATGTTTGAAATATAAGGCGGCCTGCTCCAATAAGGCGGCCCGCTCTAATAAGGCGGCCTGCTGGAGGGAGATTGAAAAATAAGGCGGCCGGCCGCCTTATTAGAGGAAATACTGTATAAGTAAATATTTAACACGGACTCATATAAGTAGTTATGGTTTAGCATAAGTAGGATAAGTCGTCCGATCTGGCATTGTCGAGCAACGTTGGGCTCAACTAGTAAACGGTTCTATATTTTGAAAAAATTTCACATACAAACAACAAACAATTCGATTATTGACAAAACTAGGGTGGCCCCGCGCGAATTTAAAATTTTGGAATCGCTGTGCTTATCAAGTTTCATGGTCCTTTAAAGGGCCATTGCGGTCTACGACAACAGTCGTCCCCGCCAATTTAAATTTTGTCATTTATCGTTGGATTTATGTACGAATTTTTCAACTTGATTAAAAAAAACTATACCTAAAATTAAATTTTAGGTCTTGTTTTGTTATAAATCAAGTTGAAAAATTTGTTCAGAAGTTCAATGATTAGGCAAAAAAAATTTGAATTGGCGGGGAACAATTAAAAACAGGTGGCAATGGCCCATTAAAAAAGAATTATTTGAAATAAATTTTGGTTAAGTACCCTGTTGGGTGGTATACTTCACGATAACCTCAGCCATCAGCCTCAGCCGGCTAATGGCTGAGTTAGACTCAGCTGGCTGACTGAAATTCAATATTAGCGATAGCCTGGAAGGAAATTAAATCACTGAATATTTTTTATTAACTGAAAACTTCAAACTCGTCAGAAAAACTGTTAAAAATTAGAGCTGGAATCTAGCGTTCGAGCTTTACCTCCAAGGGGGAGGGTGGCGCTTTGTTAGAGGAAATGCTGTAATTTATTTCTAGAATTAATTTTGAAATTCTGATAAAAGAGATCGAGTCGGATTAAAAACACGTTTTTTTCAATCTCACGTAACTTTCGGTCGTAGCCTACCTGTATAAGAGACGCTCGCCAGTATATTTAAATATTTCAGTAAAAAAGTTTGATAAATTGCATGCTTTTTCTAAACCGTTCAAAAGGCGTAATTAATTTTGGGATTCTATAAAGGCTATCAACTATAACTATAACTTGTAATATGTAAGTCAAATGTAGTTTAGACTTATTTGTGATTCAAACTGTAAGCGCAATTGCATAATGCCTTGTTTGTCCAATAAATTTTGGATTTTGAAAATGTAATTTCAAACCCAAATATGAAGTGCGGTTCATTTCAATACAGGTATTTTGACTTTTCAGCAGGTTTTCATCAAAAATAGTTTTAATGGAAACAATTTACAGTCGAGTCTTGATATAGGATACACCTCGATATGAGGTACACCTGGATCGATCCCAATTTTAATAAAGCCCCTTTAATTAGTCTCGATATAAAATCTCGGTATTTATATTTTTCCTAGATATTTATATTTTTTACTGTCATGCGGAAGCATTTTAAAATATCTGATTTTAAGACATAAAATTTTAGTAAAAAAATACAGACCAAAAATATTAGGAAGAAAGCGACAAGCAGTGGCCTTGAGCTTTCTTCATAGCAACTGATCTTCCGAATGCAAATAAATCGTTCAATGCAAAGAACAATTAAAGAGCAGTTAACACTAAGCTCAACACTTCTGTGGGCGTAACGAAAATAAAATATCAGGGGTGTCCACCAGAGACGGCCACACAAGCTTGCATTAAATGGTGAAAGCCTGTAAGATATTGTTAATATTTTTAGAAAACTTTTGAAAAACCTCAAAATTTCAAAGAGGCAAAAAGTGCTTCCGTTAAGTGCCATTACAAATGTAGACAAGCATATAAATATGTAGATTGTTTTAGTGTTTGGGTGAAACACCTTTAGTCGGTTCTAAATACAGATTCACTTCAATTTTCTTATTAATGAGATAACTTTATTATTGTCAGACTAGAGCTTTCTTAATATGAGACACGCCGGATAACACGTCTCAATTTAAACGGTCAGGTGGCAGCTCTGGGCGTGTTTTTGTCTCACTTGAAAAAATCTCAAACATGACTCGAAATTACCGCTTATAGCTATTTTTTAAGTTTTTTACCGCTTATAGTTTTTTACCGCTTATATTTGTCTTTGACTTCAGTTATTTTCGAGTCAAAAAAGTCGACTTAACTGTCGACTTTAAGATTTCAGCTCGATAAGACAAAAACTCGTTTCACCTTCAAAAAAGATGGAAATTTTTTACAGAATAAAATTTGTTGAGATAATGGTTTTAAAAAAGTTGGCGCTAGTGTAATACATCCCTCTCAAAAAGCTGATGCATATACCCTCACCAATAACTTTTTCACTCAGGCTTAAGCCCGTGGGCTTAGGTTCAGGCTCAGGTCCTGGCTATTACTAACAAGGGCTTTTGCATAACTTAAAAAAATCGATTTTAAACACTTTTGTAAAATCATTAGGTAGGGTATATGACACTAGCTTTTTTGGGAAGGGTTTATGACAATAGCGTCCAAAACTTTTAGAGTAATGAGTAAAAGCTTCACACTCACCCTTGAGAATGCAAGAAAAATCAGGATAAAAACAGCCGTAATATTTGCTGCACCTTTAAAGGAAATTACAATTTTGTAAATACAACTCTGAGAGAGTAGCTCAGCACTTTGACAAATACCAGAAGAAGTTTGATTTGATGTCATTGAACTATAGGTAACACTTGTAAAAATAATTTTTTTTGAAATTACTGCAATCTATCCATACCGACTCTACTTTGACTAAATTTTTTGAGTTTCTTGGGAAAGTTAAAATAAAGATATGCAAAACTACATCAAGTATTCCATTACACTGCATTCAGTAACTAAGCACACTACTACAAGCAGCTGCGTAACTAGCCAAGTAACTGTATAATTAAAATAAATTTACTTTTTTTTACCACATTTTTTTTAAAGTTATTACAATTAATGAAAATTTTCTCTCTAAGAGTATCGTCTTTTAATTGCATGGTCTATTAAATTTTGTCTATTTATTAAACCCCTCAAAGGGATAGGTTAAACCTCTCCCTGAGAACAAAAAACAGACTTTTATAGACGCTACTCATTAATACCCCTCCCCGTCAAAAAGCTCTTCGGAATACCAAACACGTACATGATGGTGTTATCACTTTTGAAAAAAGATAGAAAATTTAATAGAAACCAGACAAAATGAAAATTAGCCACAAAAAGAATAAATTAGTCACAAAAAATATTTTTGCTACAAAAAAAGATTAACAAACTTTTTCTGCCCTTGTTACTTTCATCCTTCGTTTTCTTATAAAAGTTCAATTTTTAAAAAAAAAAGCTGGCAAAATATAGGTGAGCAGCAAACAAACATCCTCTTAAAACAATAAGATTTTCACACTATGAGTGAAGGCATTCTGTTACACAGATAATTAGATTGACGTGATTTATTTAGAATGCAAAGCTATTGGAGGCCATTTAAAATTATGTAAGTTCATTATCAGTTAAATCTTTTATTCCTACTACCAATTAAAAGGTTTTTAATTTTATAAAATAGCATAAACACGTCATTGATTTTAAAGCTAAAAAGTCATTCAAACCGTTTTTATAGCCTATGCTTTATCTCTAACTCTTGCGAGTGTTTAAAATATACTTTTTTGATTTGATGATTTTCACAGCTTCGTGTTAAGATAAGGCTTTTTAAGATATTGCACCTATTAAACTTTGCTTCAACAAAGTACTGAGATGTTGTAAAAGTGCTAAGGCCTAAATTAAACTTTTGACTAGTTTAAGGGGCAAAGTTAAAGTTTAAGGACAACTTTTGACCTTGATTTTCACTTTTTTAAAATGATTATTCGAATTCCCGCCTTTTATTTTAGGATCTTACGACCTTTTGAAGGTAGAAAATGAAAAAAAACGGCAATTTCAATAGTCATTCAATCTAGAGACTGTGAAACGCCACCCAGCGGGATCCTGGGACGAGATTTTTTACCTAGATTAAGACAGGGACCAGGATCTTATTTTTTTTTACCGAGACCGGGATCTCATGAACCTACCCAGCGGGGTCCTGTGCGGAATTTCGGAAATTCTAAGGCATAATTTAAGTTGTAACGTACCAAATTTTGATTTTTTTTCATTCATTTTAGCAAAAAAAAGCAACGGTTTTTCTGCGCAAGTCTTTTATACTGCCAACTGAATATATCGACACATAAATGCTAGTGACTGATAATTTCTGAAGTTTCAGTCAAAATCTTTTTTTTTTCGTTTCAAAATGGTGACAAGCACTAGATGAAATGCACTTTTTTTTCAAATTCCGACCCTACCGGAGTATAACCCCCCCCCCCCCCCAAATGAAATTTTTTTTAAGTGTTTTCAAACACCCTATATCGACCTAAAATCACCTCAGGAGTTCAAAAAAGACATTATTTTTGAGTTCTGGTTAATAAAAAACTAAGTTTTGGATATTTTGTGATTTCGACCATTTGCTTGTTTTGGCATGTTTTGGTCACTGGAGCTGGGCAAAAAGAGCCTCTAAATGCATTTTGATCAAGAGTCTTGCTCGGAATTATGTCTGAGGTAAGTGAGTGCGCGCATCTCTAACTCTCAAGCCCCTGCGCCCCGAAGGGGCGCAGGGGGCTTGGTTATTATAAATAATAAAATAAAAGCGCAGGGGGCTTGATTATTATAAATAAAAGCGCTTGGTTGCTTGGGGTTGGGTATACAGTCAAACCTCGATAATCCGCCACCCCGCTAAACCGCCACCCTCGATAAACCGCCACCCTGGATAAGCCCGATTTGGTTGGCCGTCAGAGAAACTCAACAAAGTTTACCCCCGCTAAACCGCCACCTCGATAATCCGCCACCCTCGGATCGGTCCCATGGGGTGGCGGATTATCGAGGTTTGACTGTACTCTATATTCCTTTTTTTTGCGAAAATGTCATTTTTTTTAAATTTTGAGATGGCAGCCCTGTTGTTAAGTTATTTACAAAACAATGATCCGTTTAAAAAGATGTAGTTAACCTTTTCATTATATTGTTCATTTTCCGCATGGAGATATATGCTTCAAGCCTTGTTTTTTAGGATTGAAAGATTATTATAAATAATAAACTGTTAAACCGAACAATAAAAACACTGATATAATATTTTCAATACAACTTCCAATTGTTTCTTTACATGACTTCTTGAACTTTGCAGATGTAACCCTTAAATCCTTTTTTATTTAAAAAGCTTAGGTTAACGCTACTTAGTAATACACCCCTCGATTTATAGATTTTCTTGTGCTCAACCAGAATTCGAAAAGTGTAATTAGGAAAGCTCGCGGTAATTTAAAAAAAAAAGCTAAAAATAATGTTGCAAAATATTGATTCTAAAGTGAGATATTGGGTTACTATTGGCGTAACTATCCGTGAGGGGTAATTAGCGGAAAAAATACGGCGATACCAGGGGAACTTATTCACATAGGGTTCTAATTTTTTATTAGTTTTAAGGACTAGATTAGCAATTTTTTTTGTTCATTATGGTTTTTAAGCTAGGATGAATTACTTATTATATACTCAAAAAGCCCAAATGGCACAGCCTTAACCCGTACCTTTGAGCCCGTCGTAATTTACGCTTGCTCACTATGCGTCTTAAAGTTTCCCCTGATAGGGGAATGCTGAATCAAGGCGTTGAGTGTACATAATGTGTCCCAGTAAGTAAACAACTGGTTTACCGAGCCGGTCTGAGGATTTGGGGCTGGGCTATAACCAAGTAGCGTCCTTACTTCTTTGTGAGAACACAATGTGTCAGTCATCTTGTTGACTAGCTGTCGGAACATCGGGTGGTGATCAGGCTCAGCTGTATGAATTTGGACACATCGCCTGCCTGAGTCCACATTATAAGGCTCAGCATTGGGGTCCCAACCGTCCTGTTGGTTCACCCAGTAGTGTCCATATTCTTGATCTTCCTCAGCAAACTTGAATACTGTTGAGTTGTCAATAGCTCTTAGTTGAAAGCGGTTTTTCTGTCCTTTTGCAACTCCATCAATGGGAATGCCATCGTGCCAAAAACCAATCCAGTAGGCAAAAAAGCGGCTGTTTGGCTCTAATCGCACAAGAAAGTCAAACTCTTGGCGACTATCGAAGGTAGCCAGATGAGAGGTGTGAGATGAGTTGGTGAAATCACGGCAATAAAGCTCGGCCTGGTCAAAAGTCACTCTGTTTGAGAATTTCTAAAAATGCATATGTGTAAATAATAACTTTTACTGCAAAAGAGCGTGGGGTATCTTGGTGTGGAGCAGGGTTGTCGGTTCGGTTAACTGATTTCGGTTTTGTATAAAAAACCGAAAAATGTTGGTCTATTAATTTAATTGCAAGAAGTCAGTTTTGAAAAATTTGGTTTATCCTTTCCTGGTTCCAAATTCTTGTTCTTATTCTAATGTCTTTTTTCTCGCTTTCTAAGTCATTAATCGTTTAACTGGTAAAAAAACAAGACCGAAAAAGCCAATAGCGATTCCGTCATCTTTCACTTCAGCACGAATTAATCGGTATACCAACGACCGGGTACACATTATGACGGGTACAGTGCCAAATTTTGCCTTGGTCCCCCCTGTTAATTTTTTAAAAATTTTTTCGTTTTTTTTTATTATTTTGCGCATTTAGACTTAGGCTTAGGCAAGGGTAGGCCAGTGCCCGTGAGGACGGACTCAAACGTGTGGTTTAAGCATACTTTTTTATCTTTTACAAAAAAAGTGCTCGAGGTCGTTGTACCCGGTCATAATGTGTACCCGGTCATAGGGCAGTCAATTAATCAAAGCAGCAAAGCCGGCAGTCGACCAGAGACATGACCGAGCTCATTGTGTCACAACAATTTGATTTTCTCTATTATTGATCGTTTTGGTGAACCGAAATTTTCGGTTAGTGGAATTCGCTATCTTCCTTAGGTTCGTTTTACCGAAAAATTTGTTTTTCAGTTTGGTTAACCGGAAATTCCGACCAGCCAACAAGTTTAGTGTTGAGAATAAAACTACTTATACCTTGTAGCAACTTCGATTAAATACCTGCCAACCGTCAGAACAAATTTCTTGTTCATTGGAAGAACGGAGCTGATTGCAATACGTAAATTTTAGAATTAGAAAAATGAGTAAAACTTTAAGTACTACCATCTTAATAACGATTGGGAAAAACATAATCTAAGAAAACAAAGAATTGGGAATTTTCACTTTATAAACAATAAGAAAAATATTAAGAAATCCTTATTTTTAGATGTTAGTCATTGCTGACTAACATTTTTTTAATCAATAAATAGCTTGCATTGCTCCAAGCTGACCATAGCAAACAAAGGTGAAACAAAGGTGTACATGGTGTTTATTTTGACAAATAAATAGTTTTAGTGTGCAGAACGACTTTAATCTAGGCACACGGATAAAAGCTTATGCTTGTTGGAAAGCCCTGAGCTTGCCATTAATGACTTACTTTTCGGTTTTTGTAAACTGCCTAATTACGGGCGTGAAAAATTATTATTCCAGATTAGTCCAGAGTTGTAATAATATGCTAACATAATGTTATAATCAAGCAAGCATTAGAAAACTACTTTAGATAAAAAAATTGGCTCTAAGTACTTCCCCCGTCAAATCGAAAAAAATTTTCCTTTTGAGTATTTCTTGAACTTTTTTTTTTAATTTTATGTAAGTTTTATATACCAGCATGTAGCCCGGGATCTCAGCTTTCCAAGCAGCTTTTATCTAACTCACTGAGATATTAAAAAGTTAGAGAAAAAAGTCATTTTATTGATCAATTTTTTTTGAAAATTTGGTCCATATAGAAAGAGATGGACCGTGCACTGCCCGGTTCTAATGGAATATGCGTGCTGGTGGGACCGGGAGGGAATAATATAGGAATAGAGACAGGCAGTTGCAACTTCAAATCTTAAATTACAATAACTGCCGATCCAGGGGTTTGATGGAATGAACAAAATGTTAGAGAATTAAAAACTTTTGGAATAAAACACATTTTTACGATTCGACGGGGTAAAAGAATAATTTGGCGGGGTAAAACGATTTGAGCCAAAAAAATTTAGCGCAATGTTATGGTCTTTTGAAGAAAAAAATATGCCAAATATGAAAAAAATTGAAATAAGGAAAACCCCTGCTTTTTCACCATTTTTCGTTGTTTGAAAAAGCCCTAACTCAGCACTCTTACATCAATTTTTTTTCTGTATTTTGTAACTCTTTAACTGTGCCACAGCATAAGGCTGTAAATTTGTATTCTGCTAAACAATAAATAAGAAATTTAACCGGTTAAATGGCCGTCCACTTGTCAAAAGTTAGATAGCTTAAACAAGCACCTCACCTGTGGTAAATATGAACATGGCCAGAAAGAAAAAACATTTATATATTGTCTTGATATGAGTTATATTCAAAGCCTGTCTTGTATTAATTTGTTATTTCTTGGAAATTTATTATGCATTTGTATACTACAAAAACGTTGGTTCTGGTAAACAATCAGGTTCCAAAATATGCCTTGATCCCCCCTGTTTTTTTTGCGAAAAACAGCTTGTTCCCTTGTTCATTATGGTTATGGTAACACTGTGATTATGGTGACCGTAGTTATTATGGTTAACGTGATCACCTTATCACATCAAAAACAACAGGGGACCAAGGAATATTTTGGAACCTGATTGTTTACTAGCGTCAAAACGTTTTGCTATTTTTCAAACATCATTTTTAATCTTTGAAAGTGCTCGTCTTGCTCACTGTTTTCATGCACCACAACTTCAACTTTGTTAACTTTTTTGATAGGAAAACCTAAGGCCCTTTTTAGCTGCCCACTGCCTAGGAGCAGCAAAATAGATGTGGGAAGACACTGTATATAAGTGACATTCACCAGTTCGTAAATGACCATTTGTACATCTGTCTTAGTGTTAGTCCAAATCTAAATTTATTTTATACTATTTTAACTTTTTGAAAGCAATAAATATAATTTACTAAGTTGGAAAAAATAGCAGCACTAGCTGAGAAAACTGTCATGGAACACTTTGCAATAATTATAGGAAGGAATATGCTGGTCATTTGCACCGTTTTTTCTATTTGGAACTTGACAAATAGTGGCTGATTATTCGAAACCATTAAAATGTTTTGTCTTTGCTCGTAGAATTTGAATCCACGTATTTTCTTGCGATACCACAGACCCCAATTGTGAAGAAAAAGAAAAAATAAGACACCTGCTATCTCCACAAAAATCAAAAATATAAGGCTAATCTAAAAAACAGTCATTATTGCATTCGAATAAATGCTTATGATTTAAAAGCTCAAAAATAGACTCTAATGTCCAAAAATCGTAATAAAATATTTACTTGATAATTGTATGCATTAACAGCATTTCTCGTTGTAGAAATAGCCAAGGGTATGGAAAAATTTACACCAGGCAAGTAGAGAACAACATAGCCGAAAGATGCAATGCCAGTCTTCAAAAAAGTTTTTTATATCAAAAGTATAAAAAAAGTTTCTGACCAGTATCAGCAAACAGATGGCAACTGGTATTGGCTTCGAACTGTTTTCATAGTTTTGAATTCTCAGTATGCAAATTGTGCGTTCAATGCACAGAACAATAAGTGAAGCATTTTGACCGTTCATAAAAGTCACATTAGCCACTCGTATATAGAATAAAAGAGGGGTCCACCAGGTGCGGGAACAAGGGTCACTCATGAATGGCATTAATCTGAAGCGTTTACTTTAAAAAATCCATACATTCTTTGAAATACTACCTTCCAAACTCGTATATGTAAAGAAAACAATAGTGAAGTGACATCAAGAAGGCAAACAAACAAATAAACCAGTAAATAATTTTGGTGTTTGGATGATATATTTTTACCCGACCCTAAATTTAGACGTTTGAAAATTAGAATTTAGCCTTTATCAAAAAAGCATATAAACTACCGTATTACCTCTAATAAGCGCCCCTCCCTCTTTTTTGACTAAGATTTCAGAGTTAAGACTATTTTTATCGAAAATATCAAAATTTTCAGAGGTTTGAAAAATAAGCGCCCGGGCGGCAATTAGAGGAAATACGGTACTTTAGAAATATAAAAAAAAATCATGATAAAACAAGGCTGGATGAGAAGTTGAAAAAAAAGATTTTGGTATTGACATTTTGTCAGTTTTGGGAAGAGCGTTTATTTGAAAAAATACGATAATTAAATGTGGTATATTTAAAAATAAAAACTAAATTAGTTTGGTTTTGTAATTTCATAATAAATATGTTTTTAATGCCAATACAGATTTATCCTTTATTTTGTAATCATGGAAACTTTATAGGCGGGGGACTTCTACGACTACTTTTTGAGATCGGCTTCTACTTCACTTCACACCCCTTTTCATATATTTTGCTTTCTTATCTCAGATGTTTTTATATGTTTTTGTAACTGAAATTTTTCTCTATCGGTTGAGTGGTCAAACACTCTAATAGAAAATAATTTTGAGAAAATCACATCAAGTGTGAGGTTTTACTTGTTTTTAGTGTTCCCTTGGTTTTTTTGGTGTGAAGTTGATGTGATTACCTCAAAATTTTATTAATAAGGATTATGACCACTTAGTCGAAAGCAGTGTTGTAAATCTTAGAATTGCGGCACCGGCACCAGCTCACGGCACCGACTGAAAAATTTTCGGCACTGGCACCAGCTCACGGCACCGACCGAAATTTTTGGCACCAGTACCAGCTCACGGCACCGACCGAAAAGTTTTCGGCACCAGCTCGCGGCACAGACCGAAAAATTTTGCCACCGGCACCAGCTCACGGCACCGACTGAAAATTTTCGGCACTGGCACCAGCTCACGGCACCGACCGAAAATTTTTTGGCACCAGTACCAGCTCATGGCACCGGTGTGGTGCCGTGAGCTGCCGGTGCCGCACCGGTGCTACTTACAACACTGGTTGTGAGGATTTATCAGTGTTAAGATAGATTTGAGAAATATCAACAAAAACATCTGTAGTAAGAAGCATCTCATTCTGTCACAGGAAGGTAGAAAATGAAAGTACAGTCCAATGTCAAAAGGTCGCCATCTCTCCCTTTAAAAGCCGAGTCAAACAACGTCATAACGACAGCGTTAAGAAAAACTCGGCATTTGATAAAAACCTGCGTTTAAGCATCAAAAAGTCGCGCGTTAGATCTGGTGTTCAAACAATCCTGCTCTATAGCTGTTAATTTCTTAGAATTTACTTCAAACTTTTAGCCTACCTTTGAACAAAAATGAAATATAAAGAAATAAACAGCAGAAGGTTAGCAGACCCTTTTACAAAAAGAATAATTTTGTAGACAAAGCTATTAGCAAGTAGTTCTGCATTTATACAAGCTGCAGAAAGCGTATTATTCGACATTTTTTAGAAAAAATAACAGATCTGGTGTGTATTATTCATCTAATAGCTAACTGAATTTAAAGAAAGCCTGTTTACTTATGCGTAACACAAGCAATTTTAAGCTAATAAAATAAATTAGCAATTTTTTCTGTCTTTTGATTACACTCTGACTATAAATCTCAACTTATAAAAATTGCTTCCACGAACGCTGTTAAATTTCCCACAGATGAAAACTTTTCACGCTTTTTTAACATTCAGAGAAAAAGTTAGTGAATGATCAATACACTTCGAACCTTTTGTACAGATACAAAAAGTTATGCTCAGTTTTTCTTACCTTTGAAACGTCAAAAATGCTCAATAAGATTCAAAGTACAAATATTTATGAAATTTTGATTTTAATTAATTTTTTGTTCTATTTGTTATATATAATTGAAAAAGCAGTTTTTTTAGTTTTGTAGACGATGCTAGACACAGAAAATTATACAGTTCACTCTCTATTTTAAAACACTCAGGGTACAGGCCAAAGTTCGTTCCCACCTTGGGTGCGACACTTTTTTTAGCCCGATTTTTTAAATTTTTTGCCAGTTTTCTTTTGACAGTCTGGTTCCAAAGATTGCAAGGATTACGATTTTGACGACCGTTTTTCAGAAATTCGAAAAATTTTCTTCTAAAAAGCAAAAACTCGATTGAAGGACAGGATTTTTTCGAAAATTCCTGTCCTTAAATCGAGTTTTTGCTCTTTTAAGAGAAAAAATTTCAAATTTCTGAAAAAACCATCGGTAAAATCGGAATCCTTGCGATATTTGGAGACCAGACTGTCATAACACAACTGGCAAAAAATTAAAAAAGCGGGCCAAAAATGGTTTCGGACTCAAGATGGGAACGAACTTCTGTCCTGAAATCTAGTGTATTTAGATTGAGAGTGGATACTGCACATATATAAAAATTACTGAGGCAGCGATAAATTGGCCATCACTTTTTTAAAGATTGAAAAATTTTTGCGTTCAATTTTTTCTAGCAAAATTATTAGTTGATGCATGAGTTGAAATTTTTATTTATCAAAAAAAAAAGTTAAATTTGAAAAATGTACGTTTCCAGGAAGGAATAGTTGTTTGGTAACATAACTATATGTTTTTTCATTAAATTGAAGGTTTTATGCACTTTTTATAAGCTCTTATTTTTCCCTACAAAATGACGCGTCGAGGAGGAAGTTAATTCTCATGCTATAAAGACTACAAACTTCTAGTCTAAAAACTATTTTGAGCGAAACTGTCAAATAATATCATCATCTAAATGTATTTTTTTAATATTCCCACATTGTTTTTGTTTGGGAATTCAAGTACGAATTCATTGAGAAATGTTTTAAATTTTTTTCAAAGAAAAGTTTTCTTAGAAACCCAAATACATTAATGAGGGAATCATGAGGAATGAATGAGGGAATCAAACTTGGATCGGAAGTGTTTAGAAAGATTCCGGCCAATTGACTAAAGCTATCAACTGATCGATAGCTCACGCGGGTTACTGATTAACCATTAACCATCATCACCACATCGATTAATTTAGTGAAGAAAAAATATTTTACGATGAAAAATACTCTGAAAAGCAACTAATATAAAATATGAAAGAAAAATTTGAGCTACATAAGTAGGAGATGGGAGTGGAACTCTCCTAGACACTAACTCTTTATCAAAGCACATATAAAAATTCGGCAAAACCGTATTTTCTATATTTTACGTGCATGCCCCCCCCCACCTTACACCTTCTCGGTTTGACCCATGTAAAAACGATTAGCGTCAAAAAGTCTTATCCTTGAGCATATAGTAGCTAAAGTACACTAGGTTCTCGTCTCGAAGCAATCCGAAAAGGATGTTTTTCAACGTTTTAGCCCCTTCAACACAGCTCGCAGAGAGTGGGCTAAAAAGTAATTGTTAATACACACAGATATATCGAAAAAAACTTACCAGCACAACAATTGACACTTCAGATTCGCCAATTAGTTGCTTGGAATTAATTCCACATGATTAAAAAATTCCTCGAGTTCTGCACCGAATGGCAGTTGTTGGGGAGTAAATTGATTGGAATGAAAGCCAGATCTGGAGCCAGATCTCTGAGTGAATAAGTAAAAATCATTTTCATAAAGCTCCTACCTATCAACCCCAAGCTAATACCAACGCCCAGAGTTGCCACCACTGCATGGTATAGATGAATTTTTTAACTGGCTGAATAATGCAGTAGTGCTCTTTCAATGAATTTGCTCAATTTTAAGTTTTTTTGGTGTAGTTACTTAAATAATGTGTTTTATAAATTTTAACAAAAATAATCCTTTTTAAGAATACAATTGATGAAGCGGGTTTTTTCAGTTACCGCAGAGAATCGCACTTCAGAAATGATTTACTACAAATTTAGATCCCGCATACAGGTGTTGAGTGCCTTACCTAAATCTTATTTTTACATACAAGATACTACGCAGTACAGTCAACCCCCGATATAACGAAACTCTCGGGGACCAAAAAAATGTTTCGTTATATCGGGGGTTCGTTATAACGGGGTTCGTTATATCGGGGTATGCGAACAATATTTTCGGAAAGTTTCGTTATATCGGGGTTTACTGTTTTTATGTAATTGCTTTTATTGAAAGACCTTTTATTCAATCACTAACAACAAAACATAATAACAAATAAAGTTCAACGGTTAGATTTGAAGAAATCTGTGATAATTGGCTGCTTCAATTTCTTCTGTCGATCTTCGTAGAACGCATCGTCCAATGCATTACTAAGAGAAAGCACTGCTGGATCGTTTAAGTTCTCCTATATATCGTCCTCCGTATTGCCTTTTTACGTATTGCCTTTTTATCTCCTCCGTATTGCTTGACAACCAGAAAGGCGCGTTGAGCTTCAAGACGAGAGATCGACGGCTTTTCCACCTGCTCGACGTCCATTTCTTCGTCGCCAGCGCAGTCAGCTCTCGAGACATCTTCAACGATTTCACTAAGTGAAAGAGCACCGCCTGTGAATTAATCCATTATTAGACGTAAACAAAAACGTACCATTAAAACATACATGTGACAACTAACTGATCCACACCAAGGAAGTCGCCATTGTAGCCTCGCTGTTGATTTCTCCTAGCCCCTCCAGTTCGGTCCAAGCCTCCCGAAAACCGTCCATGGCTTTATCATCGCCCGCGCCTCGATCACTATCAGCTTCTTCGTCGTTGCCAACGCTTTCCCCTTCTTCATTCGTCGGTACCTAAATAAGCAAAAGCGTAAAGAAATTGAAAATTATTCGCCGTTTACCTTATGTACAAACTTGGCGTGGCGAAAGCAGTTCTTGACACGCTCTTTGCTCTTCTTTTCGCCAATGCATTTGTCTCCTTACGATAAAGAGACATAAGATCATTAAAATTATGCAATTACAAGGTGTAACCACCTTTCATCGCCATGGTCTTGTTGAGGAGTAGTTGCCAAAATAGTCCCGTCTCATCAGCATTTAAAAAGGTACTCGGGAGAAAAGTTCGCCAGCGCCACCTGCAAGACTTCATTCTGCCACTCGCTGAGAGATCCGATATCGACAGCTCCAGCTTCACCTTGCTCACACTTGAATCGAATACCATGACCGTCCTTAAATCTGTCGAGCCAACGGCTGCTTGCTTCGAATCCAAGGATGCCTATTTTTTCTGCGATCGCCAGTGCCTTCTCTTGAGAATTAGCCAATTGTATATAATTACAATTAAATAATAATAAATTGTATGGATTCCTACTTTGAGCAAATCACCGCTCACCGGCACATTCTGACTTCTGATTTGCTTCAACCAAGTGACAAGAGCCGCCTCTACCTGTTCGTATTTGCCCGTTTTAAGAAGCATCCGCTTTCCTTGGCTGCCGCAATCGACCGCACGGAGAACTGCTTCTTTATCTTTGAGAACCTCGGATATAGTACTGATTGGCAAGCCGTCGAACTGCTTCGCTAGCTTCGTCTTGTTGCTCTCTCACTCTCTCGGCAGCTTCGATCAGGGTGGTAAATCGAGGTTTTTGCGTTTTTTCGCCACCGGCAGCCATATAATTTGCTCGAAATAGCCATACAAATATGAATGATATATCATTTTGTAGAAAAATCCTCTGCTACAAAATAGTGCTCACAGATTTGGCATATGAATCCGTTTTTGGGGTGTTTCAGAGTTGTTTTGTGGACAAATGCCCGGTGGCTTATGCCCGGTGGCTCACCGGCAATGATGCTTTTTTCGCCACCGGTCACTGTACACAGCATTTAATTTCGCTAAAAAAAGTTTGTTATACATCATTTTATAGAAGATGCTTCACGCTACAAAGCCTAAATGAACGTTTCTGAAATTTAATATGTTTTCATGGGTTTCTGAGCTCCGGTGGCATAATTTAAGTTAGTGTAAAAAATTTCGCTCTCAAATTTCACTCTGAAACAGCCCAAAAACGGATTCATATGCCAAATCTGTGAGCACTATTTTGTAGCAGTGGGATTTTTCTACAAAATGATATATCATTCATATTTTTATAGCTATTTCGAGCAAATTATATGGCTGCCGGTGGCGAAAAAACGCAAAAACCTCGATTTACCACCCTGGCTTCGATGATTGCTTTCTTTTCCGCCAGAGACAACATGCGGCGCTTTTTCGGAGTGTTCATCGCGCAATCTAAAAACAGAAAAGTCAACTTGTTGAAAAATGTGAAAGAAATGAAGAAAAAAAATAAAAACGAGCGTAAAAAGGCTACATTCAATTTAATTTATACTGTAAAACAAAAGCAGCTATAAAATTTCGAATAATTCATCAAAGATTCATCGGAGGTAAATTTATTGGTAAAATTACAAAAAGGTTTGGTTATACCGTGAGTTTCGTTCTATCGATAGTAAGCTTATTGTTGAAATACTAAAAAAGTTTCGTTGTATCGGGGTTTCGTTATATCGGGGTATACTTTGCCTTACTAAGGCAAATCCAACCAAATCAAAATAAAGGTTTCGTTATATCGGGGTTTCGTTATACGGGGTTCGTTATATCGGGGTCGACTGTAAGAGCAAGAAAACCACCTCCAGTTACAGCCACCATCCTTGCAATAATGAGGGGCAAGCTCTAGGGTAAGTGACAAGAAGGGAAGAGGAAGTCAAAGAGTTGTGTGGTAGGGAAAGGGGAGTGGTGTGTGGACAGATGCCCCGCCAGGGGCATCTATAGGGAATTAAAAAAAGGACAAAATTAACGCAGTCGCGCGGCGACATGACAAGTCAAGTGGAGATATGGGTACTAATCTACTTTAGGAGTCCATAGTCGCTTTAGGCGTCCAAGATGAGTTTAGGCGTCCAACGCAAAAATCGAGAGATAGAGATGCGCGCACGCACTCACCTTAGACATGATTCCGAGAAATGCTCTTGATCATAAAATGCATATATGTTCTTTTTGCAATGTCCCAGTGACCAAAACGTGGTATAATACTTGTGTACTGTTTCTTTTAAAACGTTTCTTTTAATTGTTATGATGACTGACATTCATATGAATAAAATGGTTTTTTACTTGGACGCCTAAAATTTTTTTTTGGACGTTTAATTTTTTTCTTGGACGCCCATTTTTTTGGACGCCTAAAGCGACTATGGACGCCTAAAGTAGATTAGAGCCGAGATATGCACGATAATCTTAGATCGCCTGAAAAAAGAGAATGAGGTTATAGCCGAAACGAGAAAGTAAAATGAACCCACCTCGACATCCTCAACAAAACGTCTAGCCATCTCCTCAGGGCTACAGATAGTCTCCGGATCATTTTGAATTCCACCAGCACCATTAGCCTGGTCGATAATTGCACGAGTCACTGTCTTTCTTTCGAACATCAGGCATCCGAGGCATCGCTAAAAACGTGGTGAGCTTTCGAATACTAGTGTTAGACAAAGATACACCGCTGTTCACGCGATCCAATTCAAAATCGGCCACTTGAGTCACTGCAAGTTTTCCTTTAGAAACCGAAAGTGTGCCATCGTGAGTGTTGACCATAGCCATCACCTGTTCTCCATTCCTTCCACTAGGCCAGTTGAACAGTTTGCACGGGTACGAGTGTGTCGGCATCTTGATTTTAATCTTAAAATTTTTAGAAAGTGAGCCATTAGGTGCTAGTTAGATTGCTAGAAAAAAACTAGAGAATCGGGCGCTGCGATACATCGCAGCGCAACATCGCAGCGTACGCAGCAAATTTGGGCTAAAAACATCGCAGCGCAACAGCGTATGCACATTTTTTTAAACAGCGCATATCGCAGCGCAACCACGGAAGGCCGAAAAACATCGCAGCGCAACATCGCAAAAAGGCAAAACCGATACTCTAGAAAAAGCAGACATACTGACATACTTTCAGACATACTTTCACAGACATACTTTCAAGCTAAGTTTATGAATTAGTGAAAATTCTCAGACCTGCACACATGTACAAGACTGTATGTCACAGAATATTTTATAATTAACTATGTTAACCAGGTACCCATAATTTTGTACGTGATGTCCATGTCATGCAGGTACCGTATTTGAAAATAAGTTTTTAGAATTGCATTCTGTGACATACAGTCCCCTCTCAATATAAGACAACCCATCGGGACCGATTAAAGTTGCCTTATGTCGACAGTAGTTTTACACCAGCGCGGTCTTCACAGTTCGACAATCAATCACCCAAAACAAAATTACATAATAAACTGACTGAATAAAATTTCAGGGTAAAAAAATGAACCCAAGCGAAATGAAATTTGACACGAACTAGGCTCAATTTTAAAAGAGCTATGTTTTGAGAACCGGTTGAAACACTAGTCCATCAATCATCTCGAGGAATAAAGTAACGATTAAAATATAAATTAGTTCTTGACCAACCTTACACCAGGTGTATGGTGTAATCTGGTGTAGCAGAGGGAACTAGATGCCCGCCAGGGCATCTATAGGGGTTTTAAAAAAGTAACACATTCAGCAATACGACAACAGTAACAATGAGTAACATGTCCTAACTAATCTCCATTTGCAACAAACGACTACGCTTTGATCTTCTTTAGACAATCGTTAGCAATATATTTATCCTCGAATTCAAGTACGATCGCTCCAGCATCACAAGGCAGATAAATTTCAGTAGGCTTATGAGCTAAAATCTAAAACAGTTGCAAAAACATTCCGAAGCTCACAAAATTTCGGCGGTAGGACAAAACCGCAAAAAATTGCGGTTTTTGTCCGCGGACGAAACCGCACTTTTCGGTTTTATCTTTGGACAAAACTGCTGAATAAAACGGTTTTTGCGGTTTTGTCCGCGGACAAAACCGCACTTTTTGCTGTTTTGTCCTACCGCCAAATTTTGCGTAAAACTCCGCCGTAAACCTTCCATTATATTTTTGTACTTTTATTCGTTTTGCACTAGCTTATAGCCTTAAATTTCGCCCTTCTCAAAAGCATCAAACTTCCCTTGAAATTTTCAGATATTACAAATATTAAGGCGCATAGAAGTAAGAACAAATAACTGGCCCCTGATCCGCTGGACAATAATCAAATTAAAAAAGTGATAATATTTTCGCAATCACTCCTATTAATGTTCATTTTTCACCTTTTTTGACCACATTTTCAATTTTTTTTGTTACAGAGTTGTAGCCAGTGTTTTCAAAAATGAGAATGACAACAGGTTTACAATGAGAATCAGGGTGAGAATTTTGCAGAATGAGAGTGAGAATGAGAATTGTTTCACAATGATAATGAGAGTGAGAATCATTCTCATTATTATTCTGTTATCTCATTCTCATTGTGAAAAAAATCTCATTCTCACTCTCATATCATTGTGACTCTCATTCTCATTGTGAAACTATTCTCATTCGGCCCTACCCAGATTTATTAATTAGAAGTTATAATGAAGTACTGTTTCGAAAAAGTCAAAGTTTATAAAAAAAAGTTTCGCCAAAACAGGTTCAGAAAAAGAGCATGTTTGAAAACAACCTGTTTGATAAACATACATCTGGAACAGGAACTTGTCTATAACAGCTTTTGACCGTCTCATGGTTAAAAAAATGATGGTTTTGTTGGTCAGGGGTATTTTCTAAAGATCGAAAGCTGTTTTAGACACGTCCCTGTTCCAGATGTATGTTTATCAAACAGGTTGTTTTCAAACGTGCTCTTTTCCAAACCTGTTTTTGGCGAAACCTTTTTATAAACTTTAAAATTTTCGAAACAGTACTTTATTATAACTTCTAATTTGATTGATTAATAAACGTGGGTAGCGCCAGGCATGGACACGGCCGAATTTCGACGGCCCAGCCCGGCCCAGGGCCGTGATAGTTCGGCCCGGCCCGCACTATTTAGTCCTCGGCTCGGCCCGGCCCGAGCCGGCCGAGCCCGGAAGCCCTGTTTCAAATATACTCAAAAATTGGCGCTACTCGGTTTTACCCTTCTTAAAAAGAATAGTGTGCGAAAAAAAGGACAATTCTTTTTAAAAAGGACATATGGCAGCCCTGCTGTTATGGGGTTGCTCGATAGTGAAGATTTTTTCGTCTGTCCAGATGACATTTCGATAAAGATTATTGCGAAAACTTGAAAAACTCTGCGATAAGAAAACCAAATTCAAAATTCAGACCCATGTTTCATCGTAATGCATCGCGCCAGTCTTTTTCTGATGTGTACTAGACCAAGTTCTTGTCTTAGCAACATCTTGTACGGTTTCAGTCCAAGGTCATACTTGAGGATGCGACGAGACGACTCACCTGACAGAGAAATATAAAAAAGCTAAGAAGGAAAAGCAAAAAGCTTAAGAGATATGGCCATTCTTTTTCCAAGTTTCCGCGTTGAGTTGATTTTGGTCCATGGGTCTTTAAAAAATGTGACTGTTTTTCTGTGTCACCCTGTATATTTTGGTGTCCAAAAGCAAAAAGGTTGAATTCTGGTCCATAAGCGTTTCGGTAAAACTTTTAACCACCATTTGAAAACATGTTCAAAGCAACACGAACTTATTATTCGGCCTGAAATCATTTGAAAAGATGAAATAAGCTATTTTTGGACTAAATATGAACAACCTGCGACTCGCTACAAATTGCGACTCGCTACAGTTTTTTTCAAATTGGCGCGTTTTGGTGCTCAGTCTGGGACACACGTTTGAGCCCGCCCTAACGTGCGCTGACCTACCCTTGCCTAAGCCTAAGGCCTAAGTTAAAAAAAGTTAAAAGAACATGCAAAAAAGAGTCAAAAAAATGAAATTAAAAATTCAAATTTGTAGCGAGTCGCAGTTTTACCCTAAATATATCAATCGCTAGCGTTTTATTTGTTTTTTTTGACTGTGAGCACACATCGACCGCGACCTCAACCACGACTTCGACCACGACCTCGACCTCGACTAAGGACCGTTAGCAACATCGATCCCGACCACGACCTCGACCAAGGACTGTGAGCGAGGGGTAAAATGCGACGCCAAGGATTGCCAAGTTTTTTTCTACCACTCCAGAAAAAAACTTCGGCAATCCTTGGCGTCGCATATTAGTCACTGAAACAATTTACTTCATGGTCATGCTCTGACCAAATCCCGGGCGTCTTTTTCACGCTGAATAGAATGGTCAAAACAGAATTTTTATAACTAATCAAAATATTGGCTGACACGATCTCCCAAAACCGATCCCGTTCTAATCCCGTTTCCAGCTCTAAAAAATGCTTTCGAAGTGACAAAGAGGAAAAAATGGGTGCACATCACTGCTTTTTAGTTACTAAAATTTTGGCCTTTGTTGTTTAAAATTCATTGCTCACAAACTAATTGCGAAAAAAATTGGTGTATTAGAACACTCAACCATACTGTGAATTTTTTTGTTCGCTGGAAAACTAGAAAAAAATGCTGCAAGAATGAAAAATCAATGGCAAGCAATGAAAATTGTCGCCCTTTCTATCATTTTCGTTGCTTGTGACATCACTGAACTTCACATAAAAACCATATCTTTTCGGAAAAACGCTCTATGACGCTACCCACTTTCAAGCGAAAAAAGAAAACGCCAGCAGCTCGAAATGCAGTGCCTGTGGTTGCTGAGCCAAGTACTGGAAGAAAAACCTACGCTCTCTGGACGCTGGAGCATCAGAAAGCGCTTTACGAATGTGCTGAGAAGAACGAGTTGGAGCTCTAGTAAGCAAATAAGCAATCTTCAGTAAGCAATCTTCTGAAGCTGCGTTGGACTATTTGCAAAGCTTCCTTGATTGGCTGCCCAGCCGTAAATATCAGTCGGTTCAGATGCGTCTGAAAAATCTTCAGAATACTGCTCGCTTGCGTGGTGCTGAGCCGAAATTTCATAATCCAGTCAAACCATACCCTCGGACCGAAGTGCAGGCTAGTTTTTTACGACAAACTTGTCTGTGTTTACATGTACGTATCGAAGAATTTGCCCACTTTACTAACTCAGCTAAAAGTACGTCTGGAGTCTGTCATACTATGTAATCAATGCGTGATTACTGTTTTTTCAAGTAAAGATAAAAATTAAAATGCCTCCGAAGTCGTTTCCGTGCAAGCTATTCCATTGGCCTAATGGAGAGGATGGTGCTCGAGTCATGGCAGTTATCAATACGGACGATGCTACCGTGTCCGTTACCGGAGGAATGTTGTCCCCTACTTCACTGGTCAATCTCGTGTTCAAACGGGTGTACAGTGGTGTGAAGCTTAGCAGTGCCATTACTCAGGTATTTTCTGTCTATAACCGGTTTTCTATAGCTTTATCAACATATTAAGGGATACATTGGAGGCCTGATGTTTGACAGGAAGACGATCACCCGCCGGGTCCAGGAAGATGGTGTTGGCGCTATTGATCATGACCCAGAAAATTTGTGCAGCTCGGAGGAAATGGCTAAGCGATTCATTCAGGCGATCTAAGTGAGTTCAAATTACTTTCTCATCTTGGCTATAAATTCATCTTTTTTAGGGATTCTGAGACTTATGTTGAAACATTCACTTGACCTCTCCTGTCGCTGCGCCACTTCATTGAATTTGCTGTTTTTTAAAGCCCCTATAGATGCCCCTGGTGGGGCATCTGTCCACACACCCTTTCCTTTCCCTTTGCCTCAAAACTATTTGAGTTCCTGTTCGTTTCCTTATCGTTTACTCAGCAGCTTACTTCACATTATTTCAATGACGGTGGCTGTAGCTGTACTTCTTGGTGTCTCGCATATATAATTAGATTTAGGTATGGCACTCAACAGCTGTGAGCGAGACCTAAATTTGGATCAAATCAATCCTGAAAGTGCAATTCTATGCGGTAACGGACAAATTGAGTTCTATTCATTGTGCTTTGAAAAGGATTGTTTTTGTTGAAATTTATGAAACACAATATTTGAGTAACCACACCAGAAAAAACTAAAATTGAGCAAATTCGTTAAAACCACTATGAGCGAAATACACTATGTGCAATATTTAGCCAATTGAAAAATCCATATATAAAGTGTAGTGGTGGAAGCAACTCTGAAAATTTTCCTTGGGCTTGATTGGTAAGGGTCTTATGAAAAAAAAGGTTTAATTTTCAGAGCTTTCAAAAAATACAGCAGTGTTTTACCTACGCATTCAACCAGTGGTCTAGTATGCACGTCATATCAGAAATAGTTGCTACTAGGATTAGATTGAATTGTAATGCTAGCCGAGGATATTTTACGAAATGACTTGGTTTGTCTCAAAATTTTTGTCGGCATACACCGGCGCCGGTGGGTCCCAAAAAAACACACACACAAAAACATTTTAAACTTTAAACACAAAGCCAAAAAAAGTTAGAGGTTGAATAATAGAACGGCACAGCCTTTCAAAATTTGAATTTCCTTGTAGTTCAACTTAAACAAAACGCCAAGAATTAAATTGGCGTTTTTATCCGCCTTTTTAAATTTTTTGTCTTTTCTTCACCAAAATGAACTGTTTTTTGCAAAAAGCACACGGTCTTTTACTCCAAAAGATCTTTTGTTTAGAAATTACATCTTATGCCTTTTTCAAAATCTTGTTTGTCCGTAACATGAGTTCCGGAAATAATATTCTGGCATCCCACAACTAGTTATGCATCATGTCCATAAATATACTAAAAGTGCCGTGAAAATTTTGTCGGGCAAATTCTTCAAGCCAATTCACCACATCCTATATCAACATCACTCTATTCGAAAAAGAAAGTTCAAGCAGAGATTTTTATGTCAGAAAAAGAACAAATGTAGGAACAACATAAGATGGTAACGGACGATTTTTAATAGAAGGTGATGGCTGGTCAGCAATTTTGGGCTCAAGTAAACGAACCACTGTACTTGGACATAGCCTTGCTTCCCTCCGAGATAGCGTGCTTGGCCAGCTCTCCAGGCATGACGAGACGAACGGAGGTCTGGATTTCGCGAGAAGAAAGCGTACGAGTCCTGCCATACTTGACCAGGTGGGCGGATCCATGCAGCAAGCGGTCGAACAGATCGTTAACCTGAGAAAGAGATTAAGTTACTACACTACACTCGCAAAAAGACCCACCAGATCGAAACAGTCGGTTCCGACTTTAGTTAATTGACCGAGCGCTTACTTCTTGCCTGTTGATCCCTTGTCGAGTGATTGTCATCAAATCTCCTAGATAAAGGAAGTGGATTATTACAAAGATACACACAATCTAACAAAAATTTACCTTTCGTAGTCATCACATCACACAGCAGAGCCAAATGCATGCTCAACTTCTTGTCCGTCATTCGCTTGCGATCCAACTCAAGTCTCAGCAGCCAAGGACTAGCATTCGTAGGATTGAAGTAGGGTAAATGGTAAATGCTGAGCCAGTCACGGTCTTCTTCGATGCATCTAAACTGAGAGGGTAAACTGCTGTTCCTTCTCTTCGGCCAATTTCGCTACAAAAATCTGCAAAAATAGGTAGAACAAGGAAAAATAGCTTACCCAGACGTATCTTTCCTGTTTTCTTTGCTGAAGAGAGGATAAGTGAGATTAAGAATCGAATACCTCATAGACTTACCAAGTCCAACGATATTCGCTGCCTTTGCTCTGCTTCTTTGATAGCTTGGATTGCAAGTCCTCATCATACCTGAAATTACACCAAATTTGATTCCGTCAAAAAATCTGAAAAAGTCGTCGTTTTTAGGACCTCTGATACAACAAAAGATAGCTCAGACATTCAGCTACAAGAATAATCAGACCGATTTTTGTAAAGTCAGAGTTTATAAAACTAGAGACCATTTTAAGCAAACAACTGGCATTTTTCCGAGTAAAAATAGGGGTTTTTGCGTTTATCATCTAACTTTTGCATTAGACACCCTAAATTTGCATTTTTTGCATACGTCCTTGGTACCAACACGCAGCAAATTTACTCCTCTATCGAGTCTCCGGTTTTGTTTGACAAAATTTAGAAAAAAAACTTGGCAAGATTTCGATCAAATCAACAATGCGAAGAAATTTCTTCGAAAATCTGCACAGAAATTAGTTCTGGTTTTGAAATTTTAACTGCTTTATGGGCAAGTGATGGCTCATTCGAAAGCCCTCCATGTGAGGAATATTTTGGCAAAAAGCATGCAGAAGCCGAAAGTGAAAAAACCTGGTCAGCAGCATGAAACAAAAAAGGTGTCTCAAATCGACCATTTTCGATAATTTTTTGTTTGGCGCCAATTTCCCTAATACACTAAGATTCAAATTTTGAAAGGCTGTGACGGACGATCGCTTTATTAAAATGACTACGGTATTGCATTGTGTCACGTGTAATTCTCTGATATAATTTTTTTTGCGCTCGTTCTTTCGCCCTTCGCACTGTATATGACTCACGATAAAAAAATTCAATCAGTGTGAGTATTTGAGTACATAAAAACACAATTATACTTGAATGTGTACATTATCAAACATCTTATTGAGACGCTGGAAGTAATCACTTTGATTGTCCGCGTTGAGTTGAACAACGCTATTTTGAGACGATCTTCCATAGCAGGACAGATTTATTCTTCCAGAGCCATGCAACAGTAGTAATATAATAGGGAATGTTTGTATATAAGAGATATTGACCAACTCGTAAATTATCATCTGAACATCTGTAGTTGGTTCGGCCACAGCTAAAAATATATTCATGAGCTCTAAGGAAAAAATTAAAAAACAAACTTTATTGGCAAAATAAGCAAAAGTGGAAGATAATATTTGCATGCTGCACTTGGTAATTACTATGGGCAGAAATAGAGCAGTTAGTTTCAATGTTTCTTCTACTTGAAACTTGACTGTAAGCGTCAGATGAGCTAGAGATACATTACAAACATTATTTGATCTCTGACCGAGTAGAGCAAAACCTCTAATCTTTTTCTCAAATTGAAGACACCATAAATGTATAGATAGAAAAAAAATTACACCCAACAATTCGGTAAAGAAACTGAAAACTAGTCTTATCTGAAATAAAAAACAAATTTTCACATTAGACTTAATGAAAACACTGCGTTTACCTGAAACGAAAACCCGTTCTTTTCATTTCTTAAAGTGGCAATAGGTAGGCCCTTGACAAATCAACACCATACAAAGATAGTAGGAAAAGATAATTGAAAATATAAAAAGCTGAAATATTTGAATTGGAATATATCATAACTATTTTAAAGAATAATTGGGAAAAGCCGTTTGGTTCTGAAAATTCGGCCTCGATGGCGCAGTGTATAAGCGTGACAGCACCCCAAGTGCAACCCCCGCCCCCGCCCCTGCAAAGAGTATTTTTCTCTAAGCTAACTTTTCTTTATCTAAGCCTATAGCCCAAAATAGGACGCTTAGAGAAAAATACTCTTGGAGGGGCCCCCTGTGCACTTGGGCTTTTACGGATAAGCGTTTGTATTTTATGGCCGAAAATGGCGCGCAGGTTCGACCCCACGTGGTGGCACGCTATTTGTTTTGGCTTGTTTGACCAATATCTAGGGGTAATTCGACTTTTTAGTGCCATATTAGGAATCAGCGACCCAAATCATTTCTAAAAATCAGTCAACCTAACAATGAAATATCACTATCATACTCGGACTTTTTCATGCTCCAAGTGCCCAGTGAAAGTTAAAGTTTACGAGGAAGATATTTTTTTATAAAATGAGCGGTTTGTATTAGGTTGTAACATAAGTTCCCAGCGTTTTTTGGAATTTCAAAATTTTATTGGTGTTTCATAAAAGAAACATACATCAACAGTTGCATATCATTCAATAATGTAGTCTCCATCGTTATTTACCACTTCCTTCCATTTTTCCGGCAATTTGTCGATTCCTTCCGCCAAAAGTCACCAGGTCGAGAGTCGAACCAATCTTGAAGCCAATCTTCGAGTTCCTCATTATTTTCAAACGTAACTCGCGCAAATCATTGGAAAGGCAGAGGAAAAGATAGTAGTCACTAGGGGCCAGATCGGGAGAGTATGGCGGGTGCAGTAACACTTCCCATCCGAGCTCAAGAAGAGCTTTTTTGACAAGTTTAGCCACGTGTGGTCTGGCGTTATCGTGGAGCAGGATCACTTGTCCTTGGCGATCAGGTCTCTTTTCTTGGATTGCTTTATTTAAGCGTTCCAATTGTGATTTATAGACGTGCCTGTTGACTGTTTCCATCTTCTCAGCCAATTCCCGAGTTGTTTGACGGCCATCCTCTTTCAAAAGAGACTCCAGACGGTCCTCATCAAACTCGACTGGACGGCCGGAGCGGGAAGCGTCTTCAAGGTCAAAGATGCCCTTTTTGAATTTGGCAAACCATTCACGGGCAGTGCTTTCGCCAATAGCAGCCTCTCCGTACACAGCGCAAATGTCCCGAGCAGCTTGTGCAGCTTTTTGGTTTCGATTGAAAGCAAAAAGAAGAAGGTGTCGAAAATGTGATTTTTTGTCAACTTGACAATCCATTTCAATTGCCTATAACTGATTAAAAATTAAAGCACACAAGGGTAAATTATAGCGCGTATGAAAGAGCAAATACAGGGCTTCATTTTGGTAAATAACATGGCACAAGGCCAGCAATCATTCGTGTCAGGAGATACCGTCAAATAAAAACGCTGGGAACTTATGTTACAACCTAATAAATGTTTGTTGTGTTTTTCCACTATTTTACAAACCACTATCACCATCCGACTTCAAAAACATAAAAAATATAATGTCGATTTTTAGTCAAAAACATTTTTTTGAAAAATGGTCGTCCGCGCCCTAAAACGGGCGACGGTGAATTCATCTACACCGAATTCATCTACACCTAATTCATCTACACCTAATTCATCTACAAACGAATTCATCTACATCGAATTCATCTACATCGAATTCATCTACATTTTGGCATTCTGTTTGTGACACTGCAAATTAAATTTTCCTTTTCTTACGATAATTCTACTCACGGCTTTGACTCTCAAAGGGTCTTTAGCGGTCAGATTATACTTTTTAGGACGTACTGGAAGTAAACCTTATTCATTACTTTTCAGAGTAGATGCATGTTTCGTTTTATCAAGAAGATTCCTAAGAATCACAGTTAAAATGATCAACAAAAACAAGTATAGCTACGCGAGTGACGATAAATTTTCTCACAGCACCAAATCTATTGGAAAAGCAACCTCGCCTTTTTTTCAAGCAAAATGTAATCTGATCTATGGGGCAAGCAAAGTCCCCACCACATCAAAAATGCCCATTACACCAGATTTTTTAAAATCTTAAACTTAGCTGAACGAATTGACATACAAGGACATAACACGTACGTACCGATTTATTACTAATACAAAATGGCTACACATTAACCTACACCCCAAAACTTTGTCCGCGCCTCTAATAAACCTAGTCAAACTATCCGTTTTATTTTATCAGAAGGCTCCTGTGTACAATAACAATCAACAAAATAAGAGATAAATGTGAACAAAAAGATAGCATCACGTAAATGACAATTTCCCAGCTAATATTTCTTCAGTGATTATTTTGCGGAAAGCATCCATTTCTTCAGCTTCGAATTCCATCGAACCATTTCGAGCTGCCCGCTCTGCAAAGACGCACATAAATACGCCGCAGTCGTATTTCCTGTTTTATTTCCTTTTCATTCTACTCAATCCCTGTTCCCACATCTTCAAAATTATACTCTACGCCACATGATTCAGACCAGACAACTTTTATTCCAAATACCACACTCCAAGAACAAAGCGATAACAATGAAACAAAACATATGGACATAGCACATCCCCTCTTCACAGCAGGCCAAACAGTAACAGCAGCTAAAATAACCAATTCACCTATCCAACCAATTTACCTTGTATGTAGCATCTATTTGTATCGAGACCGAGTTTCGCTGTAGCTGTTGGATAAGAGGCGTTGACCATACCAGACAGAACTACCAGACATACCAGACAAAACAAATAAACACGAACTTGGTCCACGATCCTTTGTTCAGCTGCATCCATTGTTCGAGGCAGTTTTCATCTTCAAAGTGGGCGATAGGATGATAGTTCAGACCAAATTGACGCTTTCTCACTTGTCCAATCTCAACGAAGGCTTCCATGTTGGCTGATCAACTGAAATTAAGAATGAACACCCGTGAAACACATAGAAACAAGAAATGGCATATGAGAACACACTTTGACGCTAGAATAGCGTATTTTGACGCTAGAATGGCGTATTTTGACGCTAGAAAAACGTATTTTGACGCTAGAAAAATTTTGACGCTAGAAAAAAGTATTTTGGCGCTAGAAAAGCGTCTTTTGACGCTAGAAAAAAGTATTACTCTTGGCTTAGAAACTCTTATGAAAGGTTACAAACAGAATGCCAAAATGTAGATGAATTCGATGTAGATGAATTCGATGTAGATGAATTCGTTTGTAGATGAATTAGGTGTAGATGAATTAGGTGTAGATGAATTCGGTGTAGATGAATTCACCTAGTGCCCCCTAAAACACACTTTCTATTGTTTTTGGCGTGCTTCATTGTATTTTTTAGTGATTCATGGTTTATTTTTCCCCTGAAGAAGTCGCAGGAGACTTGGTAGCTTGGGTTGAAATGCGCGCACTTCTTTACTTAAGACATAATTCCGAGCAAGAGTAGTGATCAAAAATTTATTTAGAGAGTCTTTTTGCCAAGCTCCAGTGACCGAAGTGGGGTGTAATACATTAATATAAGGCGATTTACCTTGATAAGGCAAAAAGTCATATGTCGGTCAATTTTTTCATAAAAAATATTTCTTATGTAGAAAATTGCCAGAAAATAACCTTTTTTTCGTTTGAAGCATATAAAAGTTACTTAGAAGTCGTTCAAACATGATTCGCAAATTAGTAAAAAAATTCGCCCCCCCTGCCCTAGTTAATGAATCCCACAAAACTTACTAAAACTAAAAGAAAAACAGCAACTAATGTTGGTTTAGAGCTTTGTTCATAGCTGCTTATATGCAGAATGCAAAAAGCTCTCTCAACACACATCACAATCAATGACGAGTTAACACCATTGAGAAAATCTCCATTAGCATTACGCAGGTAAAAAAAGAACGGAGTCCACCATAATCGATCACATGAATTATTAATTAATGAAGAAAGTCTAGAAATATCTTATTTTAATAAATTTTTATGCTTAGATTACCTGTAAATTTCATAAGCGTAAACAACAGTAGTATGTAATGAGATGAGAAACAAAAATGTGCAAATAAAGTGATATATGATCTTAGTGTTTGGATGGAATATTGTTGTCCGACCCTAAAAATCAACACCTTTTGATCTGAAGATCTGATATTTTGTTCAAAATTTTTCACTTCTAAATTGAAAATTCTAGCCGTCGAAATTTTTTTATTCACTTAACTGTAGTCAAATAGAGATCAAACTGATAAATTTTAAACATACATATATCTTATTTATATGCTACATCTATTATCAGGTACTTACGTATTATCCAGACCCCCTTATTTTTTTGTGCAGATCAGATCTGTTTTTGCATCAAATATAAGGTGAGTAGACGATTGGCTACCAATGTAACATTTGTTACATTTGGTAGCCAAACGCCCTAGGGACGTTTGGCTACCAAATGTAACATTTTTCAAATTTCAGTGTTCTATATGTTGATCATATTCTTTTTACCATTTAAACTACTTATTGCAAGGTAATACAAAGAAAATTCAAAACTTTCAATTTATTCAAACATAACAAACAACAATTAACAAAATTCAACAAATAAGATGAAATTTTAACAGCAAAACAAATGAGTTAGTTTCTTCCGACATCCAGAACAGCTTCCCAATGGCCAGGCGAGTATTTGATTGGCAATGATGGCAATTCCGTGTTTTGTTCAGCTTGCAACTAAAACAAAAATTATAGCTTAATGACACAAAAGTAAATTGTTGACGACGACATCTTGGTTAGTCCACTTGAATGAATTTATCTGGAAGATAAGAACATGATAAATAATGAGTAAACAACAAGCATTGTATAAAGACAAGCAGAAAAGAAAAATTAAAACAAACAAAATTAAACAAGAAAATGACGAACGTGGAAGACAATTCCATGCGCTGGTTAATTTTTGAATCAAAATTCAAAAATACGCCAAATTTGAAAAATGTTACATTTGTAGCCAAACGTCTATAACCCAAATATAATGCTTTTTGCGTCACATTAAGACAAAAATTGATTGTTTTCGCATCAGATATGAACTTTTGGACCTCGAACCACCCTAAGTGACTCAATGAAAAATAAGAGGGGTCGGGATAATACATAAGTATTCTTATTTTGGGGGTTATTTATGGGGAGGTTATTTATGTGTTTTTACGGTTATAACGTAACTCGATATAACGTAAATATGAGGTCAGAAGTTCGTTCCCACCCAGGGTCCGACGCTTTTTTCAACCTGGTTTTTCAAGTTTGTTGCAAGTTCTGTTTTTACAGTCTGGTCCTAAATATCGTGAGGATTCCGATTTTGCCGATTGTTTTACGAAAATTAACAATTTGTTTTTCTAAAAAAATAAAAACTCGATGTAACGTAACTCGATTTAACACTCGATTTAACAATGTAACAAATGTTACATTTGTAGCTTATAACGAGCGTCGACTGTACACTCATATTTTACAAAAAATCAGTCTTCTACATGGTTCTATCGGTTCATGACGTTGGTAGCGTAATTGTCGCCATAGATCAATTTAAATTACCTTGAATATGTAAAATAGAAAGAATAAAAATAAAGTTGTAGCATTAACACTTCCCTTAAATACAATAATCACTCGGTACGGTAAACTATGTGCTAGGAGTTCAGCATTTTGGCAATCAGAGCTTATTGACGACATTGATATCTTTCACTAAAAATTTTAAGAGCATTTTAAAAGTTTAATCAATGAAAAACAAAGACTCCAAGTTCACTTTAAATACACATGCTTATATAAATACATTTTCAAGTACTAAGATTTCGAAATGTAGTTGTCCCATTGGGTTGTTCGGGAAGTCTCAACTTTCTAACCTTATTTTTTCTAATTATTTCGCATTTAACCACGATGTAAAATTTCACGCACCACTTCTTTTTTTTGTTGAATGAGGGAAAAAATCAACTGCGTGTTCTATAAAAAATTCAAAACTAAAAAGACGAAAACTCGAAACATACTTTTTGAGAAAAGCTAGTGCTCCCCAAAAGGGCATTGCTTTCCAAGAAAAAAATATTTGAACACTTTTAACCATATACCGTATTCACTTTATTAACTCATCAACATACGGACTATATATCTCAACCTGAAGCAAACATGCCGCAAGTCTATTTTTTACTCAATAATTTCAAAATCGTTCTCATAAGTTTCTTTTTTTTAGGGTTTGAAAATAACTTCCCGTAGAGAGTTAACACAGTAAATACGGTAACCTTTTCACCAAAAATATTTAAATGCTTAAAAAAAGTTTAACCAGAAAACAATATAAATTTTTAAAATTAAGATATCAATCAACTAAGAAAACGACGAAAAGGGTTGAGACCAGTGTTGTAAGTGGCACCGGTGCGGCACCGGCAGCTCACGGCACCGCACCGGTGCCATGAGCTGGTAGCGGTGGCAAAAAAATTTCAGACGGTGCCGTAAGCTGGTTCCGGTGCCGAAATTTTTGGGGCCGATGCCGTGAGCCGGTGTCGGTGCCGAAATCTTCAAAGTCGGTGCCGTGAGCTAATGCCGGTGCCGGGTTTTTGAGGTCGATGCCCTAAATCGGTGCCGGTGCCGAAATTACGAAAAAGGGAAATTACATCGGTGCGGCACCGGCACCAGACAGCTCACGGCACCGCACCGGTGCCATGAGCTGGTGCCGGTGCCGAAAATTTTTTGGTCGGTGCCGTGAGCTGGTGCTGGTGCTAAAATTTCCAAAGCCGGTGCCTTGAGCTGGGGGCGGTACCGCAATTCGAAGATTTACAACGCTGGTTGAGACAAAAATTGAACAATTAAATGTTTCAGTACATACGATAAATATGCTAAAAAATGCTTTTTTTCCGATTATTCTTTGTTTTAGGCTGAGCCTCGGAAAAAAAAATTCACCGACTAGCTTAGACTGATTTTTTAAAGTTATAAATGAAATTAATCGTAGGATGCTAAGATTTTTTGCGTTTTCGATTGTAATGACAAGGAATTACTTTCAACTAAATAATAGGCTTTATATATTTTATGGCATCTCCTCTTCATACTGGTATATTTAATTGAACAGGACATTATAGAAAAGTCATCAGTTCAAATTTGTTGTAAAAATATTAAAAAATTATAGTAATTAAATTAATTAAATAAAAATAAACCTGAGATTTCTTGAGCAAGAAATCAATGTGGAATGTTTTTAAACTTTACTTAGCAACAATTTTTCTCACGAATAATAACAGAATACACATCGAATGAAGTTAATGAACTTTTGAGGCTATATCAAAAATTATTTACTTTTAATTGAGTTGAGCGAATCAATGACTGATTTAATTTTTTTAAGATTTAATGACAAATTTTAAGTTTTTTGAACCTGCTGGCTTAAACCACCGACTGACATTCGACTCGCTACAAATTGTGACTCGCTACAGTTTTTTTTTCAAATTGGCGCGTTTTGGTGCTCAGTCTGGGGCACACGTTTGAGCCCGTCCTAACGTGCGCTGGCTTACCCTTGCCTAAGCTTAAGGCCTAAGTTAAAAAAAAGTTAAAAAAACATGCAAAAAACAGTAAAAAAATGAAATTAAAAAATTCGATTCTGTAGCGAGTCGCAGTTTTACCATACCACCACCCCCATCCCCCAAAAGCAACTTTTTTGGAGTGTCTAAAAAGCATTTTCAAGTAATTATTTGTCATAAAAGGACCAGAAAAGTAATTTTAAAAGGGATCAAGGGCTTTATTGGGAGGGAAGGGTATAATATGGGGCTAAGTCAATTTTTTTGTCATTTTTTGCCAGCCTTATGATGTTTTTCAACTCGGGCCGTGGCAAAAATAGACTCTATATGCATTTTATGATCAAGAGTGCTTCTCGGAATCATGTATAAGGTGAGTGACTGCGCGCATCTCTAACTCTTGCTCGGTTCGACATCACTACTTATATCGAAGGTGTTCTTGTATCGAAGTTTAGCCGTATTAGCGAAAATGTGAGAAATTCAAGCATCAGCTCAAAATTACTCAAGACTCTCCTGCTTTTATCACTAAGGAGGGTTAGGGGCTGACAAAAGCTTTTTTTGTTGACAAAATAAGCATGTGTATTTCATTTCCTACATTGGAACGTAAATTTCTAAAACTATCTAATTAAACTAAATTTAATGTGGTTGTTTGCCTACACACTGCTTATATATATATATATATTAAAAACAGAAGGCTAGATATGCTTATTACTTTTTTATTGTAAAGTATGAGTCAAGAAATTCTAACGTTTTTAAACAGCCAAAACTTTTTGCCTGGGCCGAATTGCGGAATTTCGTAAACGCAGAATGACTAAGCTTCGCAAAACCATTTTGGGGTTTAAAAATGTCAAAAACACAATTTTTGCTTGGTCACCCCTGTGGTTTTGGGCTTGCCCATTCAGATATTATTTACAGACTAGGACCCGAACCACAGGGGACCAAGCAAAAATCGTGTTTTTCACAATACATACCAAAATTTGTTTTACAAAACTAAGTCGAAAATTTTTTGGTTTTTTTAAACGCTGGAATTTTGTGACTCGCCCGAGATTAAGGTTTCCTGAGATTAAGCTTTCTTCTGCGATACCTAAAAACGCGGAAAGAAAGTTACTGAGAACAAATAAAAATGAAGACAATAAAGTCTGATCACATTGCTCATAAGCAAGCTTTGTTGTTCAATCTGACGCATTTGAAATTGTGCTAGTCAAATGAATAACACAGGTATTTAATAAATAGTGTAACCATAAGTAAAGAAAGTTATTTCGCTCATCCGAAACTTCTTTCGCCACATTATAATTAAATAACGATTTTTCAGTTATTTGAGAATCGGTGCTTCACCAACCAGTCATTATAAAATTTACTTTTTGTATTTTTAATAAACTTAAACACATCCTTTATATGACCAAAGTTTTTTTATTTGTTAGAAGGTTAATAGTTTTAAGAAGACCCAATTCACAATCTACATAATATTGGATTAGTTGATTAAATTTGGATTAAGATTAGTTGTGCAATATAGTTAAGCTTTTGGGTTAGTTAAGCAAAGCATTGTTTAGCAACGACTTTACCAATTGAGGTTTTTCACTTCAGTCAAATGTAAGAACTTTGAAGTAACCTACGGTCGACTCTCGGGCCCTGCTCGATTTTGGACGAGGCTTTTTACGCTTTCGGATCAGTGTAAAATATGTGTAAAATTGACGATTTTAAAACACAGCCGATTCTCGCCCTTTGCGCAGGCAAACGTTGATACTTTTTAGTGAAGTGAGGCAGCACAAAAAGCTCATATAATGCAACAAACGATTTTGATTTATACTCTCTCAACTATGAGATACAGTCGCTTTTAGCAAAGAAGAAGGGAGTCACTGATTTTAGATTTGAATAAAAACTGACTATTTTTTTTTCTAAAAAATGCACACACCGCTGTAAACTGCAATGGATACGCTTCCAAATGTAGTAATAATTGCTTTGAAGCAAAGAATAAAACTTATATTTGGATGGGTCGAAATGACCCACTTAGTAGTTTGAGGGTTAAATTATTCGTGGTTAGCAAAATAATTTAATGCGATATTGGACTGTGTAGATGTACAAAGTTCGAAAATTTCGTAAGATTTTTTTGTCAAAAAAATATTTTCGTAAGAAGTTTTTAAAAATAATTACAAATGGCTGAACATCAAGTTTAGCAACAAATCTTAAAAAAATCAGCTCTTCCGAATTTTTTCCTACCTAACTACTCTTTTACCGAAAAGAATATCTTGTGTAATTTCGTTGTTACAAAAATGTTTCTTTACAAAACTACTCACACTTTTCACAAAATAAAAAGTTTGGAAAATTCTTAAAAAATTCCCCAGAAATTTCACTGAAATAAATCCACGATAGAAAGATTGGATTAGTCAAAATATACATTTTCAAAAAAAATTTGTCAACAACTATGGTCAGTCCTAAAATGACGTCATTAATTTAAATCCTCCCTATTTGTCAAGGAGCATCTTTCTCGAAAATTTGTTTCAATCGGTCGAAATAATCTGCTTGGACGGTCCTCAATTGAACGACTGGAGCTGATTTGTTGGAGCGTGATGCTAAACAGCAAAACATCTTTTTCAATCTGCCACTGCCATGCATCAGCAATAAAACGCATGGAAAGATTGAATAAGCCAAATATTTGCTAGCTCATAAATTATCATTTTGGTGTCTATTGTTGGGTAAGGCCACAACTAAACATAATGTTATTGTTAACAAATTGTGGGAAATATTTGAAACTTGCATTGTTTGCTATTTGGATTGAAAAATATGATATTATTTGCATGATACATTTAGTAACTACCATAGGTAAAAAAAGAGTAGTAATTTTCAAGGTTTCTTCGATTTGAAACTTGACTGAAAGTGTTCTATTGGCTGCTGTTGCAAAACTACCATGTTTTGTTTTTAGAGAGCAGAATCCTCTTATTTTCTCTTTATAGTACAAAGCCCATAAGTGTATAAACAAAAAGAAGATTACTCCTAGTAATTCTGTGATTATTACGAACATATACCTTATCTGAAAGCAATTAAATAAATTATATGTAATTAGGTTTAGGCAGCACCTGGTACATCACACTGTTTTCTTCGTTTCTAAGAGTAGCAACAGGAAGACCTGCTGCTAAGTCCACACCGGGAATTGAGAGAAAATAGAAAGCTATGGCACAAACGGTAGTCTTAAATAATTTATTGATATTAACTAGATGTGTGAACAAACTTGTCTATTATTTGACACAAATTTATATCCACGCATTTTTTGTTGTTGAAAAACCACTTTTTGACCTTTTTTCTTAAAAACATACAAGGATTTCTACGAACTGTAAATTTGAGTTTGCATAGTTTACTTGTGCTATTTCTTAGAGCATAGTCGATTTAATATTTTAGATTTTGAATAGTGACAGAAAAGTTCTTTCAGGCTAGGTTTTACTCTGTCGCACTGTTCGGAGGTTTTAACGTCTTTCGGGACGGGTCCCGCGGGGCCCGAGCCAAATTTCGAAGTTGTTAGTTCAAAGTCTCACACAGGTCACAGAAATTTCATACTCATTTATTATAGTGTTTAGACATCTTTTAAGTAAATTTATACGCTAAGATCCACGAAAAAGCTGTTTTCTGACATTTTCGTACATAATATATGGATTTCTGTAAAATATTTGACCAAAATTTAACTAAAATATCTATTTGCCGGCGCTACTCGGTTATACCCCCCCCCAAAAGTGCTACTCGGGAATACACACACCCCCCCCCCAATCCTAGGAGCTACTCGGTTATACCCCCCCCCCCCAAAAAATCAAGATTTTAGGAGTGGTCAAAACACATTTTTAAGCAATAATTTGGCCATAAAAGGACCAGAAAAGGAATAAAATAGGGTTCAAGGGCCGGAAGGGACAAAACAGGGGCCACTTTTATAGTGCCTATAAGTACCAAAGAGTATTAATTCTCTGGGCGTTGAAGTCACTTTCAAACCCAGCCACTTGTGGTGCACGTAAAAGTATAAGCACTCGAAATGATCGGACCGATCAGCCGGGTGGATCCTGATGGTTGTCGTTTAACTTTTGGATGGCTGAGCCTCTGGCTCGTAGCCTCAGGCTGGAAATTGGGGAGACCCTTTTCGGCCGAAAAATCAGAGATGTTGAACATAGTTTTGAATACTGGGGCCTACCGCATAAATAACTCTGGTATGCATGTTTTTTCATGCATCCAGAGTCGCTTTTAACCGAGAGCTGAAAAAAAACGAACAAAAGAGAGAAGATACCTAAGGCCAGAGCGAAGGATGACACCCCTTCGGGGGCGCAGGGGGCTTGAGAGTTAGAGATGCGCACACCCACATACCTTAGACACGATTCCGAGAAGTACACTTGATCATAAAATGCATATAAAGTCTATTTTTGCCACGGCCCGAGTTGAAAAACATGGTAAAGCAGCTAAGAAAAGTGGCCCCTGTATTATTCCCTTCCCCTCCAATACAGCCCATAATCCCTTTTAAATTGCTTTTCTGGACCTTTTATGGCGAAATTATTGCTTAAAAATGTGTTTTGACCACTCCTGAAAATCTTGATTTTGGGGGGGGGGGTATAACCGAGTAGCTTTTTTTTGGGGGGGGGGGGGTGGTATTACCGAGTAGCGTCTATTTGCGTTTATCCCCTAAGGCGAAAATTCATATTTTGGTCCAAACCTTTATCAAGGCTTTTTATGCTGGAAAATATCAGAAAATAGCTAAATTAATCAAAAGAAGTAAACAAAATAGATAAATTGCGGTCCCAAAAGTACGGAATCTTATACAACTTTCGGGGTCGGTTTCGGGATTTTGCGAAAATTTGGAGCGGGGTTTGGGTCGCAGATTTGGCTTAAAATCGGCTCGGGATCCGATCGGGACCCCGACCCGTTCCTGTCACTAATTTTAAGCAATTTTTACCCATTGAGAGTGATAAAAGAACCTGAAAACTCTATAAATAATAATTATTAGTCATAAAGTTGTAAGTTGTGTTTTACATACCGTATTTGCTCTAATGGGCTGACCCTTGCTAATAAATCGACCCGTTCTACTCCAAAGACTTTTAAGCGAGAAACGGTTTTTCACATGTTCTAGGGAACTTCAAGACTAGTGCGAACGAGTAAAAAAAAATAGCTGGATGTGGGTGAAAAAATTGTATACGGCATGAGGAGCTGTAAAATCAACCGGCTTATCTTCAGTCAATTTAAAACGCTTTAAAAAAAATTAGCGAATACGATTTTACATCGTGTGTACTTTTGTAAGTCATTTTTTAGGAATTTTCATATGCAAATTTTTTGTAAGAAAAACTTACCAAGAGAGTTAGAGTAAAGACCACAATAACTGGTCTTGAACTTTCTTCGTAATTATTAATTCTCAAAATACAGACCACTCTTTCTATGCACATCACAATCAGAGAGGAGTTGACTATATTTAAAAAGTTTGCAATAGCATTTCGAAGATAGAAAAACACCGCGTCAACCATAAACGGTCACAAGGGTTGGTGGTGAAAAAAGACAGTCTTAAAGCTTCGAAAATGGGGCTTGAAAATGTAAAAATAAATAATATTTCCAAGTACCTGTAAATTTCATAAAAATATATGCAAGTGGTGTGAATTGCAATAAGAAATAGTGAACCACATACAAATCGGTAAATTATTTTTGTGTTAGGATGAAAAATAGTAGGTTTACCCTTAAATAAATCTTTTCATTTTCAGGCAAAAATAAAAAAATTTACCTTAGTCGAGTAGTAAACAGAAAACAAAACAAGAGAAGCTGTATTTATAACTCCTTTGACAATAATAATCAATTTGTAGAAATCACTCTGGGCTAATTTTTCCGCTTTTAAGCAATTTAAATCAGCATACGACATTTTTCACAGAGTATATTTAGAATTCACTTTAAAATTCTGAAAATTATTAAAACTTTATAAGTACCGTATTTCCTCTGATAGAGCCACCGGTAGCTTTTTTGGATGCCCGAAAATTTAAAAAATTGTGGGTCCATCTCGAGGTTTCACGGGTCAAAATCCAAAAAGCGAAATCGGTAGAGCTCGTGGGACGCATTAAATAGTTTTGCAAATATTTACTCTGCCCCGAGATACAGGCCCCAAAGTCGAAGGAGTGGCTCTATTAGATGAAATACGGTAAACAAGTTTTAGCATCGACAAATATGATAATGAGCAAAAATAGGTGGCTTTTTAATTTATAGCTTGTTTAAATCGTTAAAACTTGTGCCTAATTAAATTGGCTTATGCTAAATGAATTATTAAAACAAAAATCAAAAGTTAAGTCACTAGAACAAGAGTAAATTTATAAAACTTTGAAATCTAATTATTTAAAGAAAAAGTGGCGAATTAGTAATTTTGTAAGAGAATACAGGTGCTTATTGCAAAAAGATTTAGAATAAATGTCACATAAATTAATATATTACATGTGTCGTCAATTACCAACAATAGGTAAAATTAAGTATTTTAAGACTTTTGGTTGAGTGAATTACTAAAATTGTCGTCCGAAAACGTTCATGTAAAAAATGTGTGCATATTTTTACTGAAACTCCAATTTTGACTCCAACACTAATCTGTCTGCAAAGTCATTATTGGCTTTGGAGCATTTGTGATTGGTAAAAACACTTATTAATAAAAACATTGGCGCTACTCCGTTTCACCACCCTTTCCCCCTCGTAAACAGCTACTCCATTTTTTGTGTTTAAAAAAGTGGCATGTTTTCTGTATTTGAAGTTTCATAGGCAAAATTCGTGACTAAGTTGGTTCACAAGGGCAGCTGACCACCATAAAGTGGCCTTTTGTAATTTTTTCTATCGTATTCAGCGTGAAATTGTGCACAAGAAGATACTTTGAACAAGAAGATACTTTCTGCGCAAGAAGATACTTTTAGGACGTACGGTCTTTCTCGTGTTAAACAAAAATATAACGAAGTACATAAAAAATTCGCAAAAAGCTTGTATTCTTTTTGACTCTGTCAGAAATGTTCATTAAAATGTTCATTAAAACTTTTGTATACCTTATCCAATATTTGCCATACCGAAAATTCATTTTAACTAGGCTTGCTTAATTTAACGAGCAAAATCTTTTTGGAGAATATGCTCGAAAGAGTTGAATATTCAGCAACCCTAATTTTAACACATCCAAACATCAACAGACAAAAATAATTTCACTCATATTCTTTATTTTCATCAATTTAACCAGTCGAAAGTTCAATTGAGTATTCAGCGCAATGAAAACCTCTTTTCATGGTTCTGGTTTGGGTTTTATGGTTCAAATAAATTCACCTAAAATTGGGCTATACAGTCGCTCTAAAATGAGCACTCATTTTTGCAAGTAAAATTTTTAAAAATATCGCTGGATGTTACTTTTGTATACCTCATCCAATAACAACTTGCGCTGTATACCCTACCTGATAATTAAAAGCTGTTGACCCCACCCAATAATTTTAAAGCAGAAAAGTTTGTTTTTAAGCATTTGCATCTTTTGAATTTGTTAGGCTGATAAACTATTTTAAGAGGCAATAAAGGCTGGATTAGTCGCGAAAATAAATAACATGAAAGACTTATTTTTTTGTTAGTAAATGTCTGTTTTCGGCTGTTTCAAAAATGTTTTTCAACATACTTGACAAAAACGGCCTCTATATATATATACATTTTATGATCAAGAGCCTTGCTCGGAATCATGTCTAAGGTAACTGAGTGCGCGAATCTTAAAGGAGGGGTGAAAGCTGTTAAGGAGATAGTCTCTACACGAAAGGATTCATCCAAGTTTTGTCTTGTTTAAATGTGGTTTTAGAGCCATATTTTGTCGACAACTCGGTGTTGTGATGTCGGACAAACTTGTGCAGAATCAAAAGTTGTATCAGCATGATCAATATCAGAATTTCGGAATTCCTTCGAAAAATGCCCTAAAAACGGAAAAGGGGAAAAACCATCGAGAAAAGGTTGATCAGTCTTTTGTTAAATTTAGATTTTTAAGGCGTATTTTGAAGGAATTTTTGAATTCTGATATTAATGATGCTAAGCCAACTACTTATTTTGCATAAGTTTGTCTGGAACCAAAATACCGGATGGTCGACAAAATATGGCTCCAAACCAATATTTTAAAAACACAAAACTTGGAATAATCCTTTTGTGTCGAGACTATCTCCTTAACGGCTTTCACCCTCCCTTTAAATCTCAAGCCCCCTGCACCACCATATATGCATACTTGCACGAGCGTCGCCGATTGCGGCGGCTAAAATCCATACTTTTGAGCTGCGCCGCTGCCTTTTGCAGAAAAGCTAAATATCCTTTAAAATTTTCAGCCGCCGCTAGTGCTGGCGCCGATCATAGCGGCGCCGCTGCCGCGCCGCCAATATAAATATCAAGTCACCGCTGCCGGCTACGCTTTTTCCGCCGCCGCTCTAATTTGATTATTGCCCGCCGCTGCCGCGCCGGCGCCGCTGGTTTTTTGTCGGGTGCAAATATGCATGTAAGTCACAAACAGGGTTGCTCCAACGCCGGCGCTGGCATTTATTGTTTAAATCACAGATAATCCGAGAGCTGAAAAGGAACAAAAGAGAAGATAAAATAACAGCAAAGACAATAACACTTAAAACTCTGGTGGAAAACATCACCGCGCCAGCGTTAGCGAAAAAAAGTTCCTGGTCGCCGCCGGTAATGGCCAATTTTTTAGTAACAAACCCGCATTTAAATTAGGCTGTAAGTGAAAACACCCTTAAATTATGTGTTTACCTCTTTAAAATATTTGTTTACCCCTCCAATTATGTTTTTAGCTCCTCAACTTTGAAATTTTAAGTAAATTTTGCGGGAATACAAATTTTACAGTCAAAAAATGACTTAGATCGATCAGAATCCCATCCCGGAGTGGCCAGTAATCCCTGAAAGTTGGTTTTTTGCGGGTTTACTACAGGGGGTGTCAACTTTTCGCGAGAAAGCTATTGGCCGGATCAGAATTCCAGTCCGATGGGCTTAATCGCTCAGAATTTCACCCTGAACCACTCAAAACCACTATAAACCTAGAATTCTGTTAAGCCCATCAGACTGGAATTCTGATCTGGCGTTCAGAGGCTTCTGGCCACTCGGGGCAGGATTCTGAGCGATCCAAGTCATTTTTTGACTATAAAATTTGTATTCCCGCAAAATTCACTGAAAATTTTAAATTTGAGGAGCTAAACACATAATTTAAGGGTGGTGAACACATATTTTGTTAAAAATTTGAACTTGAGGGGGTGATAAATAAATTTAAGGGGGTAAACACATACCGTATTTTCTCTATTAAACGGGCCGGCCTGCTTATTTTTCAACCCCTCAAAAATCGGAAAATTTTGAGGTTAATTTCAAGATTTTTGTGTGCTCAACCGGAATCTAAAAAGTGGAATCAGTAGAGCTCGTGGGAGTTAAGAAAACGCAAAAAACAGTTTTGCAAAATGTTTACTCTGGGCTTAGATATAAGTTCTCAAAGTCGAGGGGGCCCGTTTAATAGAGAAAATACGGTAATTTAAAGGGTGTTTTCAATTCTAGCCATTTAAACTATTGATACTATAAAATTTACAAAATCTTGTATAGCTTTCAAATTGTTCTTAATTCATCGTATTCCTTTCATTTCAATAAAAATTGCTTTTGAGTCAGAGCTCCTTGTAAGGCAAAGGTTACTTGGGCTGCTTATGTGTAGTTCATTGCTTTTAGGAATATATTTATTTTTCATCGATTATTAATAAACTTGCAATTTTTGAAATAAAAAATGACAGTTTCCTACAACTTTGATGCCAACTCAACTACCTGGTTCTCTTTAGCAAAAATTCTATTTCGTTGGAAAGGTAGTGTGTGGAAAGCTGTCTTTTCCGAGGCTTTAACTTTTGTTATTTTTTTCATTACTATTAATGTAGTAATTCGACATCAATTTAATGACATTCAAATGCGGTAAGTACTCCTAGATACTCAAGTGCTCTAAAATTTTATTCAGAAACTTCAAAGAATTGCGAAATGCAGTTCGGGAAAACTTGTCCAGAATTCCATTAGCTTTTCTACTCGGCTTTTTTGTGTCCGTTGTGTTCAACAGATGGGTAGCCATCTTTAATCACATTGGGTTCATTGACAAGTGAGCTTTTTATAAAAAAACTGTTACAGATATACTTTTTTAGTTTGGCCCTATCAATTAGTGTTATTATCCGAGGACCAGAGCCTGAAACAAGACTGTTGAAAAGAAATATTATCAGATATGCTGTGCTTTCTCAAACACTAGTCTTCCGAGACATTTCCATACCAGTGCGCAAGCGATTTCCGCAAATAGAGTCTATTGTACAGTCTGGTAGGGTAGTGTACCGTATTTTCTCTAATTGCCGCCCCTTCTAATAAGCGCCCTCCACCCCTCGACTTTGAGCTATTTTATTTCGGAACAGATTTTTTTTCGAACAGTTTTTCTGCATTTTCTAAGTTTATACGAGCTGTACGGACTCCACTTTTTGGATTTTCAATTTTTACCCAAAAAATTTAAAATGACTCTAATAAACGCTCTCTCTAGAGTTCGATTAAAAAATAAGCGGCCCGGGGCGACAATCTCGAGATTATCGGGTGGAAATTTAAAATCCGAAAAGTTGAATAGTTAGAGCCTGTGTTGTAAATTGATGTTTTTGCGTTTTTTTGGCACCGGCAGCGATTTTATTTACTTGAAATCGTTACACAGATATGGATGATACATCATTTCGTAGAGAAATTTCGCCGCTACAGAATAGTGCTGATATATTTTGCATATGAGCATATTTAAGGGTATTTTAGGGTCGTTTTATAGATGAACTGCCCGGTGCCGCACGCCCTGTGCCGCACTTGTGTCGATGCTTTTTTCGGCACCGGGTGCCATACGCTGCACCCAGTTACGCTAAGAAGGTTTGTTGTATACAGTTACCGTATTTTCTCTAATAATGACCCCCTCTCTAATAATGACCCCCCCCCTTATTTTTGACTAGGATTTCAGAGTTAAGGTCATTTTTGATTGACAATTTCGGAATTTTTGAGGGGTTGAAAAATAATGACCCCGGGTCATTATTAAAGAAAATACGGTAGTTCACAAAGCCTGTGAAAAAGTTTCTGTAATATAATGTGTTTTTACGAGTCACTGAGCTCCGGTGCCGAAATAATAGTTACAGTAAAAATTACCGGCACCGGAGCTCAGTAACCCATAAAAACACATTATATTACAGAAACTTATTTTGTAAGCTTTGTAGACAAACTGTTCTTATACAAAATCGTATATAACAAACCTTCTTAGCGTAACTGGGTGCAGCGTATGGCGCCCGGTGCCGAAAAAAGCATCGACACAAGTGCGGCACCGGGCAATTCATCTATAAAACGACCCTAAAATACCCTTAAATATGCTCATATGCAAAATATATCAGCACTATTCTGTAGCGGAGAAATTTCTCTACGAAATGATGTATCATCCATATCTGTGTAACGATTTCAAGTACATAAAATCGCTGTCGGTGCGAAAAAAACGCAAAAACATCGATTTACAACACTGGTTAGAGCTCGAGGCAGTTAAAAAAAGTGAAAAATTGCTCTGCAAAAAAAATTGTTCAGGCTGAGATATAGGTCTTCAAAGTAGAGGGTGTCGGGCTATTAAAGACTGTCGGCCCATTCAGCATTTACGGTACCTTTTTGCTTTTGCAAATAGACTTTCAGGAATAATGACTCAAAAAGAATTTGAAATATTTGAAAGAAAGGAAATGCAAGATAACAAATACTGGGTACCTATTCAATGGGCTATGATGTTGGTATTAAAGGCACGACAAGAGGATAAAATCTGCAATGATGTGATCATGTTTAACATCATGGAGGTTGAACACCAATTTTTTTAGCTTTTCAATCCTATTGTTCAGAAAATCAAACAATTCCGCACAGATCTACAATATTTATGCTGTTATGACTGGGTGCCAGTGCCAATGGCTTACCCTCAAATTGTCTTTCTAGCTGTTCGATTTTACTTTTTCTGCCAACTAATTGCTCGACAAAGCTTGCCTATTGATGAGGTGTTATATTGCAAAAAAAAATTTTTCAAACAAAAAAGTTTAGTTAGATATTTTTGTACCCATAATGACTTTTATGGAGCTCTTGCTTCTAGTTGGCTGGGTAAGCAGTTGAGTATAGCAAGCATAATGCTATATATTTGTAGTTGAAAGTTGCTGAAGCATTGCTTAACCCATTTGGAGAAGTAATTAATTTCTCTTTTTTTATCACTTATTCCCATGTTTTTTCAGGATGATGATGATTTTGAAGTTGTTTTTGTGTTTTTTATTTTTTTAAAAGCCAATTTTAGTGCAACTATGTCATTGACAGAAATTTATCGGTGAATTTTTTCAATATTTCAGACAATACTTTTTACAAAGATTTTTTTATACGCACCCCAGTTTCAAATTTTTGCTAGTGACACCGAAAAACATTCACATATAAATGCATTTTTGATGCCATTTACAAAAATTAAAAATAGGGTGCGAAACCCATAAAAACTTGATGTTTTTATAGACTGGCTTTGAAATAGTAGAACTGTATGAGCAACCACCTTGTACTGAATTGGACAGATTCTGGACAATGGCCATTCCTAAACCCCTGGATATATTAGGTGGAGGAATTCCTGGTTCAGCGGCTTCAATGCCCGCTCCGAAAAAGAAGCGCCACAGGCCATACCACGGCAGTGTTGCTGATTTAAATTTAGACAGCAGGCCACAGACTAGTTTTCACAGTCCAACTGGTATTTTTTAACCGCACAATAGAAAATTTTGTTCAGAAGTTAATTAAGGTGTGCATGACCCATTGTCAACGAACTCAAAGACAGCCGAAAGTGTTCGTCGGAGATTATCTCGGAAAATATTCCCTCTCCAAAAAGTTATTGAACAGGATCCAACAGTTGATAAAATATCTTCAAACGGTGACTTAACAGACTTGGAGAGAAATGCTCTTACCGACTCGCAACAAAGGTGACATTCAATCAGGGTTGCTTATAACCAGTCTATCTTCAAATAAAAGTCTAAGTGGTCCAATTTTAGACAGCCTGAATCTCAATTACAAACTAGTGATGCTGGCTTTTCTGAACTAAATCCTGAAAGATTGATACAGCAAAATCACAATTGCAGACCCAGCACGTAGATTTTAACTTCAAACAATCAGTTTTTCTTTGTTAACTAACTTAAACGAACCTTGTGATAATTCAGACATGCGTGGCTCTGCACAAAAAGATAGCATCGAATAAAGTTAAAACTGTAATCTTTATTCTATAGACGTTTCGCCTAAATGAAACTTTTTTCATTTTAGCGAAACGCTTCGCTAATTTGAAACATCAAAAGAGCAAAAAAAATTTAGGCGTATATATGTGTGCATTATATAGACATATAGAGAGACCCTTGGTATGTCTAAATAAGTACCCCTAGAGGTATACATATATACCAGGGTTCCTAGATCTCCGTTTTTCGAATGGGCGCCTTTGAAATTAGCCTTTGGTTATTTCGCTAAAAATGAATTTTAGATACTAAATCGACCTCCATGACTCACTTTTCAAGATGAGAGTAAAACATAGTCAAGTTTATTCATAAAATATTACAAATTTCGAAGGCCCATTCAAAAAATAGATATGGGAGCCCTGATATATACGCCTAAAGATACCGTATTTTCTCTATTAAACGCCCCGGGGCGTTTATTTTTCAACCCTTAAGAAATCGGAAAAAATTATTTCGATTTTGAGATTTTTGGGTGCTCAACCAAAATCTGAAAAGTGGAATTAGGTAAACTCGTGCTAATTAAGAAAACGCAAAAAACAGATTTGCAAAATTATTTTTTTGTGCTGAGATATAGGTCACTGAAGGGGCGCGTTTATTAGAGAGGGGGCGTTTATTGAAGAGGGGGCGTTTAATAGAGAAAATACGGTATATTAAGCCTCGTGTCCAATGACTAAGAGGAAATTCCATGTTTTTTAACGCGGGAAGGGCTGTAAACTTTATTTTGTTCATAATTTTTTTCTTTTGGTCACATTTTGTAGCTAAGATTCAGGGCTACCCAATAAAATTTTTTCCAGCCACAAATCTCTGAAAAAACTTTGATAAAAATGCGTTTCCTCTCACTCTGCCATTCACTCTAATGACTGAAAGTCAGAGTGAGAGGAAACGGCTCTAGGTCAATTCGTCCACAGGTCAATTCGTCCACAGGTCAATTTCTCCACAAATTAATTTAAACTAGTTTTTCTGTTGTATTTAAAAGGTCAATCGAAAACTTTGGTTTTATCAGAAAATATTGGTATATTTTGGCTGTCTTACCATGTTTTTCAACTGGGCCGTGGCAAAAAGAGACTCTATATGCATTTTATGATCAAGAGTACTTCTCGGAATCATGTCTAAGGTAAGTGCGTGCGCGCATCTCTAACTCTCAAGCCCCCTGCGCCCCCTTCGGGGCGCAGGGGGCTTGGAGTTGAGATGCGCACACCCACATACCTTAGACACCAATCACTCGAAAGATACTCTGGATGCATGAAAATGTATGCATACCAGAGTTTATTTATGCGGTAGGCCCCAGTATTCAAAACTATGTTCAACATCTTCTTGTCAGTGGCCCTTGTGTGATTAGTGGCCCCTTTTAGAATCCTTTCTGTCGCACTTATTCCAATAATTTTCATTCCCACATTTATAAGACGAACAATAATTTAGAAGTGACCAAGTTTTTTTTAGCAAAATTTCCACTATTAAAAAAACCATTTTTACTGTGTTAGCTAAACGTGGCATCTAATAGGTGCCTTCAGTAAAAAAATTTGCAAAAATATCAATAATCATACACAAAACGTCCATGAACACTTTTTTAATGTCCAAAACTAGTAAAAATAAATAAAAAGCTAGTTTAAATTAATTTGTGGACGAATTGACCTGTGGACGAATTGACCTGTGGACGAATTGACCGTGGACGAATTGACCGTGGACGAATTGACCGCACGCCGAGGAAACGCATTTTTATCAAAGTTCTTTCAAAGATTTGTGGCTGGAAAAAATTTGGAATTTGCGCGCGGCCAAAATTTGCTCACGCCAAAATTCGCTCGGACCAAAATTTGCTCGGCCATAATTTGCTCAGCTATAATTTGCTCGGGCCTAAGTTTTGTTACATGAGGCTTTCTTAGGTAGATGATTTTCTTGTATATTAAATTGTATAGCTCTTCCCTCCTAAAATAAACAACCAAAGTGACCAGTGGCTGATGTAAATGAAAAAGAATAAATTTGACCGGTAAATTTCACTTCACTGACAAGGATAGGCTACTTTTTCTGTCTCGACCGTTGTTTTCTACCTCGAATAATTTTTTTCAGAATAGATGGACAGAAGAGAAGACTCAAGCAATGGTAGCGACTATGATGATGGGCGAAAATTCCTAGCGGTGTTCAGCGGTCCGATCACTTATAAGAAATTTGCTACGATGAGGTATAATTTGCCCAATTGCAAGGATATCATGAGTTTGCATATTTTAATCAGGCCATCAAGTGTTCAGAAGACATTGGGCGAGCTTTTGCGCAAAATCCATCAAGCAGTCGGCCAGAATATGTTTATTGGAATCTGCTCTAAGAACCGACCAGAATAGGTTGTCATTGAGCACGCCCCCCTACGTCTACGTAAATGTTCTTGCGTCACTCACTTTCGGAATCGATGCCGTCACCCTCATCATCAATAAAGCTAACCTCGAAGTAATATTCTGTGATGATTTGGAACACATTTAGGGTTGGCGGGTACCCGAAATTTTCGGGTACCCGAACCGAGGAACCGAACCGGAGCCGAAACTTTCGGCTACCCGAACCGAACCGATACCCGAAATTTTCGGGTACCCGAACCGATATACGAAAAAACCGAATTTACAGAAACAGGCTTCCTGTATACACGCTGTCAAATATGAAGTCAGTTAACTCACTTTTCAACATTCTTTTAAGCGATATCTGGAAGAACAATACTTTTTTGGCGCGAATATACTTTTTAGCGCAAATGTTTTTTGCCTAATTAGATTAAAAATTTTCACTTTTTTCAAAAATTTTTAAAAGGCATAATCTGTAATTTTGAAGGTTTTCGTGGCACCGTGATTTTCGCGACTTACTTTCTACCGTACATGTTATATACCAAACGACTCCAAATTTTATGCTGAACAATATGTTCTCAAGCGTCGATATCGATTTTGCGTAACTTTTGAGTTATGGCCTATTATAGTGAAGCAATTATTTTCAAAAATTCGAAAATGACATTATTTTTTAAAATGCACAGAAGTGGACTGCTTGTGTCATGCTTATATGCATGTTTCAGCGTGAACAGCTCTACTTGGCGTGAACAGCTCTACAAGATGCTGTAAAAATTCACCAAACTATTGCAAAAAGTTTTAACTTTCGGTCAATTTTAAACAAAATTACGAATTTTCGGTCAAGCATTTTTTCTTGAAATTCGGCATTTTACCCGTGACGGACTCGAAGCACTAAAAATATATTGCTATTTCAGAATCTCCACAATAAACTGCATTTTATGGCATCAAGGATGCCCGGAATACCGATTGCAGCTCGGGGTATCCGGATCTCTGAAGTTGGTAACTTGGACGAATTTGGAGTCAAAACCAAAGTCAAAACCAATCCGTGAAACTGCTTGCTAGCCCGGCTAGACCACCCCCCCCCCCTCCCTGGGTAGGGTACGCGACAATTAATCCCCAGGAGAATTCATTCCCGGGGGATGAATTGTCTGTGTCCCCCCCCCGGGTATGCCTATGACTACAATTATCAAGATACCTCACTACCAATTCTAAGAAAACCTGAATTATGGTTGTCGTTATGCTACGGTAACTATGAATTTTGAAGCTGCTTAATTACAAAAATTGTTGCTTGCAGCCAGCATCAGCTGAGATAATTACATGGTAGTTGGGGTACCTTCAGGTAGTTAAGGTTCTTTCCTAACTCGGTACGGGGAATCCGGTTAGTAAAATCACTATTTTGATATTATCGAACCGCGTTTAGAGCACTAACTTGTGTTAAGCTGGTTTTGGTTAAGCTAATGTTTTAACTGGATGAATTCGAGTAGATTTAAAAATGTATCCAATTGCGGTATCCAACTGCGACTGTATCCAACTGCGGTATCCAACTGCAAATGTATCCAACTGCGGTATCCAATCATAATTTGTATCCAACTGCGGTTTTACCGACCAGAAATGCTGTTGCAAAAATGCAAAGAAAGCCGCCAAAAAGAGCAAAATATTGGCTGAGAAGCAAGCAGAAGCTGACCAGGCACTGCTGCAAATCACTCAGAGCATGACTGTAATCAGAGATTTTGTGATGATTCATACCAAAAGTTTTTTAGGGTGCTAATGAGCAAAATTCGATCATGGAGACGCTTAAAGCAGCCACTCAAGAAGAGAATGTCAAAATTGAGGAACAAAAAAAGTTGATTGAATTTCAATAAGACAACACCTTTCCATCTGTCTCAATTCCTCTTCTAATGCCGTCATCCGGTCTTGCCAGCGATCATATTCACCTCTGAGACGGTCCACTAAAGTGCCGGCCACTGCTATCGTTGCCTAAATGTCCATGTGTGTAAAGTGGTAAAATGTTAACAGAATCAACTGACCATCTTTCTGTCCAAATCGATTTTGATTTGAGTGGCATCCTTCATGGACAATTCGAAATTGGGTTTCAGCTCATCCACTTTTTGGCCAATTAAGCTAAGGCCATGAGACAGATTTTCCATTTCTTTTTCGGCATTCGCCAAGTTTCTAAATGTTTTAAAGCACTCTTGAAGATTTATATTTGCTAGGATTTTTTTCAGATTAAGCACAACACCGGTGCTGTATAATATTTAAAATGGGTGGCATTTTTTGGCCACAGAATTATCGCCAATCTATCTGGTTCTTCATGAAATTATGATAAAAGCAAGGTAGCTAGCGAATGTTTGACCAGAGAAGAAATGAGGACTATTGAGGAGCAGGATTACCTTTTTTTTAGGAACTGACTTTTTCGCAATTTTAATTTACATAATCATTTACAATCACATGCTGAAAATGACGGCAGGAAGCAGAGCTACATTTTGAGTTTAAGTTTGCAAATAAGTATGTAAATTAAAATTGGGAAAAAACGCCAGTTCCAGAATACTACCGAAAAGTTCTGGGATAGTCCTGGGTAGGATGTCATGGAATTGGACATGGTAGAAGGTTTTTAGAATTCTAGCTTTAACTTTATATCATCTTTTTCTGGGCTGATGATTTGTCGGATAGCTGAGAGTGTGAGAATCATTTTGACACCAAATTTGTAAATAAAAGGGGATGAAAAGAGGGTGTGCACCAGTGGTAGTAGAACCTGTGACCTAATATATAAAGTCCCCCCTTTAAAGGCGGACGAAAAATAAAATGGCCCTTCTAATAAGTTTAATTCGCGTTCAAAATGTATCTGCATTATACCGAGTAAGTCAAAAAACAAGGCGGCCACTCTAATAAGGCTGCCCCTAGAGGGTGGTCGAAAAATAAGGTGGCCGGCCGCCTTATTAAAGGAATTACGGTATGTATTCCTAGTTACCATTACGCTTTGCGCTTCTGATAAAAAAAGTTTCACAGCATCGGCTAACTTTGGACACGGACAATTGTGCCAGGCGCCGATTGTGTCCGGCTATTGTATAAGGGACAATTGTGTCCGGCTGGTATATAAGCGACAATTGTGTCTGGCTTCTATGACTACGGCTCCATTTTATACTAGTCCGACACAATTATTACTTTTATATATGCCGGACACAATCAGTGCTGGCATTCGGCTCCCAAATTTCTTACTGGCTCAGAAATTTCTAGTAATAATTTACACTACTTTTTCGCCCAATAGTTGAATTCTAAAAAGTACTTTTTGCAGAGGAGGAAAGGGATCCCTAGTTGGTCAAAAAATTAGCTCTTAGAAAAATATACTTCCAATGTAAAAATCACAAAGAGCCAACTCAGATTACATTGAAAGGATATTTTTCTAAGAGCTAATTTTTTGACCAACTAGGGATCCTTTTCCTCCTCTACAAAACGTACTTTTTAGAATTCAATTATTGTGCAAAAAAGTAGTGTGAATTATTACTACAAATTTCGGAGCCAGTAAGAAATTTGGGAGCCGAATGCCAGCACTGGACACAATCGTGACGGGCACAATTGACACGTACCGGGCTAACTTATGTTGGTAAAAGTTCACACAGTGCATCTTTGTAGATGGTCACAAAGCAAAAAAATGCAACTCATTCGAACATTTTATTTTACTGTCACTCGGGAACAAAGACAAGTACTGTGTTTCAACAAATAGGAGACTTCTTCCTAAACAACTGTTCCATTTGCTTGCTGAAGAGCTTGGTCTGGAGTAAGACCGCAAATTTTTTTGTACGCTTCCACCGTAGCCTTCTGTCCCTCATTGGTGGATTTCAGTCCCTCATTGGTAGATTTCAGTCCCTCATTAGTTGATTTCAGTCCCTCAATGGTTGATTCTAACTGAAAATGAAGAAATTAAAATTCTTAATTCCTGAAAAACTTCAAAAAGAAGTTTAAAAAGTGCGACCCCAATTTTGAGGGATGAAAAATTAGTAAGAGTATATTGTACACACCGCCTTTCAGCTATTTTAGAACATTCATCAGGCATAGACATTTCACCTCTCAGTGATTTGAACCGATTTTGCATTCGACTTAACTCTCGATGTCTAATGCAACTGGACATGTTCGATGAATTACCGAAAATTGCGCGGAGAAAAATTTCTGCAACCATATTTGACGGTAGATTGAGTTAATTTTTAGGGCAACTTGAACTAGCCGAAAGAGATCAGTCTGAAATATCAGCTCGATATATCGTCAAAAACGCGTTAACAAGAAATTTTGATACCGTATTTCTTCTAAGAAACCAATCCCTCATAATAAAGCCACCCCTCGACTTTGAGGGTCTGGATTTCGGGGCAGAGTAAATATTTTGGAAACCTGTTCAATGCAATTTTACCCGAAAATTTCAAGATCATTCGAAAATTTATTATTGTAATATTATGGCATAGTATTACAATCTATTAGCGAAAGTAGATTGTATATACCGTATTTCAGCTATCTGGAAGCATTCTTGGGAGATCATAATTAGCCTGACACTCATTTGAACAGATTACTTATCTGACTTAACTCTCGGTGTCTAATGGCAAACGGAAATGTTCAATAAATTATCAAAAATTTTGGGCGGAGTCACATTTCTATAACAATTTTTTGACGTTAGATTGAGCTAATTTTGGTGCCATTTGAAAAAACGAAAGAATTCACTGCTGGAAAATCGGCTTGATCTGTCGTAAAAAGGTCGAAATTTACTCCATGGTTAAAACACTAAATTGCAGATCATCAAGATAGAAAATGGTCAAGAAGAGATAAACCAGACAAAAGATTTCATTTTGAGAAAAATTACTATGCCAAATGTTGTCACTAAAAAAGTTCTGAAAGTGGTCATTATTGCACAAATAGAAGATAACCTTTTGTATTTTTGCATTAACTTTGTCTTTGATGGCTATAAAAAGGCATGCTGAAGACAGAGCAATCCTCTTACAGATGTGGTGAGGCAGAAATTTAGTTATTTCAAAAATCATCTCAATAGGAAGAGTTTCCATATAGAGCGATTGAAATTGTAGAAATATTTCAAAACTGAAAAGTTTGTGCAATACTTGAAGGCATATTAAAAGTTTTTGACTGACAACCTGTCATACAAATACCCAGCAAAAGAGGGCTAAAGAAATATACTGTTTGCTGGTTATGAAATCAAAGGATCAGGTAGCGACTTAAAATATTAATCGCTTCCTAAATTTCTGAGGAGTCTATGTAACTGGTAGCAAAAAATTAGGTCAAAAGCACTTTTTAAAGGGTATCTAGTACTGTGAAATTTTTACTGTTACCTGTTCAATATGAGGACACGAAGAAAATTCGACCACTGTGATTGACGGCTCTTTCTAAAAAATTGGTTATTAGTGACCCACACTGAGAAAAAAAGATCAAACCTCCACGATGATAGTTGAAAGATCACACATAATGGAATTTTGATCATATACGCAGGACAGCAGCTTCAGTTGCTCTTGTAGCTTCTTCATAGCATCTCCTTTGTCATTGCTGGCGAGAATGAATTCGATGATTGCAGCGATATCAGTATCTTGATAGCTTAACGTGTTTTGATTATCAAGACGTAGTTTAAACTAGTTTGAAAGCTGACCTAGTCTTAAGAAAGTGCTTGGTACCTATTTTCACAGTTCCCGTTAACGACAGACGGCGAATATGAGTGATTCTTTCTTCGGAACTGGCTGAATAGACATTGAAGTAGCCTGACTTCCCCTTGGCCACAGTTCCTTCGGCGCGCAACGAGGTTGTTTTACCATCCAAATGTTTGTCTCCCGTGCTGCTTGCCTTCTTATAGCCGCACCCACAACCAAGCTTTACGCCGAACGCTAAAAAGAATAAATTATCGACAAAGTCGCCACGAGTGTTTCAAGAGTGCCACAGAATTATGAAAAACTTGCATGGAATCTCAATATCTGAAACCTTGATTTCTGGAATCATTGCGTTCAAGCCTGTGTTGAATCCTATTTTTAGTTCACGCGTTTTCTTCGTGACCTTCCAATCCTCTGTCTTCTCTTCGATCTTTAGCTCTGCTTTTACATCGTCCGCACCGCTATTCACAATTTTCTTCGTTAGCATCAAAGTTCTTGGATTGGACTTTTCCGTTGTGACAATACAAGCACCAGTCCAGGCACGCGGATGTTCGGAAATGTGATTTCGGCAATTGTATCAGACTGATTTGCTTTGTTGCCATCATACCAGGCTCTTGCAAGATCCGTTAGAAATACTGTGACCTAAACGAAAAAATTAAAAATCAAATAAGTATGGACTTAGTAATGACAAAGAAATCACATTTCCGTCATCTAAGATGCAATAAGTCCTACCTCATTTTCGACAGAATCCATTTCACGAATAATTGAAGAGAGCACTCTAGAGCTTTGATTTGCCTAAAATAAAAAACTGTTCAATACCAGCTTCACCACAATTGTGTACAAAACACTGTTTTCAAGCCACCCTTCAGTTTATTTTTGCAAAAAATAGAAAGCAAGCATTTTTTGGTTACGAGAAAACCACCCAAATCTCTTGTTTACTACATTAATCAAATTTAGTCGTATTGAATGGCCAGAACATGGCTTTTATTAACCTATCAATATCCTGGGCCCCTGGTGAAAAAGTTTGAAATAAGAAAGACTCAAAAGTGCAAAAACGGCAGATTTAATCTAAGGGATCATAATTTTGGATTTCAACTTAATTTTTATCATTTCCAAAGTTTAAGATTCTAGCCCAACATTTCAACGATTTTGATCTGAAGTTGTGTTCTGGCTATCCACTGATACTAACACTCATTTATCAGGGATATAAGACCTGGTGTGTCACCTTTGTTTAACTTCTTCGAAAACAATAGGACAACAGAACACTTGAGATGAACTACAGACAGTCAACTGAAAGTGCCATCAAGTCGAGACTATTTTTGGTAGGAATTCAATCTTTTTTCAAATTTCGACAGAATCCAAATATTTTCAGAGGTCACTTCCAATTTTGTTCAATGGTAGGCCCGACGCTTGGCGACGACGTTGAGGGCAGTCAAAAATTTTACGCGGAAGATTTTTTACTCACAGGGAAAAGGTTAGCTGTGAAACCAAACGATCTAGTTTTAAGACGTATCTCATAGAGAGTATCTTATGTGGAGAATATCTTATAAAGAGCGTCGACTGCATTTATTGTCTTGAGTGTAACTTACGCGACAGAACCCCAAGTGCACACCCCCCTCCCCTCCCAAAAATTTTTGTACTTCGGTATAAAAGTGCCTATTTTTAGGCGCAAATTTTTATTCTGAGGCACCCTAGTCAGCGAAAATTCCTCAGGAATCCGAATCACAAAGCAGAACTGTTAAAAAAATTCTTAGTTGTTGAGATATGGCCTAAATTTGGAGTAAAGTTGAACGGTCATTTTTTAAAATATTGACACTCCGACACTAGGTCATATCCAGAAACTAAGAATTTTTTCAAAGTTCTGTTTTGTCATATGGATTCCTGAAGAATTTTTGTTTGCTAGAGTGCCTCGGAATAAAATTTCGCAGCTAAAAATGGTTACTTTTATAGAAAATTACAAAAAAATTACGAGGGGGGGGGGTGTTGCACTGGCATCTTTTAGTGACCTATCATAGAACATCCATTTGTTGCTGTTTCAGCTTCAAGAAATATGCTTAATCTAAGGCATAATGAATTTAACAAGGTATATTCAGAAGTGGGCAAAACTTGCCATTTTTTCACAAAAACTGGGCAGATTTTCGAAAAGCTAAGCACTTTTTCACAAAAACTGGGCAGATTTTCGCCTTTTTGACTGAAATAAAAAAAACTGGGCACTTTTTCACCTTCTCTAGGCACCTTTTCCCCAAAACTGGGCATTTTTTACGTACTGTCCGTAAAAAATATGCAGATTTATGAAAAAGCGCGAAAACTTTTATCCATCTTCCCAAAATCGGTCATTAAAGGCCTGACCTCTTCCTACTCGGTGGTCCCCCGCCAATTCAAAAATTTTCCCTTGATCATTGGACTTCTGTACGGATTTTTCCGCTAGGTTTCTAACAAAACTAAGCATAAAATTTGATTTCAGGCCTAGTTTTGTTAGAAACGTGGCGGAAAAATCCGTACAGAAGTCCAATGATCGAAGGAAATTTTTGAATTGGCGGGGGACCACCGAGTAGGAAGAGGTCAGGCCCTTTAAATATAGGTTTAACTGAATCAAAAAAATTAAACTTTTACTATTTTTCAAATTTTCTGCATTTTTTCCATTTCTTTCCAGTCCACTTCTCCTTTTTGTCTGCCTCCAATTTCTCCCATTTGGACTTGTCTTCTGTGCATACTTGGACGAGCGGCTCCGCTAGCGGCGAGCGGCGGGCGGCGAGCGGCGCGCTCGCCGCGCCGCTCGCCGCTGCTTTTTTCAGCCGCCGCTGATGAACAGTTAATCGACATTTAATTGCTTTCTCTAATCAATTCCTGTTCTTCTTCTTTATGCATTGCTCACATTATTATAGTAAATAAACATTTGATTGAGTTTCCAAGTGTATTGACATTAAAATTGTCAATGACTCAAAGTTACGAAAATTTAATAATAAATATAGTGAAAAAAAAATTTAAATGAAGTAGTAAATAAGATTTTTTTCACACGCCGCTGCCGCCGCCGCTCATTTTTGACCCGCCACTGTCGCCGCCGCTGTTATTTTTCTCCCGCCGCTGCCGCCGCCGCTACCGCTGCTTTTTGCCCTTCCGCCGCCGCTTTTTTCGCCGCTGCCGCTGTTTTTCTGGCAGCCCGCCTCTCGCCGCCGCCGCTGCCGCTCTTTTTTTGCGTGACCAAGTATGCTTCTGTGGCTCTCCACTCCTTGTTGATCATTGCAGTGATCTCAGCCATACTTTTGTCCGGATGGCTCTGTTTTCATTTGCTGGTAGAGTTCTCGCTGGTAGAAGTTGAATGCCCGGGGGTATTTGAGGAATTTGCCTTTGTACTTGCCGGCAGCCAGAATTTGTTGGGTGTGATTCTATTAGACGGTGTGGTTCAAATGGAGAGTGTGGCTCTATTAGAGAGAATACGGTATTTAAAAATAAGCTACATCTGAGCGCTATTGGAGATGTCAGAATTGAGAAGTTTAAAATACATTTCCTCCATTTTAACCGGCGAAAATTAGAATAAAAAAATACCTAGATATTTAACTTAAACCTAACAATTAAGTGATTTCACAAGTAAAATCTTTAAAAATGTGTATTTATTAAGTATTTTTATTTTTCAAACATAACTTTCAATCTATCAAAGTGTTCGTCTTGATCACCAATCTCTTTTAATTTAGACGCAACTTTGTTTAACTTCTTTGCAGAGCATCCGAAAGCTCTCCTTAGTTGTCCACTGCCGACAAGTAGTAAAATAGATGTGGTGAAAGACTGCAAGTAAGATACGTTTACCAGTTCATAAATTATCATTTGCACATCAGGTGTGTTATTTGGCCCAATCTCAAATCAAAAAATATACAAACTTTCGTTGTGTTCAAAATTTAAAAAACCGTGTTTGCAGTAAAAGCAGATGCATTTGAAAGCAGCTGCATGAAACATTTAACTAATACAATTGGCAGGAACAAACTGGTCATTTGAACCGTCTTTTCTATTTGGAACTTGACGAATAGTGGGTAATTTTTGGAAACTGTCGATATATTCTGTCTACTTTGGTAAAACTTAAATCCACGAATTCTTTTGCGGTTCCACAGACTCCAATTGTGTAGAAAAAGAAAAAACATGACAGCAATAATCTCCATAGACACTCCAAATAAAAGCATAATCTAAAAACCATGCGATTTTTGAGACACAAAAAAGCCAGCTTACCTGGTAACTAACACCATTGAAATTTGCGTTTCTAGTTGTAGAAACAGCAGAAGGTTGAGAAAAATTTACCCCTGGTACATAAGCAACCAAAAAACCCGCCGACATGGCTACAGTTTGAAAATTATGATTTTTCAAAATTTGAAAATTTCAAAACTCACTAATATTAATAAAAAAATCGCAACAATCAATGGTCTGGAACTTTTCTCGTAGCTCTGTATCTTAAGTATATAAATGGTGCGCTCAAAACAGAGGATAATTAGAGAGCGTTTTGACCCATAATAGACACTGCATAAGCTGTGCGGAGGTAGAAAAGAAGAGGAGTCCACCACATACGGTCACATGCATCGCTTATAAGAGGTGACAATCTTAATTATGAGGTGTGAATATGAGCATATCGTTAAATTTTTTTAAAAAAAAATTCACCTCCAAAGTTCATATAGATAAAGAAAGGAAATGTAAAGAGCCATAAGAAAAGCGAAGAAGCGAATAAACCAATAAATTATCTAGGTGTTTGGATGATAGATATTGACTCGACCCTAAATTTGCTTGCAATTCGGTTGTTTGCCAAATTTTTAAGTTTTGATTTTTTATGATAAGAATGAGCACTCTTCTACAAAACAGTATTTCCCGGACAGGGTTCGATCAAGTGTTGGCCTATGGACCGCTTTTTGGTCAAAAAACACTTTTAAAAAAAATGCCACCACCAGACCAAGCTTTTCACCAAAGCCAGCCCGTAGGCCAACATTTTTTCAAACCCCGTCCGGAAAATACTATTTTATAACCTGAAATCTTACCTATCGGGTGGTAAAAACTTTTTTTTTTAAAAAGTCAGTAAAAAGTCAGAGAAAATGAAATGAAATATCACAAAATTATGTGTCGCGAGATGAAATTTGACCCTACCGACTTTGTGTAGGTAGCAAAAAAGAAGGTTTTTTTTAATTCTAGTTCCTGTTCCGGTGTAAGCCTAATTTTTTGAGTCAACTCTATCAAAATTATATGTGTGATAAACCTGGCTCAACTAATTTTAACCAAACTTCATAACTTTATAAGAATATACCGTATTTTCTTTGTTAAACGCCCCCTCTTTGATAAACACCCTTCCCCTTTTCAACTGAATTAATTTAGGAAGGATAAAAGGAAAAGTAGGAAGATTTTCATACTTTTCATTACAAATTTTTACTCCAATGGTTGTTCTCACGAAAACCATGTACCGTATTCTCTCTAAGAGAACCTCACTCTCTATTTGAACGCCACTTTCTAACAGAACGACATCCCTGGGTATTTTACCAACACCGTTTTCACAAAACGGAAAAAATAAAAATCGATTTAATAGGCGGCTGTGCAACGAAGAATGTTTTCGACAAATCTATTTTGATGTGGTGTTGTATGATGTCAGGTATATGATGAAAAAGGCAGCCCAAAGGGAGCGATGCTGTCTTCCTACCATGGATCGTGTGTTAGTCGATTTTGGAAGCGTTAAAAAGTCTTTCAACAACTGACCAGGTGATAGTACCGATAAGGTGGTATTCAGGCGTTAGTACGAAGGCGCTGACCAGGTATCGGTACTCAGTTAGATGGAAATATTTTATATTTTCGTCTTGAAAAGTTTACTTGTTAATTAAAACGTTTTTCTATAAACCGACCGCAGTTTGTTCGATGTCCAAGTGGTCATCCAGTTGGATCATAAAAATTTCAATTTTTTTTAACTTTTTCAGGTTCCAACTTCTGGACTAACTCGGACACGGTGAAGATGGTTTGATAGAGGTAAAATGCCGTTTTATAGGGTATTTTTGTGAGTTTTGGTAAAATTGAGTTTCGGTAAAATCAATCATTTGGGAAATACCCAATACTCAAAAATAGCATAAGAGACCTTACTTTACTCTTATCAAACCATCTTGAGCATGCCCGAGTCAGTCCAGAAAACAGTCATGGGTACATGAAAAATTTAAAAAATGTTTTGATCCAAGTGGACGACCACTTGATTTTGTTGTACCCATATAGTTGTACCCAGGTTGGGGAACTCAGGTTGTATAGTGGTACAAGCTACATGAAGTTTATCTTGGTAAAGAGAGTATTCATCTAGAATACGTCACTACCTTGATGCTGAGGTTTTGGCTAGTGAGTTCGGTATTTTGATATTGTCAAACCGCGTTCAGCGCGTGATTTGGGTAGAATAGCAAGGTTTGATTAAAGTTTTCTTACAATTCAAAATTTCCGAGTACTGGACGGGATTCCTGTTGCGATAGAGAAATTTTTGAGTTATTGATGGAATTTTGATATATCGAAATTTACGGTAACTCAAAAATTTCTCGATAAAACGTGATTTTACCACTGTCAAACCATCTTCAGTATGCTCCAATTGGTGCAAAAATGTTTTTTTGGAACCCGAAAACGTGAAAAAAATTGATCTAAGTGGACGACCACTTGGTTTGAGGTTGGGTAGGTTAAATCGCAATTCTTAACAAGAAGAATTCCTCACGAAATATTAGTTTTGAAAAATTGCTTTTTTATTTAAAATTTCCTTTTTTGTTTTTAAGCCATACAGGTTGATAATCCACCTAACCAGGTGGTACCTACACCAGGTATTGAAGTTAGGCGTGCAAATTCGCAATTTATACTTAACAACCGCAATTCCCCACAGAATTTTAAGTTAGAAAAAATAGGTTATTTGTCACTTTTAAGAATTTTAATTTTCAGGCCATCCAGGTGGATGTCCACTTGACCAGAAGGTATCTACCACTGGAATCTATATTAACGACTTGCACTTTACTCGATGTAACCACTCATAGAACTCGAAAAACCCATACGATGTTTCGAACTTTTCATAGAGTATTTATAAAAATGTTTGCTGAATTAAATTTAACTTCTTTGATAAAACCAAAATTAATAAATTCATGCTAATTAGTGATAAAGTGGTTTGCAAACAGAAGAATTTGAGAAATCAGCAGTAAATTTTGAGTGGTAACACAAAAAAACAGGGGTCGACAAAAAAGTTGAGGGGTCAACACTGTTGAGGGGTCAACAATGTTGAGGGGGTTCAACATAGAGGTCAACATTTGGGGTCAACATTAGGGGTCAACAATTTTGTTGAGGGTCAACAAAATGTTGAGGGTCAACAATGTTGACCCCGACTATGAACACCCCCATTGACTGAAATATATACAGTCGAACCTTTCATTAGTGTACACCTCGAAAGTTCGTCCCGCCTTGGGTCCGACACTTTTTTAAATCTATTTTTCAACTTTTTGTCAGTTCTGTTTGACAGTCTGGTTCCAAATATCGCAAGGATTCCGATTTGCCGATCATTTTTGCAAAATACAATGATTTTGGCATTTAAAAGGCAGACTTCTCAATAGTGTACACCTGTTAATTAATGTAAATAAAAATTAGGACAAAACGGAAAAAGCCTGCGTTTGGGGAAAAAGTGCCCGTGTTATGTGAAAAAGTGCCCACGGTTTTTGGTTCAGTCATAAAAGGGAAAATATGCCCGCTTTTTATGAAATGTGCCCGCGTTTCGTGAAAATGTGCCCGCTATTTCGAAAATGTGCCCGCTTGTGCAAAAAGTGACCGCGTTTCGTGAAAAAGTGCCCGCTTTTTGTGAAATTGTGCCCACTTCTAGGGAAATGCGCCCGCTTCAGGATATAACCTGTAATATTCATTTTGCTTGATGTAAACCGTGATTCTCAAGGCTGAAATCTCGGTAAATGGGTGTAGTATCATACGGTCGCCAAAATTTGCCGATTTAGTCCTTGATAAGAAGGATTTTCACAAAAGGCAGGCACATTTTGACAAAACGCGAGCACTTTTTCGCCTTGTTGACTAAAACCAAAAAGCGCGGGCACTTTTCACATAACGCGGGCACTTTTACGCAAACGCAGGCATTTTCAAGTATCGTCCATGAAAACTATTGTGTCCCACCCAGGATCGTATCATAAGCACAGTTTAATAATGTTTTGGTGCCACCCAAAATCACCCTTTTTGACGATTTTAAAGGGATTTAGGACTGTTTTAGGATGAAAGGGACCAAAAGAAGTCAATTTTGTCCAAAAGGAAGATTTCGAACATAGTTGTGAATACTGGGGCCTACCGCATGAATCAACTCCGGTGTGCATGCTTTTTCACGTACCGTATATTCTCTATTAGAAGGCCGGGCCTTCTATTTTTCAACCCTAAAAAAGTCGGAAAAAATTTGGGTCGATTTTGAGATTTTTGCGTGCTCAACCAAAATTTTAAAAGTGGAATCATGTAAGCTCGTGTTAACTAAGAAAACGCGAAAAACAGATTTGCGAATTTCTTTTTTAGGCTGATATATAGGTCCTCAAGGGGGACTTCTATTAGAGAGGGGCCTTCTATTAGAGAGGGGCCTTCTAATCGAGAATATACGGTATCCAGAGTCACTTCCGAGTGATTTGTGTCTAAGGTATGTGCGGGCATCAAACGCTCCAGGCCCCAAGTCTCTTTCGGGGTAATAGAGAGCTTGAGAGTAAGAGATGCGCGCACAGACTTACCTTAGACATGATTCCGAGCAAGACTCTTGATTAAATGCATACAGAGCTTTTTTCCCTATTCTAATGACAAAAGAAGGTAAAATACCCTTACATACGGTGTTTCCGTCTTGTTATGGTATTCATGAGTGATTGTCAAATTTTAGTGATAGGTGACAAACGTCCTTTTTATTGTCAGGTGACGAAACGTACGTTCTTGTATGAGGTGACCAAACGACCCGTTTAATAGGAAGTGACGAAAGTACCGGAGGACGAATTGGTCGAGATGACGAAACGTCATGACCATGTGCAGGTACGAACAAAATAATAGGGATTTCCATCTTCAAGAAGCAGTTTGAGAAAATAGATAAAAACACCATTTACTGGACCGAACTCACACACACATTGACCGATCATACAAAACATTACAAAAGTGTGGTCACTGAGATATTGTATCCACCGTTTGATCCACCTTCTTGCAAGATACCCCAGTTCTGAATCATCAATTTTTGAATTTCCAGCAGAGCGTGATAGCAAACGTCCGGTCGTGTCATCCAACAATTCCTTAGAAGATCTTTGCCTTAAGCTGTTGCACCATCCTGGACAAAGACTAATTTTTTAGAGATGTCGCGTCTGGAGACCCGATGGACCAAAGAATCGCCGGTCTTCTTGTTAATTCAGTAAATGAAGTAAAAAGTAAGTATTTTTTGTACTTTAGTGTAGTTTTTACCCTACAATTAATCTACACTCTTTTGATCTACACCCTTTTGATCTACACCCTTTTGATCTACAACACTTTTGATCTACAACACTTTTGATCTACACCCTTTTGATCTACACTGAATTCAAATTAATTTTTTGTCTTGTGAAGAACTCCTATCTTTTAAATTTTGTCTATAATCCAATTTCGGTCCTCCTGGATGATCCACGGCACTTATCAAACCAAATGGTCGACCGAATAAAGTGGTATAATTTCTTGTAGACCAAGATCAGAATTTTGAGTGTTAGTTTCTGATTAGCGTAATTATTTGACTTCTTCGGATTTTTGGGCTGGTTTTTTTGGTTTTCTACACGAATTAACTTAAATTTTACGTGCTACGTAGTTTCTACCATAGTTTTTTGATTATTGTAACTAGCTTGATTCTGATGACCGGAATTTTTTGTTTGAAATCGAATCTATAATAACTAGTTTGGATAATCATTTTTGTACATCTTTTTGATAATTTTTTATAATGTTGTTTCACTTGGTTCATGTGAGGTTTACATGGCCAACTTTTTTTTTTACAAAAAGCAACTCAATTCTTACACACCTTCGATAAGTAAACATTCAAATCAACCTTATCTCAAGTAAATTTATTGATAAACAATTATAAACATTCATCAAAGCAAGGAAACAACAAATAGAGATTACAATTTTTCTGCGCGAATCATTTCTTCGATTTCTCTTCGAACCAAGGGCATATCATTTTGCGAAAACTTCATCTGATTTTTCACGAGACAAGCAGTCCGCAAACTTGCACCGAAGGCACCACAATCGAATGAGTTGCTTTGTGTAGGGATGTCCTAGAAAGTATATTTCACTTTCAACAATTCCAATGGATAGCATACCTTTGGAGAGTGACTGATCCAAACGGAAGGATTTACCTCATCGTATCCCCTTTCCACAGCAAATTCTTTGAGGAAGTCCCTTAACAGATCTTTTTCACTACAATTTTCTATTAAAAACATCTCACTTGAGTAGACTCAAATGTTTTTTCCCATCTCCGTGCATTGAGTCATAAAAATCAAGTCTGCCCTTCAATATATTCACTGCCTGAACCAAATCTTTTAACTAAAAGCCACGAATATTCAAACATACACCAATGACAATGCCCTGTAGTGTGAATCGGCACGAAAAGAAAATCATGTTCAAACAGATCCGCGTTTATCGTCCAGTTGAGCACGGCTTTGGGACCTTTCTTTGCCAACTCTGGGTAGAAGAACGAGTCGAAAGCATATATCTAAAAAAAGATTACATTCATAAAGTGCAAAATTGGCATACCTTTGGCACCATTTCGTCCCACATGCTTTGCTGAGCTAGAAGCTGGAGATAGAAGCTGATAACGTCACATTCAACCACTGGTCTGTTTTGAGGCACTGAAGACTGCGCTCCGTCACGACAATTCCAAACTTCCTTGAGCAATTACATCTATCAGATCTGCCTCGGGATATCTAGTAATGCATCAGTGAACACTTAAATAACGCAAAGCTTACCAATAGTATCGTCTAAAGTGATCATCGCAATGGGTTTATTGACTTTTTGTCCACCCTTTGTTAGAGACTCTGGCTTCTTTTGTTTCTTTGCTGAATACCAGTTGAAGTCCAGGTCTACATTGAAAAGTGTTACCTTGGTGGTTCTTTGATATCCAACCGAGAGGGCGGCTATGTCTTTCAAGTAAGCAACTTTGTCTGGAATCACTGTGTATCGCTCAACCATATTCTTCAGACGATCGTCTAAGTCACGATAAGCAATCCCTCTAGTCCTAACTTTCGCTCCACTCCAGAATGCCGCTACTCGCTGCTCTGACAAGGCGAATTCTGTCTGCATACCCTCAATCAGCTTCAAATCGTCGGATGATGCGCAGCCATGGTTCTGATCATCTGTCCATTAAATGACTCGATCCCATTGCTTGTTTTAGGCTCATTTGTTTCAACCAAAGTTCTGACATTCCATGTTTCTGGCAAATACCTGGAACCGAACATTTACTAACTGAAACAGGAAAACAGTTTTACCTGGCTTCCTTCGCTTTCCTGCACCAATTGGTCGACAACATAGGAATCTTCCAAATAGTCCAACAGTGGTTCTAGCACGTTTGCATACTCAGAATTCTCAAACTTCATTCTGAAATGTGATACTTTAAAAAACATGAAAAGCATCTGATAATCACCTCAGTCCATCCATTACCACTCCTACATTGTTGACCGGAACAAAGCTAAAGCGAGAATCATGTTGACTTCAAGACGAAATGCAGCATCGGAGTCATAAAGAATTTTGTTTCCTTTCTCGTAGACATTTCTCAGCATGGACCTTTGCAAGTGCACAAAGCATCCACGCATTTCAATCTTTGGCTAAATTTTCTGAAAAAACACATGCATAGATTCAACTGAGTATTCATGCGTGAAAAAGGAAAATACCTTGAACGCTTTAAACTCTCCTAACTCGAAATCCACAGCAATACTCGTTGGCGAGAGCTTCGGGCGCATTTCCAATAATTTTTTAAGCACAAATTCATAAGTTGCTTGCTTTCGGTTGGTAAGTAGACAGAAAACAACGGGGACGAAAGAATGAGTCAGGCGAGCGTAGATGATCCACAAGTTGTCGAAAGCAAAGGCACTACGTCCCACGTTCCATCAGCTCCTAGTTTTCTTTCCGCGACGAGGAGATCCAGGCATCTATCTGTTGAAAAGATCAGCACACGATCGATTGCATCCACCCATCAAATTTAAGGAATGTTCCTCGCCAACATCTGGTACGCTTTCGGAACCTGAAATATATCAATAGTTGGTATTTGTGAATGCAAACACGAACCACTAGCAGTTGGAGATTTTTTGGATTGCCGGCTCTAGGTTATTCTCATGCCTGATACTGCGAATGTTTTTGGCAGCAAATGATCGACGAATACGACCCAAGCTTCCTTGGAGACTTCTTTAAGTGCTTCCCGATAATGCTTCGAGGTGGGTCCTTGCTTGAGACTGCTTGCTTCTGAACGATACCCTGAAAGTGTTTGTTAAAGGAAATCACAGACGATAATCGCGTAAAAAAACCTAGAAGCGCTTCATTTCAGCACGGATCTCGTCGCCATAATGATTGTGCGCAGCAGTGAGCTCAAAATTTCCGTCAAAGGTCACTGCCCTTCCTGTAAAGTTTAAAGTTTGAAGAGTTTTTAAAAAAGGTACCTTGGCATTTAGTGTTTCAGTACCATCCCAGCCAACTCGGTAGTGAATGCATCGCCAATAGGTCCGTTTTCCTCTCGAAATACCAAAATTCCAGTACATGAAGCCGTTGGATCCTTAAGCATAGGCTTGTTTTTCTTAGACGTTAGCAACTCGAAATTCATTCTGACTCTAAAAAACATTTCTACGACTGCAATAAAATACAATAACCCGGCAAGAGAATACCACAGAAAATAAATGGATGGAAATATAGCACAAAATAAACACACATTGGGTAACACTTAATGCAAAAAAGGTAGATCAAAAAGATGTAGATCTATCGCCAAGGGAGTGTATATCCCGAGCGTATATCTACAATAAATTATACCACTTGGTTTGGTCGACCAATGGTTTGGTTTAGTGCCTGGATCATCTAGTAAGACCGAAATTGGATTATAGAAAAAAATTTAAAAGATAGGAGTTCTTCACAAGACAAAAAAAAATTAATTTGAATTCAGGTAGATCAAAAGGGTGTAGATCAAAAGTGTTGTAGATCAAAAGTGTTGTAGATCAAAAGGGTGTAGATCAAAAGGGTGTAGATCAAAAGAGTGTAGATCCAAAGGGTGTAGATCAAAAGGGTTGTAGATCAAAAGAGTGTAGATCAAAACGGCTAGAGCCATTATCAGCCTAGAAAAAGAAATTCGCAAATCTGTTTTTTGCGTTTTCTATTTAACACGAGCTTACCTGATTCCACTTTTAAATTTTGGTTGAGCACGCAAAAATCTCAAATCGACCCAATTTTTTCCGACTTTTTTAGGGTTGAAAAATAGAAGGCCCGGCCTTCTAATAGAGAATATACGGTAATGGGCCGTATCAAATGAACGAGGGATAGATAATACCTTGATCTTTCTTAAGCCTTATTTTTCTCATTTTTATGAATCAATTGAGCAGTTCTTTGTGTAAATGACAGCCCACTCTTCATGCTAGCATAAACTAGTGAAATAAGGAGGTTGCTAAAGCAAGTCACCTTCAGAAAGAAATCAAAAAGGTAAAATTTTTTATCAAAAAAAATATTTTATTTAAGTTATGACCCTTCAGGGGCGGCGGCTTATTGGAGAAATATGTAATGCTCTTTATTGCTCAGGTAAATCCATCCTCGACAATTTCATCCTCAGTAACTTCACCCTCTAGCAAATTCATAGTAAATTCATTCTCTAGTTTTTTGTCTTGACAAGAATATTTTAATTATCATATTTTTGTATGATAATTACGTTGGATTTTTCTAACGGTTGTAAAAATGGCCGAAAATGGCCTGGCGGCTCTCCGTCAGAAATTTTTACGTACGCCACTGGTAGTGGTACTCGGCGGTACTTGACTGTAGTTTCTAGGTAGTGGTACCTAAATGCCAGTACTTAGCCTCAAACACAATGAGGAGTCTGTTTGCGGATGCTAAATCAGATTTGTCGCACGAAATGGCCATAACTTTTTTTCAATTTTTCAAAAATTTTCTGTTATTACCTTTGTAGCTGAGATTCAGGGCTACCAGATAGCATTTCATGAAGTGGATGTTATGTTGAAAAATTGAGGTAAAAATGAAAGACTCCGCCCAAGACTCTGACTCAAATTCTAGTCAGGAGTCTTGGACGGAGTCTTACATTTTTATCTTAATTTTTCAAATGACATCTACTTCATAAATGCTCATCTGGTAGCCCTGAATCTTAGCTACAAAATGGTAATAACAGAAAAATTTTTGAAAATCTGAAAAAAAGTTATGGCCATTTCCGTGCGACAAATCTGATTTAGCATCCGCAAACAGACTCCTCATTGTGTTTGAGGCCTTAGTCAGCTATACCCAATTTGTATATTAGATCATTTTTTGTGGTGCACCTGACCACGTTGGAAGCTGGATTATCTGAATGTCCCATACACCAACAAAACCAGTGGTCATCCACTTGGATTGAATATTTTTTGGCCTGACTTCAGAAACCACCAAAGAAATGAGCACTAATGAAGAGCAGGATTACCGTATTTTTTAGGAACTGACTTTTTTGCAATTTTAATTTACATAATCATTTACAATCACATGCTGAAAATGACGGCAGGAAGCAGAGCTACATTTGAGTTTAAGTTTGCAAATAAGTATGTAAATTAAAATTGGGGAAAACGCCAGTTCCAGAATACTACCGAAAGTTCTGGGATAGTCCTGGGTAGGATGTCATGGAATTGGACATGGTAGAAGGTTTTAGAATTCTAGCTTTAACCTTTATATCATCTTTTTCTGGGCTGATGATTTGTCGGATAGCTGAGAGTGTGAGAATCATTTTGACACCAAATTGTAAATAAAAGGGATGAAAAGAGGGTGTGCACCACTGGTAGTAGAACCTGTGACCTAATATATAATTCCATCCCCCCCCCCCCTTAAAGGCGGGCGGCGCTAAATTCATCCTCTGGTAAATTCATCCTCCGGTAAATTCATCCTCCGGTAAATTCATCCTCTAATTTTGTCTTGACAGAAATATTTTTATTATCATACTTTTTGAATTTTTTTTCGGGGAGCAGGACTCTGGATCATCTCTACACTACAGTAGCCCACTTTTTGTGCTTAGGCGCAGAATGGCCAGTGTACATTTAGAACGAACTCAAACATGTATTCTACACATGTCCCTCCAAATCTTTAAGTTACAAGTTCCAGTCCTGTGGTAACATACATCATTTTTTCTTGATCAACATTCATAAAATAGTTTTTATAAGAATAGTAAGCCTGAGGGTAGGTAGTAGAACCCTCTGGCACTTCCCCCAGATGGTATCCACATCAAAACTCCAAATTTTGGATTGGATTAAAGTAAGTAAAAAATCATTGTAACATATCCAGAATCGTATCCTGAACACGGTTTAATAATACTAAACAGCGATTTGACTTGCAGGAGCCCCAGTTATGGCATACACGAAAAATTTGCCACCCACCCTTGGGAGTAGTCGGTCTTTTAGGGCATTTTTGACCAAATTTAAACCCTTTTAGGCAAATCTAGGTAAAATGATAGATTTTGAACAGGTTTTTACTTTCTGGGGCCTACCGCATATATAAACTCTGGTATGCATATGTTTTTATGCACAGAGTCACTTTCGAGTGATTTGTGTCTCAGGTATGTGTGTGTGCGCATCTCAACATAATTCCGAGCTAGACTCTTGATCGAAAATGATTTAGAGTCTTTTTGCCCAGCTCCAGCAAGAAAATGTGATAAATCACCAAAAAGAGCCCTAAAATACCCTAAAAGTTTTTACTACTTACTCTCCTGGCTTATCTACTCAGGCACCTGCTCACCTACCCATACCTAAGTACGTCACGACCTACCCACTCCGGTACTATTGTAGGTCGACCTGGACTATTTAGAGAGAATATAAACTATAAAGGGTATATCTGAACCTTAAGGTTGCATCTTTACCATTGAGAGAAGATCATGATCATTGAAGGTAAATCTGAGCCACTTGGGGTGGACTGGTGCTACTGCAGGTAGATGAGACCGTTGAAATAACAACAAATATTTTTACCCAATATTCCTGTCAAGACAAAATTAGAGGATGAATTTACCGGAGGATGAATTTACCGGAGGATGAATTTACCGGAGGATGAATTACCGGAGGATATTTACCGAGGATGAATTTACCGGAGGAGAATTACCGGAGGATAAATTTACCGGAGGATAAATTTACCGGAGGATGAATTTACCGAGGATGAATTTACCGAGGATGAATTTACCTAGGATGAATTACCTAGAGCCTTAAAGGCGGGCGAAAATAAATGGGCCTTCTAATAAGTTTAATTCGCGTTCAAATGTATCTGCATTATACCGAGAAAGTCAAAAACAAGGGCACCCCCTCTAATAAGGCTGTCCCCTAGAGGGTGGTCGAAAAATAAGGTGGCCGGCCGCCTTATTAAAGAGATTACGGTATGTATTCCTAGTTACCATTACGCTTTGCGCTTCTAATAAAAAAAAGGTTTCACAGACCCGGCTAACTTTGGACACGGACAATTGTCCCGGCGCCGATTGTGTCCGGCAGTCGATTGTGTCCGGCTAGTGTATAAGGACAATTGTGTCCGGCTGGTATATAAACAACAATTGCGTCCGGCTTCTATGACTACGGCTCACATGACTACGGCTCCATTCTATACTAGTCCGACACAATTGTTACTTTTATATATGCCGGACACAATTGACACGTACCGGGCTAACTTATGCTTGTAAAAGTTCTAACAATGCATCTTTGTAGATGGTTACAAGCAGAAGAATGCAACTCATCCAACTTTTATTATTAATGTCGCTCGGGAACAAAGACAAGTACTACATTCAACAAAAAGGAGACTTTTTCCTAAACAACTGTTCCATTTGCTTGCTGAAGAGCTTGGTCTGGAGTAAGACCGCAAATTTTTTTGTACGCTTCCACCGTAGCCTTCTGTCCCTCATTGGTGGATTTCAGTCCCTCATTAGTTGATTTCAGTCCCTCAATGGTTGATTCTAACTGAAAATGAAGAAATTAAAATTCTTGGTTCCTGAAAAACTTAACGAAGTTTGAAAAGTGCAACCCCAATTTTGAGGGATGAAAACTTAGTAAGAGTATATTGTACACACCGTCTTTCAGCTATTTTAGAACATTTCAGGCATAGACATTTCACCTCTCAGTGATTGAGCCGATTTTGTATTTGACTTAACTCTCGATGTTAATGGCAACTGGACATGTCGATGCGTATATTTTCCTGCCGGACAATTCCCTTAGGTAGTGAATTGGCCTCGCAGGGAATCGTCCGTGGCCGTGTTCGATGAATACCGGAAATTGTGCGGAGAAAATTTCTGCAATCATATTTGACGGTAGATTGAGCTAATTTTCAGACAACTTGAACTAGCCGAAAGAGATCAGTTTGAAATATCAGCTCGATCTATCATCAAAAAGCGTTAACAAGAAATTTTGATACCGTATATTTCTCTAACCAATCCTCATAATAAAGCCACCCCTCGACTTCGAGAGTCTAGATCTTGGGCAATGTAAATATTTTGGAAAGCTGTTCAATGCATTTTTACGCGAAATCTCAAGATCGAGCAAATTTTTTTTTAGATGTTCGGGCATTCAAAAAATAAAGCTACCGGTGGCTCTATTAGAGAAATACATTTATTGTTTTATATCCGGTTTCTTTCTATGGTTTGACCGCTAATTTGCAGACTACCAGGCTCGAATATAGTCAAAGAGAGCTAAGTCAAAAGAAAAAATAATTTTTGAAACAAGACCATGCGAAAAGTTGTCACCAAAACACAATGCCCGAAAACACCATTATTGCATAAAGGGGATAACTTTCGTTTTTGTAATAGTTTTGTCTTTAATGGCCATAAATAGGCATGCTGAGGACAGAGCAAGCCTCTTACAAACTCTGTGAGGCAGAAATTGGCCATTTCAAAAAGCATCTCGATAGAAGTAGTTTCCATACTGATAAAGGTGAATAGAAAAATGTTAAACTAAATTTTGCGCAATACTTGAGAGTATGGTGAAAGTTTTTGACTGACATCTGTCACACAAAATACCCAATAAAGAAAAAACAAAATGAGAGGAAAATAGCTGGGTGTCATTTGACGGTTAGAAAATCAAAAGAGTGACCATAATATATTCATCTTGCTGATACCTCAAAATATATATCGTTTTTAGATATAAGGTGCCTTTCACGCTTTTTGTTCGTAGCAAAAAATGTATCTCTCTTGAAAGCACTTTTTATAAACTCTTTATGAAAATCTTTCCTATTACCTCTTCAACATAGTCGCTTACATCAAACGCAATTCTTGTGATAGAGGCCAATTCTGAAGTAAAAATTAGATCTTAACAAGCTACATTATAAGAGCACTAAGAAAACCTCTGTTACAACAGTCGATAGTCGCACGAAATTTCCCTTCCGATCGAACATATGACAACTTGCCAGCTGCTCTTTTAACTTCTTGGCCTCATCATTCTTCGCAATGTTGTTTCGAATGTATCAATGGCATCAGCGATAAGGAAATGACCATAGCTAAAATAGTTTCAACTTTACAGCGCAGTTTGAAAAAATTTGATAGATAACCTTGGAACCACTGACTTCTTGGTGTAAATTCGCAGGTACCACCGAGACAAATACGACGAGTGTGCGTTATTTCATTTGATTTGTCAATGGAGTAGACTTTAGCGTACCCGTCTGCTTTCCAGTCAAAATTCCTTCAAACGCAGAGAAGTCGTTTGAGAAATCAATGTGCTTGTTTCCGCTCTTGTCACCATGCTTCCAACTGCATCCACATCCTAGTTTCAGCCGGGAGCTAAAAAATATTGTAATTTTTCACAAATACAAGCATTGTTTAGTCAACGTGAAGAAAAAACTAGCTGAAATTTTAATTTACAAAAACTTGCATGATAGTGAAGTCTCCTACGCTAAACTCTGGAAAAATCACGTTGAGCGCAATATTGCCGTTGACCTTCACTTCATTGGATTTCCCCGTAGTTTCCAGTCTTCTTCTTTCTGCTCAATCTTAGCTCTGCTTTCGCTTCTGTATCGCTGCCATTGACTATGCTTTTGCTGAGCACCAGTTTTGCGGACGACATTGGCTTTTGCTTGATTTCACACTGACCGATCCACGAGACGAGGCATCCTGAAAGTCGATCTTGAAGATTTGATCCGAAGGATTCCACCTTTTAGCCTGAACCAACTGTAGCCACAGAGTCGAGGAAGCCGGTGACCTAAAGGAATATTAAATATCAATCAAAGAGACCAAGTTGCGCTACAAGTAATTTTGCAAAAGTATTACATCCTTCTCGACGGAGTTCATTGCCATAGACGCGGTAGAAGGCTTGTGGACACAAGATTGCTTTAACACTAAAATAAAAAATATTTCAGACAAAATTTAATGTCGCTATCCAAAGGTACTAACACTTCATTAACAGGTGATATGCTGAAAGTGTGTCACCTTTGTTACGCCCTTCTATAGGGCTCCCAAATGAGATGTCGAAGTCGATGTCGAGTCTGTGAAGTCCCGTAACTCCGCGAGTCTTCAACATTTTTTTTCTGATAAATTATTTTGGCTAATTTGTACTTCGCCCCCCCCCCTTTTTGCCTTAGAAAGGCACATTTTTCTAATTTTGTTAAAATTTCAATATTTCCCGCAAGGCAAATTTTTGCCAACTTTGTTTTTCTTGTCAAATTTGGTTTTTGAAATGGCTTAAACTAATTTCACCCGTCAAATTACTGATTTACCCCGTCATTTTTTAATTTTTTTTTTTACCCCGTCAAATTTGAATTTCGATCAAAATACTCATTTTACCCCGTCAAATTACTGATTTACCCGTCAAAATATTGATTTACCCCGTCAAATTTAAATTTTCGGGGAAATACTGCAGTAAATTTGCGGGAATCCGATTTTATAGTCAAAAATGACTTGGATCGCGCAAATCCAGCCCCAGAGTGGCCAGAAGGCCCTGAAAATTGGGTTTTGGGGGTTACTAAAGGGGAGTACACTTTTCGCAAAAATTCGATTGAGCGGATCAGATTTCGGGTCCGATGGGCTCAATCGCTCAGATTTTCACCCTGAACCATTCTCCATCATCTTAACCGCCGCTAAGCACGGATTTAGGTTGTTGTAGATACTGGTCTGTTGCAGTTAAGGATTGCTTAGGGTTGTTTGAATACTCGAGATGGTTCAGGATAAAATTCTGAGCGATTGAGCCAATCGGACCCGAAATCTGATCCGCTCAATCGAATTTTCGCAAAAGTTTACTCCCCCTTTAGTTAACCCCCAAAAAACCAATTTCAGGGCTTCTGGCCACTCTGGGGCTGGATTTTGCGCGATCCAAGTCATTTTTTAACTAAAATTCGGATTCCCGCAATTTACTGCAGTATTTCACCGAAAATTTAAATTTGACGGGGTAATCAATATTTTGACGGAATAAATCAGTAATTTGACGGGTAAATGAGTATTTTGATCAAAATTCAAATTTGACGGGTAAAAAATAATGGACAATACTTTTTTCTCCGACTAAAACACTTTTTTTTCCGACTAAATATTTTTTTTCCGACTAATTTTATTTCCGACTAAAACCTTTTTCTCGACTAAAATACTTTTTTCCGACTAATTTTGATTCTCGACACGAAATCAACCATTTTTAAAAATTTTGTGTGAAATTCAAGGGTGGGCAAAAGACCAGATGCTGGAGACCCACTCCGGAATGGCCAAAAGCCAAATTATTGGTTTTTTGGGGGTTTACTAAAGGGGAGTAAATTTTGAGAAAAATCGATTGAGCAGATCAGATTTCGGGTCCGATCGGCTTAATCGCCCACAACTCCACCCTGAACACTCGAAACCACCATACCTGGAATTCTGAGCGATTAAGCCGATCGGACCCGAATCTGATCCGCTCAATCGATTTTTCTCAAAAGTTTACTCCCCCTTTAGTAAACCCCCAAAAAACCAATTTTCAGGGCTTCTGGCCACTCTGGGCTGGATTTTGCGCGATCCAAGTCATTTTTAACTAAAAATTCGGATTCCCGGCAAAATTTACTGCAGTATTTCACCGAAAATTTAATTTGACGGGGTTAATCAATTTTTGACGGTTAAATCAGTAATTTGACGGGGTAAAACAATTTGAGCCGTTTGAAATTGACTTAAAATAATTTTCAAATCAATTTAAAATCAAATTTTGATTACAGTCAAACCTCGTTATAAGATACACCCAGGGACAGACCTCAGCTGTATCTATATACGAGGTGTATCTATAGAGGGTGATCATAGTCCTGGTAGAGGACTTACATATTTCATTTATAACTCCTGAAAAAGGACTTACTGATACCTAATAATATTAGGTTGTAACATAAGTTCCCAGCGTTTTTATTGACGGTATCTCCTGACACGAATGATTGCTGCCTTGTGCCATGTTATTTACCAAAATGAAGCCCTGTATTTGCTCTTCATACGCGCTATAATTACCCTTGTGTGCTTTATTTTTAATCAGTTATAGGCAATTGAAATGGATTGTCAAGTTGACAAAAAATCCATTTTCGACACCTTCTTCTTTTTGCTTTCAATCGAGGCCAAAAGCTGCACAAGCTGCTCGGGACATTTGCTGTGTACGGAGAGGCTGCTATTGGCGAAAGCACTGCCCGTGAATGGTTTTGCCAAATTCAAAAAGGGCATCTTTGACCTTGAAGACGCTTCCCGCTCCGGCCGTCCAGTTCGAGTTTTGATGGGACCGTCTGGAGTCTCTTTTGAAGGAGGATGGCCGTCAAACACTCGGGAATTGGCTGAGAAGATGGACAGCAATATGCAATGACCATTTCCCGTCCCTTGCGGCTATGGGAAAGTGCAAGGCTTGGAGCTTGGTCCCCCACGAGCTTCGGAAAGCCAAAAGAAAGACGACTTACTACCGCTGCTCAGCACCTGCGCTCGTCACCAAGGAAAACATGGCACAAGCAGCGATTTTGTACCGAATTGTAACTGGAGACGAAAAATGGTGTCTTTATGTAAACATGAAGCAAAAAAAAGAATGGGTCAGCCCTGGTGAGAAGCCTCAACCAAGATAAAGCCAGAATTGCACCAAAAGAGAATGATCTCTGTTTTCTGGATTGGAACGGTTGTGTTTGATTGGTTTTTGCCAATAACCGTCTATTTGTGTTTAGGCCTTCTTCATTGGGAGTGCTACATGGAGACTACATTACTGAATGATATGCAACTGTTGATGTATGTTGCTTTATGAAACACCAATAAATTTTGAAATTCCAAAAAAACGCTGGGAACTTATGTTACACCTAATAAGTCCTTGTACAGGACTTACATGAAACAACTACTAAGTCCTGCTGCAGAGCTAGCAGAACAAAAAGCTTTCCGCAACAAAAAGTGAAAAAATTGCACTAAAATGGGCGCAATTCAAAATTTTGTATATTTTTATGGACTGTATCTATATCGAGTGACATTTTATTGAACGGGATCAAGCTCAGGTTAATCTTGATAACGAGTGTATCTTGTATCGAGTGTATCTTATATAGAGGGTTCATTTGCCTTAATTTAGTTCAGACCAACCAAATCTTCTTTAAGGTGTATCTATATAACGAAGTATCTTATATCGGGTATGTATCTTATAACGGGTTTGACTTGTAACATAAAGTTAGCCAAAAATTTCCTTGAGGACCAAGGCAATAACTTGCAGGGTGCGTGGTGGGAATGGGACACTTCACCGCGGCGACATTTCAGCGCCTACGACATTTCACCGCGAGACGTTTCAGGCGAGACATTCACCGCAGGACATTTCACCGCGGAAAATTCACCGCCTACGACAAATCACGCCGCTATGATACTACCTACCCTAACAACTTTAATAAGCTCGGAAAAACCTTTTTTCTATTCTATTACCACTTTTTCGCCGAGAAATTAGCAAATGAATGAACTGCTGAAAAGACCGCACGCTACTCTATCGAACAGAGGCGCAATGAAGTACGCACACGAAGGAAGGATGTACGTCAGAACCGCGATCTCAAGGTTCCAACAAAGAGAAATTTCGGCAGAGTGCGCCAGAGGGCGATAGGATGCAAAGAAAGAGTCTGGTTTTACCAGGAGGTCAGTTCATTCAAAGTAGTTATTACGGTTGCCTTTCTTTTCATCAAATATTTAACTTAAGAATGGCTGCCAAAGGTTAGCTTAGCAGTTGTGTGTTAAAGTTTGCAAATTTTTGTACAGGTGATCGTCTTCATACTCAGTTCTACGAAAAAACCGAGAAATTTCTCGAGCCATTTTTCGAAAATTTCTCATTAACAACGTCTAACATTCGTCGCATAAGTGGTTGTCGGAAATTACGGCGAGTTTTGAATTTGAATCGATTGTATAGGGTGAAAAATGGCTAAATCCAAAAGGGGAAATACTTTCTGGCTGCCTTCTTATCAATATTTTCGTTGCTGTCAATATATTGAAGATTTTACACACAAGAACAACCTGACCCACAAACCAACCCAACCCCATTTTTTGAAATCACATCGAAAAGACAGCTCGATGATTGCCTTGTTGCCTGTGACCGCGTCTTCAAAATGTTGGACGGCGGCCCCGTCCTAGACGTTTTATGTTCCCCGTTTCGGCCGCCAATCTTGGCCGTCCTACTAAAATTTTCGCCGGTCGTCCGATTCCAAAGTTTCCATGCCGCCGTCTTTCGGCCTCCGTGAACTTCTAACGTGGCTGTCCGTTGACATGACTTATGCAAATTCTTTTCGCTTTAATCTTTTTAGTAGTTGGACGCCGGTCGGTAATTGCTCAACCCGGTTCCCGAGTACCGGGTTTCCACGGACCCGTTCTCGGTTCGGTAGCTTTTACCCGGTCGGGTACCCGACCGGTATGCGGGTAATGACAACTTGATACCCCATAGAAAATAAGACCACATATGACATGTGTTTTGTACGATAAACAATCAAGTAGCACAAACAAATCAAACAATTTAAACAAATAAACAAAATCAAACATCATTGTTTCCTCCCGGCTTCGTCTTCCACCTCCTTGACTGCGACTGCATCTGTTGAGTGATGGCGCGAGTTGTAGCTTCTTCAGATTAGCTTGATGAGAATCAGCATCTCCGCCTTTTTCGCTTAGTCTAAATGATGTGCTTTTAATGTATTTAAACAGACTTATTAGAAAACGTCTTTACCGATTCCTGAGAGTGTTGGCGTAGAGAGACCGCGAATGAAAATGTTCTCTCGCTACTCACTGATGTTTGCTGAATCGAGAGAAGAAATCTGCCCTTTTGCGATCAATGAAGCGTTCCTTATTTTCTTCCACCAAGCGAATGTCTTCATCGCGCGTAGACGATCGCTGTATGTCGATAATGGCTGAGCTCAGGCTGCAGAAATAAAAAGAATTTCAGTCAAAGCCCTAAAGTTGCTACTTTGATCGCTGCCTTTAATTCTCGTTCAGCTCGAGTGTGACAGATGCGGCGCCTTTTGTTTTGGAAGCCCAGATGTCATCTATAGATAAATCAAATATTGGAGCGTAATAAAAATTCATACAATTGTCCATTCACTGAAATCATACTTACCCACATCCATGTTATGTTCATCAACTGAGACACCCATTCCGTCCAGATCATCCTCAACCAAGACATTGCATGCACTTAACGGCTGAATTCTCTTCTGTTTTGCTAAAAGAAATAATAAGCTAGATAAATTATCCATAACTGTTTTAAATTAACATTTCACGATGAGATCAACCAAGTCCTCTTCCAAATAATCCCATTCATAGCTCAAAAGGTAGTCTTCATCAAATGCAAAGCGAGGATCGATGAGCAGTGAAAGCTTGAGCAACTGGTTCTGCTCGATCACTTTTTCCGCTCTTTTAGGTTCCCGATCAAGCATTCCCTCATCGATTGCACTGCAGGGTTTTTGAGTTGCATCTTGACCAAGTGCTCATGCATCTTCTTACTGTTGGCAGATAAGTAGAGGCTGTGGATTTTTCGGCGGACAACTAAAATGTGATTTCTTCAAATGCAGAAATGTAAGAAATCAAATTTGTAGAAAACAATAGTAGAAAAACATACTCGGCACGTCTCAACATAGAACGCTTTCAGGAGTTTGCACAATTCCTTGACTATCACAAAGTCTTCTTTCTCGAGTCGCTGAGAGCGGCAGCCAGTCGCTTCAGTTGGTCCAGTCATTTTGAGAGATATTCGCCGGCTTGCGACTTGAGTAAGTTTCAAGCAGCTGTTCTTCCACCTTGAGCAATGCATTTTTGTTATCCGCAAATCCGACCAACATAAGCCAAGTGCTATTCCACCTTGTTGGCACATCCTAGATCGAAATAAGTTGATACAACGTATCGTTTATCATTACAAAATACCATTGGAATCCTATTTTGCGCAATACCTTCCGTGCTTGGTATTCTTTAGAAGATCGGCGAGAGAAGAGCGGTGTGTTCCTCCAACCCATTGACGCACTTCAGAATAAGGTTTGCGATTTCATCATTAGATCTCAGTGCATCTGTCACAACCAAGTGATAAAATGAGCCGAACATTGGAAACTGAAATAGATTGCATTTTGATGCATAATGAAAAGAATCATGAAAAACAAATAACCTGTCGATGTGTAACAGTCGGCAAGATTTCTGCATATTCTTCGCATCATCTCGAACCATAGCCACGAGTCTATCCATCTCAGACCATTATTCTGCATACATTGCTCGACCAAATTTGCTATTTCCTCACCAGTGTGCTCCTTCGCCATTGGAATCGTCGCCAAAACATTGTCGAGCCGCTCAAAGTTTTCGGAGACCGTATGTGTAGTGACACTAAACAAGTTAATATCGTACATGACACTTACAAAATAAAAATAAAGCAAACCTAAGTAATGCAGGAAATTTGCTCGGTTTCTGCCATCCATCACTTGTATTGAGAAATAACCACTCCCGATTTGCTGCACGATACCGCTTGATATCATTGGCCATCTGCGGAATGACTTCTCGAACAAAATGTTTACGTCCATATACCTACAAGTCGCATACACGTAAATCTTTCAATTTCAGAAATTAAAATGGTCACTTGAAGATCTGGATAAGCTTTTTTCGTGCGTGACTGAACATCCTCGTCATCAAAGAAACTCATACTGGCATTTTGACGGACCATTATTTTGACCGATTCCTCATCCATAGCGCGCTGCTTGTCGTCCACATGCTGCTTCTGACCAAAGAATGAAGTGATTTTCGGCGCCTAAACATTTATAAACATAAAACGCCTTGCAGCCGTTACAGAAATATTACAGTGCTTGCTCATCATTGCCGGATTCGTACTTTTGCAACTCTTCAGTGTGCCCTTTCTTTTGAAGATGCTTGATCATATTCGAGTAGATGAATCCTTTGGAACCTCTAGAAGATCTCTGCATTTGAGACATCTGCGCTTTTGCTCGCCTTTGACTGTAATTACGTCGAAAACTTCCAGATACTTGCTGTTTGACGCGGCATTGCTTCTAAAAACATTTCAATTGGAGAATGCAAAGCGATATAGCATACAAAGTTAAAATTTAAACTTATTTTAAATTAAGGTTTCAATTTTTCTAAGCGATTCTATCCAATGCTTATTGGAACCGCAACCGGTCGGTTCCTGGACCCGGTTCTCGGTTCTTCCGGTTCCTGGACACCCGTTCTCGTTCGGGTAATTTCGCCAAAATGCCTTCGGTTCGTTCGGTTCCCGTTCGGTACCCGACCGCGTCCAACCCTACTTTTTAGTATAAAAAAACCTTTATTAAACAATTACAGCTACGTAAAAAATATTGCTCGAGTTGTACATCAAAATTGATAAAAAGGACCCCCCGTGCTAGTTAAAAGCGTTTGAAAGACATCAAAGAGCATGCCCGTGCGTTTCAAAAATTTTGGTAAGCAATTTTTGCTAACCGTCTACGCGTTCAATTTGTATTGATGACCTTAAAATACTTTAAAGACTGAGAAGAAACTCAAAAATTCAAAAAAAACATAAAAAAATTGGCGAGAAAGAAAAAGGGCAAAGAAAAAGAACGAGAAAAAATGTCCATCTGGCTAAAGTCTTTTTGTTTTAGAAAAAAAAAGTGATGTGTAAACCACTTTTGTCCAAAATTTGAACCTCTTTTGTCCAAAATTTGTTTGATCTAGTGAAGGACGGTGTCGGACGGACCGGCCGTCTACCGTACCCGTCCGAGATGCCGTTGCCGGCCGTCCCAAAAGACGGCGTCCATCCAGTCATCCAGTTTTCACCATCCAGACATCCAGAAGATCATCCAGATTTGACCATCCAGTTTTTCAGCGCCGTCCGATTAGGATAAAATGGGGTAAGTTGCACGGCGTTATTTGGGCGCCGACCTGCCCGGGCATTTTTCAAATTTGACTAAAAACATTATACCCGTGGTTCGAAAAAATTTTTTCCACTTTCACAGAATCTGTTGACTGTTTTCCCGGATTAATCAGAGTCGAGAAACACGAATATGCAATCGGTTTTAAAAATTGTCGACAAAAAGGGGCAAAGCTTTTCCTGCTGCTAAAAGACTTCTTTTTGCTCCCAAAGGACTTTTTTTGCTGCTAATTTTTTTGCACCAAAAAGACTTTTTTGCTGCAAAAAGACTTTTTTTTGCTCCCAAATGACTTTTTTGCTGCTAATTGTCTGCTGCAAAAAGACTTTCTTTGCTCCAAGAAGACTTTTTTTTGCTGCAAAAAGACTTTTTTGCTGCTAAAATACTTTTTTTTGCTGCTAAAATACTTTTTTTGCTGCAAATAATTGTTGCTTCACATGCCTTTTCGCAGCATTTTTCACTAGAAATATCAATTATTATACATTTTTTGCGGTCAATCGTTTACAGTCAATGCGTCCACAAGTCAATTCGTGCATTCGCCAATTTCCACACGTCAATTCGTCCACAGATCAATTAATCACACTTTTCGAAACATAGGTATTCCTTATTCTCCAGTGGGGTCCGGCTGAACAACTTAAGTACCGCCTAAAATTTTCGCGGCAAAAACCGACTTTTCACACACAAATTTATACACACTAAATCACTCAAGCCACTGCTCTAGCATGATATATTATTACATCCTCAGTCTGAATGATTCCCTTAATTTTAAGGTCGACTACCTGGTATTTATGCATTTCAGGGGCAAAATTAAATAAAAACTTAAATTTTGGTTGAATATTTCCAAAAATTGATTTTTCATTTAGGAAGGTGTCAAAATACAGTCGAACCTCTCTATAGTGTACACCCCAAAAGTTCTTCCCGCCTAGGGTCCGACACTTTTTTTAGCTCGATTTTCAATTTTTTTTGCTGATTCTTTTTTCACAGTCTGGCCGCAAATATCGTAAGGATTCCGATTTTGCCGATCGTTTTCATTTGTCTATATATTTTTTCTCTAAAAAGCAAACCTCCCAATAGTGTACATCTTATTTTCAAAGTGGTGTACACATATGGAGGTTTTGCTTTTTTTAGAGAAAAAATATATAGACAAATGAAAACGATCGGCAAAATCGGAATCCTTACGATATTTGCGGCCAGACTGTGAAAAAAGAATCAGCAAAAAAATTGAAAATCGAGCTAAAAAAAGTGTCGGACCCTAGGCGGGAACGAACTTTTGGGGTGTACACTATAGAGAGGTTCGACTGTAGCTAAAAATCATTCTGAGCGTAAAAAGTTACTTAGCAGATGTTTAAACACTTTTCTCAAATCAATATAAAGTGCGCCCCCCCGTCCAAGTGCATATGTCGCGACTACCTTAAAGTGAGTACTGTTTTTTTAAATAAATAACCAGGGTATTGAAGATTCTAGTTAGTCAAAACAGGATTTTGGTCTGAACAAACTGTTTTCAGCACACAATTTTGGTTGAATAGCATGGTTTATTCGTTCCTAAGAAATAATAAAAGTTTGTGGACAAATGACCGCAAAATATGTATAATAATTGATATTTCTAGTGAAAAATGCTGCGAAGAAGGCATGTGAAGCAAAAGAATATTTGCAGCAAAAAAAGTATTTTAGCAGCAAAAAAAAGTATTTTAGCAGCAAAAAAAAGTCCTTGGAGCAAAAAAAAGTCTTTTTGCAGCAAAAAAAAATTAGCAGCAAAAAAAAAGTCCTTTGGGAGCAAAAAGAAGTCTTTTTAGCAGCAAGGAAAAGCTTTGCCCGACAAAAAGTAGCCAGCCGTGGGGGGGGGCTTGGGGTAGGGTTGGAGGTCAAGTAAAGTCTTGTCTTGTCTTGTAAAGTCTTGGTTTACTAAAGGAGGAGTGAACTTTTTGCGAAAATTCGATTGAGCGGATCAGAATCCCGGTCCGATCGGCGAATCACTCAGAATTCCAGGTTTATGGTGGCTTTGAGTGGTTCATGGTGGAATTCTGAGTGACCGGGATTCTGATCCGCTCAATCGAATTTTCGCAAAAAAGTTTACTCCCCCTTTAGTAAACCCCAAAAAACCAACTTTCAGGGGCTTCTGGCCATTCCGGGGTGGATCTGAGGGATCCAAGTTATTTCATGACTAAATAATTGAATTCTTGCAAAATATTGCAAATTTTGTTGGTCTTACATTTTGTTATTTTGTTAGACCCGCCACTTTCAATTTAACGACACCATATTTTCGAAAAAAATGGTGTCGTTAAAATCGAAAGTTGCGGGTCTAAGTGTCGAAATTATTTTATTTTTTTAAAACCATCGGTAAAATCGGAATCCTTACGATTTTTAGCATCAGACTATCGAATCAGAACTGAAAAAAACACTTTAAAAATTGGGTTAAAAAGTGTTGTACCCTAGGTGGGAACGAACTTTTGGGGGTGTCGTTAAAGGCTAAACTGATTTGGTTTGCGAAAAGGCTGAAATATGCCAAGAAAAAGATTATTTCTGCCACGAAAAAACGACATGCCACGAAAAAGCTGAAATGTGCCACGAAAAAAGCTATTTATGCCTTTTCTGTCTAACTGTCTGTCTAACTAAGTATTTTCGTGTTGATGGGCTTCTCAGTTACATTTTCAAGCTCACCAAGCAGGCCTCAACGCTTGTCACTTGTGCAATTAGTATTTATTTAGACTCTGGAAAATTGATGTGTGTTATAAAATGCAAATTTTCAAAAAATCAAAAAAATTAACTCTGAAACCCATCAAGTTGTGTATAGGTATTTGTAGATAAAACTGCGCAAATGGATAGCCCTTAAGACAAAGTTTCCTAAAATTTCTGGCTGATTGCCTGGAATAGTCTAATAAATATTAAGAAAATGACATCACAAAATTATTTTTTCGGTCGAGATTTTTTAAGCGCTCCCAGACAAAAATTTATTGATCCTGCTCTTGGGTCCTTGCTTGAAAATGATAGATCCTGCTCTCGCTCTTGGTGAGAGCAAGAAAAATAAAATAAAATAAAAATAAATAAATTTTGCTCCTGCTCTTGCTCTTGGCTCGGAGAGGAGAATCTCTGAGCAAGAACGGAGAATTACTTCTCACTGGTTGCCAGGCATGGTAGCTTTCGAAGTTACCATCCCAGGGTTGAAGGGGGTTAATATACGCTTCCACCAGGTCACAGGTTCGAATACCACTGGGTGTACACCTTATTTTTGACTCGAATTTTTAAATTTTTCCCTGCTTTAATAATTTTGTTAGATAGCTAAGAGGCTGGGATCTTTTCGATCTTTTCCAAACTTGTGAATAAAAGTGAATAAAAATAGAGTGTGCACCCAGTGCACCAGTAACTATGCCCTAGTCGACATTTGAAGTTTTGAATTGAAAAATGACTTGGTTCACTCTATGATTTTTCAATACTTAAACTGAACTTTTTATCCCAAATTTTCGTCTTATAGCCCGAAATCTCAATAGATTGATTAAGACTTGTATACTAGCTATCTAATAAAGACGAAAACTCTCCTTGTTAATTGAAAAAACAAACTCGCTAGTCTCCCTCACAAAAAAAATTATTTTACAAATTCCAATAAAGTTCGAAAAAGCACATTTTTAGAATTTCTTTTGCAAGTTTAGCACAACTTGATATCAAGCGGTTTTTTATGTATAGAGTTTGGAATTTTTTTATGTATCTATTAGGGTTGGATTCGGTCGGTTTAAAAAACCGGTTTTTCAAACCCGGTTTTCGGTTCCGGTTTTTTCAAAATTTTCCGGTCGATTAACCGACCTGTACCCGGTTTTCGGTTAATTTTTGACTTAAATAAACCGGTATTTCGCTAAACCCGATTTTCGGTTAACCCGAATTTTTTCGGTCGGTTTTTCAGTTTCGGTTTATTGACCGAAAAACCCGGTTTTCGGTTAACCGACCGGTTCGGTTAGCCGACCGAATCCGACCCTAGTATCTATTTTGAAAGAGGTTCATTTTCTATGAATACTACAGTTTTTTTCATTGGGAAGCAAAAAATTAACGCTTTTTTATGAAACATATATATATATATATTTTTTTTTGTATGAAAACCAAATTAAAAATAAATCATCTAAACAATACGTGCAAAAAGGTCAATATTTAAGTGAAAAATATCCTGGCAAACAAATTTACCACCTTTTTACTTTTTTCAACCTATAGAAAGAAAACAAACTTAACATTAATTTTTTTTAAACTTATGTGACATTCTCACAGACAAAAAAAGTTCTTCTAATAAATTTAAAAAAAATTCGGGAAATGATGATAAAACTTAAGACCTGAATTTTCATTATATTTTTAAGTTTAAGTAATAAATATAAATTTTTCTTTAAGGTCTTAAAATTCATTTTTTAATGGCATTCTACAATCCCAGCTATTTAATTGATATAATATGTTCTTCTCACCTTGAGAACTCAAAAGAATTATAATCTAAGCTGAAGAATGGAATACGACGGAGAATGGAGTGCTCAAAAATCTAACACCAACAACAAGTCAATGACGCAATTTTCAAAGCTCTCCGATTTACTGTGACTTACTCTTTTCTAGCTTATGCAGCAAGACCAACTTGAGTCTCTTCCCCTTCAGAAGCACATGTTTGCAAAGCACAGCCGTGATTCTCACCGGCAGGATCTAATGAGAAATTTTTACCCCTATCCCACTTGGTCCCTCCTGTTGTTTTGTATTGTAGGGCTAAACTTTTGAGGTTAAAACGTAGACAAGGGTAGCCAGCTTGTGTTAGGATTAAATAAACATAAGTCTAGGATATGTTTAACCTGTCCTAATATATGCTGGCCAACACTTGCCTAAGCCTGAAAAGTTCTAAAAAGACAACAGGGTATCAATGCAACCCCCCCCCCCCCATTCTTAGTCTTCTTTACCACATGGCTTTCAAATATTAGGCCATTGATTAACGAAAAATAAAAATCTTAATCAAAATACTTGTAAACTTTTCAAAATTTACCGATTTTTTCAACCAAAGTGAAGCAATTGTGAAAAATCAAAAGCACCTTTTTGGTATCACATCCTGAACTTTCAAACAAGTATAATTTTTTTCGTCCAAAGCGACTTGTTTATTTGTACTTTTGTAAAAAATCAAATATCTTTGAAAGATTCGTAAAAGCCATACCTGAATACCAAAATGCAGTGCTGCAAATTGAAAAAAAATCAGCTCATGAAGGATAAAAAATCGGTGCGAAGCAATCATCCAAATTTATGTCTATTTGCAATACACGTGTGCAGAGATGGGTTAAACATGACGAACTTTTTTTCTTTTATTTAACCCGTTTAATTAACAAAGTAGTAAATACAGTCAAACCTCGTTATAGTGCGACCCCAAAAGTTCGTTCCAGCCTCGGGTCCGATACTTTTTGAACTCGATTTTTGAAGATTTTTGTAAGTTCTGTTTTTACAATCTGGTCCCAAATATCGTCAGGATTCCGATTTTGCCGATCGTTTTTCTGAAAACTAAAATTTTTTCTTCTAAAAAAGCAAAACCTCGATATAGTGCGACCACATTTTGAAAAAGGGTCGCACCATATCGAGGTTTTGCTTTTTTTAAAGAAAAAATTTTAGGTTTTAGAAAAACGATCGGCAAAATCGGAATCCTGACGATATTTGGGACCAGATTGTAAAAACAGAACTTACAAAAATCTTCAAAAATCGAGGTAAAAAAGTGTCGGACCCGAGGCTGGAACGAACTTTTGGGGATCGCACTATAACGAGGTTTGACTGTATATTAAAAATGAAATTTCACTTGCAGCTGACATACATACAAATACACCACACACATATTGCGTAACTAATCACTATTACCCGAAGAGTCGTCATCACAAGAAGTGTTAAGCAGTAATTTATGCTCACTGTCTCTTTGTAATCTTGTATCATTCACCTCGAACCGTTGACAATCCCAGAAATGAGCTGCACTTACCGCTCTTTCACGACTCTTCCACACAAACTGAACCACGAACATCCTAAATTACGTTGCACTAATTCCCAAAATTGATTTGACACCAAACTTACATGAAAGCAAACAGCACACACAGTGCTAAGCCAATCAACACAATCGCGCTGTTAAATGGCTTCCCGCTTATCTGATGTTGCTGATACGCAGAATTAAGTTAATTGGTCCCATCCTTCCAAGCACATTTCGGTGATGTTTGTCTACAAGGCAATATATTAGGTCAGTTTAGAAATTTTTGTCTAAAAATTTAAAACGGCCACGTACTTTTACATTCTTTTAGAAAAAACAAAAAAACTAAGATTCTTAAAAATATAAAAAGGCGAGTTGTGTCATAGCTAGGGCTGTTTTGGCCTCGATATTTTCGAGGCCTCGACTCGAAGACTCGAATGGACTCGAGAATTTTCGAGGCCTCGCCTCGAACCGAAACACAAAAATTTTCGAGTTTTCGAGTCCAAAACTCGAAATTGAGGCCTCGACTCGACAACTCTAGTCCTAACCGTTAAAAATACATTTCTCTGAGCTCTTACCGTTGTGTGTGTAAAACATTCTGATAAATTCGAGCACAGCTCCATTGGTCCAACCGAAGCCAGTCTGAACTGGGTATTCTCCGCCGAAGCCTGATCTGCCGTCGTCAAATCGAATGTCATACTTTTCCCACACTTGGGCTGGCTAAATATTTTAATGAAATTGCACAAGAAAAAATCGGCGCTAGTAGCGAATACCCCCCCCCCAAGCATCGGACCTTTTAAAATTGCTGCAACTACCCTTGCAAACAACAAGTTTAGGCTTAGCCCTTAGGCTTAGGCCAGCGTACGGAAATTGTGATTAATGAAGAGTTTGCGCACATTTTCCGGGGTCTGAGACATAAATTTGGGTACTTTTTACTAAAGTGAAAAAAGTGAAAATCGTTGGGTGGGGGGTATTCGCTACTAGGGTCAAAAAATCGAATCATACATAGCCCTTGATTGGATTCATCAACCCGTTGTAGACCGTGGTCAGGAACGCATCCGCTGATTGCTTGGCCAAATCTTTGGCTTTGCCTCCCTGACAGTTCATAAGGCTTTGCACAAACAGATGGATAGACGGGGCCCATCCATTGGGAAAGTCCCACTGCTCTTTGGAATGCTCATCCAAACTTGAGGAATGCCGCCTAGAAAATATATATTGCAAAATTCTCACTTAAAGCTGTCAGAAAATTTACCTTTGAAGTTAAACACTCCTAGACCTTGCAGATAAGACAGTATCTGGGTGCAATAACCATTGGCTGTTTGGTTGAGCAGCAGAGGGAATACATTACTGGGGTAAAAACCCTTTCTTAATTGTCGAGAATGGAGATCGTAGTCAAACCATACTTGGGTTTCAGAATCAAGCAAGAGTTCATTGATGGCTGCTTGCAGGTGATCGGCCAGTAAAGAATATTTTTCGTACTTGCTAAAATATGCAACAAAAAATTCATTTTTAAACATTTCTCGAAATATTTTTACAAAGCCTTAAATTTGACCCAAAAATAACAAAAACAGACCTTTCGTCTCCTAACTCCTCTCTAAAAAACCACGCTAAAGTGCGGTAGTTGAGCACCATGAATACATTCAGATCCACAGGCACTACTTGGTTGGTTTCAATGCCTTCGCGAGAGGCTATAAACACTTGCATAAAAATATCAGCGCAGGAACTTTTATGGCTTGTTCACGTATTTCGAGTTTGAGTTCGGATATTACAAAAAAAATCTTTTTTAGGCAAAGAGGCATGTATTTTGATAACTTTTGTTAAAGTGATAACACCACGAGATAACTCCAAGATTCTAGTTTCGTATGAGTATCATTTGCTAGAAGATGCCTGCAAAATAGGTACGAAAAATTTTAAGTATGAAACAAATCAAAAAATAAAGTTTCAGAAAAGAAGAGAATTTCTTTTAAGCTCCGAGTTCGAAGTATGGGAAGAAGCCGTTACTCACTAACCTGCATGAGTTCCATTGATGGAGAACCAGCGAGTGCTAAAGTCCAGCCCGGACTCGCATGCCGATGCGATTGACGACCAATAAAATTCGGTGTCCATGCCACTCTGCATGCCTAATTGGTAATCTTCTAGAAAGTTTTCTGGTCTGGGACAGTTAGTTTCTGCCTGTAATTTAATTGACAAATTGTATCCTAATTGTTTTCCAGCGCAATGTGTAAGTTTTTTCTGTAGGCCCAAAAAAATACCTTGTATTGGTAGAGAGTCAATTTCGTCCCTCCTGGTCTGTTTACAAGAACTGTGCGGTTGGTGAGCCACCATTCGAGCTCCTTTTCAGCTGACGGCAAAAACTCTTTCAAAAAATCTTTTTTATTTCCGTCAAAATCTTGATAGAAGTCCCAGATCATTTGAGTGAACAAAGGTGGTTGGCTTCTCCTTGAAAGACTAAAACCAACTGGTCTTTGGTGAAGATAAAAACATAACGGACCCAATGTTTCCAGAGTTAGGAATGTATGACTTATGCTTAAGAATATGGGCAAAGTTTTCTAAAATTCCTCGAGCAGTATCAAACATGTCACAAAAGAGTAGACCTAAAGCCTGAAAAATTTAAAGTTTTCGGTACAGAGAGATGGCAAGCACCCAACCCTTAAGTATCCAATAAGTGTCCCAATAAAAGTACACTTGGAAAAGCCCTCCAGAATGACGAAACGATTTGGCACTGAAAGCACCGGATAGCGATCTTGGTTGTCATGCACATCAGACACGAATTCTCGGCTCAGTTGAGGCCAAATTTGGTTAAGAGACACTGCCATTTTCCTGGAAACACAAATCTTGTAGAGTAAAGGAATGAAAACTCTAACTTCTCGGGGTGATTTAGAAACCGTTACTAACTTGAAATTGTAGCTTTCATAAGCTTAAATAAGCCGCAAATTTACGAAAACTAAAATTTTTTCAAAAAATTAGCAACAGAAAAGCGGTACGTGACAATTCCCCGCCGCGCCAATTCCGCGCCGCGCCAATTCCCCGCCGGACGATTCCCGCCGGCAATTCCCCGCCGGAGACAATTCCCTGCCGCGCCTTGAAAACATGGGATCCTAAACTAAAGTAATGCCACCACCAATAGTCTTTTGTCAATGTTTTCGATGTATTGCTGCAGTAGTTCTTATGCTTTTTATTATTTTAAGAGCGCTAACTATGGATGCAATGGAAGCAGAGCCAGAAGTCAACGAGGGATCGAACATCGGACCCATTACCAATTCAGAGTTTCTCCGACAGGTACTCTTAACTGTTTGCTACTTTGTTTCCATCTTATCCTGATCTCTTTGTTTTTAGAATGCCGTCAGTTTCGTCAAATCGGAGAAGGGCAAGAGCAAAGCTGAGTACAAAGGATTTCTTTTCGACTTCGACAAGTTCAGCAAACCAGATGAGGACAAGAAGTACTGGAGCTGCGAAAAAGCACAAGACGACGAGGCCAGCCAGCGCCAAAGAAGAGAAGAGTCTATTTGGAAGCAGACAAGAGGATTCTTGCCTTGGTGGAGATCTTTGGTGAAAGAAACTTGCTAGAATATCTTCTCGGCCTGGCCATAACTTTATTGGAGATCAGTAGTAGATGGAAATGTCATATTGTATTGCTTTGTTTTCGTTCAAACAGTTGTTTGTCATTGTTGTTTGAGTTTATCCTCGATAAAGATTCAATTTGTTTAATTAGAAAATTGATTGGATATGGTTTTACTAGCATATTTTCTCGGCGGGGAATTGTCTTCGGCGGGGAATTGTCCGGCGGGGAATTGTCCGGCGGGGAATTGGCGCGGCGGGAATTGTCCGTGGCCGACAGAAAAGAACCATATATTTTGCAAAAAGGCAGTAAGAATAGTTTCTCTCTAAATAGACGTCTAATATTTTTTTTGCAACAAGCCTGCTCACATTGCTCGTGAAAATAAATTACAATAGATTCTCTTCTCAGCCTAATTAATTTTTCAAGCAGAGGTATAGAGATCCAGTCACATTCTGAGATCAAACCTTCGTAAAAAATTTCATATTTTCATAGCGTAGCAGCGTTTAGCTTTTACAAATTCGTGCCTTTTTGAATTTTATTTGCTCTTCAATCTTTGGATTTCCGATTGTTTTCAATATTTTTACTTTGGCTTCGGCTATTCTAGCGTATCTTGGGATGAGCTCAAATGGGTGCCTCAAACTGCAAAAACCACTTAAATTAAGAAAAGCGGAAATTTAAAAATTTTCCGAAAACAGATAAAAGTCTACGCACTGCTTTTTCTATTTTATAAATAAAAAGCAAACTTCATTTTAACATCAGTGATTTTCTCAAACAGTTTTGGTTGCTCTTTCCAATCTATTAGCACAGCTGGCTTAAGAAATGGGACTTGTTCAAAATTTTCTTCACAAAATCGCTTGAAGCCTTCTCGCTGCAACGGCCTTGCGAAACTGCAAGTAGACTTATAAATATTATTTTAAAAAAAACTAAGCTGACGAATTGAAGTTCAACAGAACTGTCTCAGGCTCAAATCTGAGCTTAGACCCTGGGCAGGTGTCTTGAAAGCCAAAATACCACGAGGCAGCAATAATGTAGCCAGTGCAGTAGATCTGGGAAAGCTTCCCCTCACATATAGGGATGGAACAGTTGAGTTGGAAGAAATCTTCATAGAAAAGGTTTACAGAGCTGCCCTGCAAATTAGTTATTGCCATTTTATAATTACTTGCTCCACCTACTTGTTGAGAAAAACTACTCAAATGCTGTTTTGCATACCCAATATCAGCTCCCGATCGCTTGTCAGCTCTAATTCCTGCATGGTACCCAGTAACCAACCAAAATGTTTGACTTGAGATAAATAAAACGTTAAAAATAAATGCTTGCAAAAGCATGAATGCTGATGTTTTAGCGAGTATACAGCCTTTTCTTGAAAAAAAAATTTAGCTGGACTCCAATAATTAGTTTGATGAGTCCAATGTCTTTTTGTGACCGTCTGGGAGTGATGGAATCAATAAACTCTTCTTTTTAAATAATAAGAGATGGAATAATAAAGAATGGTGCCCTTGCTCTCTCTTCAATGCTTTGCTATTACATTAGCAGCCAGGATGACACATTTAGTATTCTTTTATCATTCAATATCAGCCGTTTGCTGTCTTTCGATAAAAACTTTGATGTTTTTGCAATTATGGACAAATCAAGTACTTTCGAAGTAGATAACATTTACATAACAAAATTATATGTCAAAGATCAAAAGTTATTTAAAAAACTGTCTGTTTTGCATAACTGTCAAATTGACACTTATCGCTTAGTACAACAAACCTAATCTGAACTAAAACACAAGCCAGGAAAAACAACAGCAAAAACAAGGCGAAAAATGTTTTTATTATCATCAGTTGACCCTAATAGCGAATAAACACCCCCCACCCTCCCCAAAATTTTTCCTTCTAAAACTTAAGTAAAGTCTGCCCAAATATATGCCCCAGACCCCGGTAAGAGTGCATAAATTTTTATTAGTGCTGGCCTATCCCAAGCCTAAAGTTGTTACTTGAAAGGGTAGTTACAGCGATTTTTATAAGGTCAGGTTTTGGGGGGGGGGGGGTATTTGCTACTAACGCCCATCAGTTTATCAAAAAAAAAGCATGTGGATTATTTAAACAAAAGGATTGTCGTGAATATTTTGCAAAATTTTATGTTAATTCTGATGGCACTAACAATATGCTAAGTCTTTTTTTTTACCAAAATAAGGTTGTTTTTAGTGCGAATTTGTTTAAACATAACTACATATATTCTGTGCTTTATTTTTTGTTAAACTAATCTCGTGAACTCATGAGCCATGAAAACTTAAAGGACCATTGCCGTCTACGTCCACGAGTTTCTTACGTTTGAATTGGCGGGCTACAGCCTTTTACTCCGAAATCGCAGAAAAGAAATAATCGTATCAATATTTTCAACCACTTTATAGTTCAACAAAATAATTTTGAGTTTTTCAAAAGTAAAAAAGCTGTCTTCCGCCAAATTTAAACGTACGAAACTCGTGAACGTAGACGGGCATGGTTCTTTACAGCTAAATTTTGATTGTCGCATATTTAAAAAAAAAGACAATTGGATCTTAAAAATTTAAATAAAATTTATTTTTAATTTTCTGAGTAAAATGACATGCAAATTTTCACCAAACAAGATTGAATACAAAATGCATGCAAAGCAAAGTATGTGCATGACAAAGTTAATTTTTTGTTTTTGCGAATCTAGAATAACTCTCCTCTATTATGTTCTTGGACATCTAGTTCTTTGAAATTAATATTCTAAAACAATTTGATTAATATAGCAAAATTTAGAGTGACAAACTTCAACAATGCTCATTTCATCCTTGCTGATCTGTAAAATTGTTTTTTCGCTCTTGACAAATTTAAATGCCTGGTAAACTATCATAAAGAAAATGGTATCGATCGTGCTGACAAAGTAGAAGATAACACATGATATTAGCACTAAGATTCGGGCAGCTAAAATATGTTTTTATTTATATGTTTTTAAACCCAATACGCTATTTTACTTCTTTCATTCATTCGAGCAACATATGGATTTTGAGAAAAGTAATCTGGCCAGAACACAGCTATGAACAGCACGTAAGTTGCATAAATATACAAAAGCACAATTGCAAGTGTCTAAAAAGCCATTAAAAATATATTATTTTTAGCACGAGAACAGCCGACTGTGATGTTTCGACAAAAACTTTTAATTCTGCGTCGACCTACAGTCGAGTCTCGATTTAACGTACCCCCTGGGGACCGGCCTAGGGGTACGTTATATCGAAGGGTACGTTAAATTGGGGGTACGTTAAATCGAGACTCGACTGTATTCTTCTCGTTTTGATGAAATAAAATATGCTCAAAGAAGCCATTAAAAATTGTTTTTGAAAACCAGCAAACTGATTTGAATGTATAGAAGTCTCTATATTTTGTAAGTATATTCAAACTGGGAGTGGGTCCATTTTTTGGAAATCACGATTGTTTTAATGCCCTAAAAATTTTTTACACATTTTTTATTTTACATAACGAGAAATACCATGCGAGAGCCTATGAAAAGCTGCATAAAAATTGACCCTGGATACGTGTTCAGCATGGTTGCTTTACTTATCAAACTGCCATTTAAATTTATAATTTACTGTCAAATTTCAAATTCTGGAGTTTTAATGTTTATCGTAACAAGCGGAATGTGTAATTTGACAGTGACTTTTTAACTTAAGAGAGAGATTTCCTAATTCTGAACTTTTGCCTGTTACCTCGATTTTTTTGAGATTTTTTCTAATGACATATATAGAATCTACATGCGATTTTGAACAACTTTTGTTTTTACACTTTATTTTTTAATATATTTTTTGCCACTAAATAGGTCTCCAAGTTGGCCATCCCCGAAAAGTGGCCTATTTCATTCTAATAGATTCTAATCTACTAATCCTCTATCTGAACGGCACGTATGACCACTCGTTGGAAAGCTCTTGAATTGCTCTTTCTAATGGTGCATAATTTACCGCGTTTTTATTTGCAAAGTACGTGAAAAATTTAAAAGATTAGAAAAGTCTTAAATTTATTACACAATTTCGCACAAATGACGAAAAATCTCACAAGTTTATAATGGGTGGCAAAAAATAAATTGCAGATTCAGATAGAGCAGACAATTCTGAGTAAGATTGGCGAAAATATGTCGTAAGAAGTGGGGCACCAAAATTCTGGAGTATAAAGAAATGAAGAGATTCGACTAACTTATTGAGCACTAATTTGTCAAGTGATACCATTACTCGTATATAATGGGAAAGCGGATAATATTCTAGTCTTACGACGAAAAACAGCTATAGAAAGATTATTCACTTCCATCTTCTTTCTTGCTTTGGCACTTGGGTTGCTTGATGAAACAATAAGACAGCAGAGATCCTACAAAAAGTCCAAAAATGAAGGTGATTATATAGTACTTGAAGTTTCCATTGTTTTCCTCGTTGTGAATAGTCGGATAATTTCAACTCTTCCAAAAATTTCACATGCTTCAGGAGTACAGATAATGCGATACTATTTTACCGAGAGCCAACCAGGAAAGGCCCCAGTGACAGAGGGCGGCCCTTGTGAAGGCAAAAGATAAAATTTGGGTAAACAGTGGCCACAACATTAATAGCGCAGGAGATATTTTATTGGCTATTAAAGGGATATCCAGCTCGCCCAAAGGACTTAGTGTTTATGTTGGTGACATTGAAAGCGAATGCAATGGAGAGGAAAGTACTTTAATCTGTGGGACAAAAATAAAAGATATAACATTGCTCACAGATTTTCATTTCGAAGAAAACAAAATGACTGCTTGGCAATTTGCCAATATTGGAAGAGCAGAGAATATAGTACAAAAGAATGGAATCCAGAATTACCATCATTTTTGGTGAAGGAATCATATGAAGCTGAAGAAGTGTTCACAAAATCAGTACATTGCATTCCTGCTAAATGCCCTACATTAGAAGAAGACACTAGAATTGAAGAGGAATTAATCGATAAGGAAGAAGGAGATGAGCTTGAAAAATGTAGACTACAAGACTGTTCTACGATTTACCAATGTCCAATCTGCGAGAAGCGATACCTCAAAAAAAGTAATTTCTTGAAACACATGGAAAATGGTGTCCACAACAACCAGCTTGAGCATGAATCATTGACTGATTATGTGTTGAAGAGTTATGCTGAGACAATGGACAACACATATTCTTATTCACGCGAACTACTAGAAACAGTAAGAGGCGAAATAGAAGATCAGTCGACGAAATATCAGACCAATCACTTCTAAGCATAAATTTCTTGAAGAAGGTTGGGCTATTCGGGCAAGAGGAGAAATAAACGATTTTCTGAAGCCCAGAAATCATTTATGAAGAAGTACGTTGATAGAGGAGAAGAAAGTGGGCAGAAAATTGACGCAGCACAAGTTGCAAAATTAATGAAAACGGAGAAAAACAAAGAAGGCATCCCGATATTTGAACCTGATGAATTCCTAAATGCTCTTCAAATAAAAAATTATTTTAGCAAGCTCGCGCGCGAAAAGCACCCAATCGATGATATGACAATGGAGAAAAAGAATTGAACTCACACAACGACGAAACTGAAGAAATCAATCCTAAAGATTTTATTCAGCAAGAAGATATTGCATTTGAAAGCCTAAGTCCAACATTGAATGAAATATTGCAATAAGCAGACTATAAGTCTCTTCATTTCTTTATACTCCAGAATTTTGGTGCCCCACTTTTTACGACATATTTTTCGCCAATCTTACTCAGAATTGTCTGCTCTATCTGAATCTGCAATTTATTTTTTGCCACCCATTATAAACTTGTGAGATTTTTCGTCATTTGTGCGAAAATTGTGTAATAAAATTTAAGGACTTTTCTAATCTTTTAAATTTTTTCACGTACTTTGCAAATAAAAACGCGGTAAATTATGCACCATTAGAAAGAGCAATTCAAGAGCTTTCCAACGAGTGGTCATACGTGCCGTTCAGATAGAGGATTAGTAGATTAGAATCTATTAGAATGAAATAGCCACTTTTCGGGGATGGCCAACTTGGAGGCCTATTTAGTGGCAAAATATATTAAAAAAATAAAGTGTAAAAACAAAAGTTGTTCAAAATCGCATGTAGATTCTATATATGTCATTAGAAAAAATCTCAAAAAAATCGAGGTAACGGCCTTCTTTATAAAAAAGTCCAAAATTAGGAAATCTCTCTCTTAAATGGCAGTTTTATAAATGAATCGACCATACAATCGACCAACACAAATCTGGGGTCAGAATTTTGGTCATCATAGAGTGACTGTTTTAAAACTTTTTGTAGCATCTTGTTCAGCCGTCGATTTTCTATCAGTACTACTCCGCTTTTCCTCCGCACGTTTCAATAGTTCATAAGAAAAACAGGCGCTAGTAGCGAACACCCTTCTTTCATAAATTGCCCTATGTGCATACCTGCACGGGCGCCGGCTAAAAATCTTAACAGTCGGCGCCGGCGCCAGCGCCGGCGCCCGGCGCCACTTCAGCTGCGGCGCCTGAATGTTAAGATTTCAGCTGTCTTGACAATGTTTTAGTAATTCAAAATTTTCTCAGATTTTTTTGCAGACAAGTTATTTTTAATCTTATAGTAAATTTTTATTTTTATGTTTATCACATGTAAATCACAAAATTTCATCACCGTTTTTGCTTTTTTTTGATGTTCTCCACTATCTGATGAAGATGTTGACAGCCGGCAGAAAAAGCTCTACTGGCCCAGTACTTTTAAAAAGCAAAACAATGCTTGTTTGTAACCGCAACATGATAAATTTTTAATTTCTCATAATTGTTGCTATTCCTAATACAAAAAATTTCTATTTAAAACATAAAATGTTAGATTAGTCTTTGTTACATTCTATTATTTTATTTACAAAAATGGCTTGATGCCGACGCCCGGCGCCGAATTAATTGTGGCGCCCGGCGCCGATTTTTAGTAGACCCGGCGCCGATTTTTCTCAGCGTGCAGGTATGCCTATGTGACAATGGGAGTTGGTTTTTGCCTTGGTAACCCCTGTTCTTTTTTATTGTGATTTTTTAGGCTTAAGCTTGGGCAAAGGTAGGCCAGCGTATGTTAGGACAAACTCAAACATGAGCCTAAAATACGTTTGAGTCCAATAGTTTGAGACTGAAAAAAAGTATAGACTCATGTTTAAGTCCATCCTGACATACGCTAGCCTATCTTTGCCTTAGCCTAAAGCCTAAAAACCACAAAAAATAACAACAAGATGGACAAAGGTAACCCTTATCAAATAGGGCTCATAAATCTGACGCTCTCAAATTGCTGTAACTACCTTTTGAAACAAGAAGTTTAGGCGCAGCGCTTAGGCTCAGGCGTAGGCCAGCGTACCGAAGCTGTCACTAATAAATGCCTCACGTACTTTTTCTGGGTCTGGAACATGTATTTTGGTACTCTTCACTTAAGTTTTAAAATGAAAAATTTATATGGGGGAGGGGGGTATTCGCTACTAGGGTCGAAAAACAACCTTTTGGATGTTCTAGAGTGAAAAAATGCACTGGTTTGGTTTTCTATGTTGAAGCGATAAATAAAAAATTAGAATATCAATTAGAATTTTCTCACCTGTAAAGCAAGAAAAGGAACAAACAAAATGGGGCTTCTCATCCACAAAGCTACGATAATAGATAAGTATAGCACGCAAAACAGACCACTAACAAAGTGTGTAAAGCCGGTGACAAAGTAAAATCTTAAAAGAGTGGATGAACCAGACATGGCTGCACCTACCAAAGCAATTAAATAAGCTTTTTGAATAGGTGAACAAGCCATTTTGAGTCAAGGAAATATTTGATACTCTAGTTTGATTGAATCTATTGTTTATTTATTGATGTTTTAATGTGTGTATGCTTTCTAATTTTTCAGAAATCGATATTCGATATTTGTTTACTTCTGCAGTTTTTTTGTATTTTTCAAATCGCTCAAAATTCTATGTAGTTACATGGAGTCGGAGAAATGAAATAAAATAAGTTTATTATGACGTACCGATAACAGAAATAGTTTGTATAATTTATCGTATTTCGTCTAGTAGGGCCTGCTTTATTTTTCAACCATCCAATAATCGGAAAAAGTTGGGTACCCCAAGATTTCTGGGTAAAAATCGGAAAGCTAAAAGAGAGAAATCGGTAGAGCTTAGGATAATTAAGAAATGGCAATAAAAATATCTGAAAAATATTTTCTCTGGGCTAGGATGCAGAGCCTCAAAGTTGAGGGGGTCTATTAAGAGAGCGGACTCTACCGTCAACCCTCGATATAACGGCCCCCTGATATAACGTGCCCCTCGATTTAACGGCCCCTTTGGCCCTATACGGTTGGATTTGACTAAAACATAAGGAGTTAGACCCTCGATATAACGGCCGCTCGATATAGCGGCCTCCTCGATATGACGGCCCCTATGGCCGGTCCTGACTAAGAAAACATACCCTCGATATTACGGCCCCCATGGAAATCATGTGATTTTAATCGCAAAATAGTTTGTAGAAATGTATTTGTATTATCATTTTTAATTTTTATTGTTTTCAACACCTACGTCATCTACAATATTTATTCCAATTATCTGAAATCTTAATTTTTCTTTTGAAAAACAGCAGGAGTAGGTCGTTACCAAGAGGTGTATCGAAAAGGGCATGCCTATTGCCAAAGGGAATATTTTTTGATTCTATGAATAGTTTACCAGCCACCTTTGAAAAGAATTGACAAAATATTTAAAGTCGAAATAAATATTCTTCGACTGTAAATCTACCACCGAAGTCACTACCAACTTTTAGCGGCTTCCGATGCTCCTTCCAATAAGCTATCTAGACTATTATACTTCATTTTTATAATAATTACTGGTAGATCACCCAACCAACCTCCTCACAATCGGTTCCAAAGTAAAGGGTGTCGATTTATTACAGAAAAATCGTACTAATTGCAAGATATTAAGGTATTGAATAAGTTCATCCTTTCAGTAGTTCACAGTTGGAAAGTTCAACCCTCCATATAATGGCCCCTATGACAATTTTGTCAAGAAAAAACTCGATATAGCGGCCCTCTAACATAACTGCCCTCAACATAACGGCCCCTGTGGCCGGTCCCAAGGGGGGGGGCGTTATGTCGAGGGTCGACTGTATTAGTGAAAATAGTAGTCTCGGGAATTGACTTCTAATTGGGAAAAAGCATAGTACTTTTCAATTGTTTTTAAGTTAAACGAAAAAAGAAGTCTTCCAAAAAAGAAAAGAACGGTAATCTCTGGAATCCCTCACCGGGAATCTCGTGAGAATTCCGTCCCTAAGCCTAGAAAGAACGGTATAAAGTATTGTTTGCAATTCATTAATGCAACGATCCTATGTCACCAAAGTCAAACAAACCTAAATTTTGATTAAATAAAATATCTTTGGAATCAATCTCTTTGGAAAATTGGTTTTACATTCCTGGTTTTCTATTTCTCCCTCATCCTCTGAAAACAGCTACCCAGGAGAACAGCTTGGTTTTTTTTCTTTCAGATCTCAAGGAAGTGCGCAGATTGGTAGTGTGAATGGACTCAATCTCGCTGATCTTTATCTTGTTAATGGATGCTTGTGAGTCAAAAAGCACGCAAGCGTATTTAGGATTTGGTGTCTTTACACATTTTTCACAAAAGTTGTTTCAAAATATCAATAATTGCTACTTGTATACATGAAATTTAGGTACATCAAAAGTGGCATGAAAAACACATTCAATTTAGCTGACATTCTTTTATTTCTTTCCATCTTTTTTATCGTTGTGGTAAGTACCGTTTGTTAGATGGTTACCGTATATTCTCGATTAGAAGGCCCCTCTCTAATAGAAGGCCCCCCTTGAGGACCTATATATCAGCCTAGAAAAAGAAATTCGCAAATCTGTTTTTCGCTTTTTCTTAAATAGCACGAGATTACCTGATTCCAATTTTAAAATTTTGGTTGAGCACGCGAAAATCTCAAAATCGACCCAAATTTTTCCGACTTTTTTAGGGTTGAAATTTAGAAGGCCCGGCCTTCTAATAGAGAATATACGGTAACTTTCTATGTAAAGACCCTCTTACATTATTTCTTACATTTTTTTTCAATGGACCTCATAGTATAATTCTTATGATCGAGCATGGGCTAGTGCTTACAGCTCTGGTTTAGTTAAAAATTTCTCCACGTATGGCGCCTGAGCTTTCGGAAAATTACGACCAAGTTATAAAGTCTTTTGTTAGTTTTGATATCGGTTTGATTTTCAGTATGTGATTTGTTACTGTAAATATTATCAGCTTTCCTAGTAAAAAAACTACGATTTAGTGGTTCAATTTGAGATACGGTATTTTTTCTAATTTAACCCCCTCTCTTTTTAGGGATCTATAAATTGGAACAAAATAAATATTTTGCAGAATTGTTTTTTGCATTTTCTTAACTCCCACAAGCTCTACCAACCACACTTTTTAGATTTTGGATTTTCACGCAAAAATCTCGAGATCGAAAAAAAAAGTTCTGATTTTGAAGGGGTTGAAAAAAATAAGAAATTTTTTTGAGAAAATACGATTCATAATTACATCAAGTGCTGACCAATTTTGTGTTAACCAAAAGTTTTCCAGCAAATCTTCAACAAAAGCGCCTTAGCTTTGGCAGATAATGGAGTGCTAGGTGATCCATATGTGAGCTGTGGTACCAACAACATCGAAGTACGCTTCGACACTCGCAACACTTTCAAGGGTCTAGTTTTTGTGCAGGGCCATTTAGATGAGCCAGAGTGTCGTTCTGCCCCTACTGACAACACTGGTCTGGGCTCAAGAAATGCCCAAATTCGACTCAACTTCAAAAACTGTGGTTTGCAAAACAGAGATCTGTGAGTCTTTTTCATTTCTCTAATTTATTGGCTAAACACATCAAAAGCAAGTAAGTTAGCGATCTATGAGTCTTCTAGTACTTTTTTCTGTGTTCTTTGTGTGAGTGTGTCTTGTTCTCTTTAGTTTGGAGGGAGTGGTCTGATCACCGCAGGTGGGTCCTTGCCTAAACTCCGGTTACTACTAATTGATTAGCCCAACAAAATTTGAAAAAGCTCACCTTCCCGGAGTCATAAGGTGCATTGTAGTTGGATATTTGTTCTCTAAAAAATTTCACGTCATTTTTGGCAAACAAAAGATTTTGAGGTTACTAGGATGTGTTTTTCAAATTTTCCCCAGTATTTTGAAGTGTTTAAATCAAAAATTATGTATGAGTATATTTTTATGTGGTAGCAAATAAATAAAAGTATTTGACAACAAAAAGTAAACCACTTCAGTCTATACACACAACAATAATTAGGGGCACAAACTTTAAAGCCTTCTTGAGGAAATTTCGGAGCTTATTTTTTACCTTGGCCAGCCCCGTAAGAACCACCTCCATTGCCTTGACTACTGCTTCCGAAGCCACCACCTCCAAAACCTCCGCCATTGCTAGCACCATTACCGGCTCCGTAACCTACAAAATGGCAGTTCTTAGCAATTAATTATTGATTTTACAGTTTTAATCCAAAATATTAGTATGACAAATATAGAAAATAACCTACCTCCTCCATAACCTCCCACATCAGGTCCAATATTGCCCATTTCCGGAGTCATACCTCCCATTCCTCCGCCTTGCATGTCTCCACCACCGCCTGAAAAAAATTCCTAGTAAAACAAGAAAACTTTAGTAAAACTTATTTACCATATCCTCCCATTCCACCACCACCACCCATACCTCCTCCATAACCTCCCATGCTTCCGCCCATTCCACCGCCCATACCTCCGTCCATTCCACCTCCTCCCATGCCTCCATCCATGCCACCCATGCCGCCTCCCATTCCGCCCATTCCTCCACCCATTCCACCATCCATACCGCCGCCCATGCCACCTCCACCCATCCCACCATCCATTCCACCCATTCCTCCGCCCATGCCACCGCCTCCCATGCCTCCCCAATCCTGGCCTACGGCCACTAGGGAGAGGCTAGCTAAGCTAGTCCACAACAAGAAGTTCACCATTTTTTATATCTGAAACAAAATGATTACAGTCACACCTCGATTTAACAGCCCGCACCTCGGGTTCATTCTCACCTAGGACCGATACTTGTTTCAATGTTTTTAGCCTCTTGGCAGTTCTGTTTAAACAGCATAGTCCTAATTATTGCGCAGATTCCTATTTTGCCGATTGTTTTTGCTTCTAAAAAGGCAATACCTTGATTAAACGGCCAACTAATTTTAAATCGAGATTTTGCTTTTTTTATAAACAAAAAACTTTCAAGTTTTCAGCAGTTTTTATCAACAAAATCGGAATCCTTGCGATATTTGAAATTACTTTAAAAAAGTTACCAAAAGACCTAAAAAGTTATGTTAAAAATAATGTCTGACCCTAGGCGGGAACGAACCTGAGGTGAGTTGTTCAAATGAGGTTTGACTATGCTAATTTTTTAAATTTAAAAATAAAAAATGTGTGTAAAGCACAAAAGCTTAGACGAAAACTACTTCAGGCAAAAATAATTGTACAAATTAAATAAAACACATCACATTCGTCACAACTAAACCTCGAACTGACTAAAAAAATTTGCTTATATACTCCTGTCCTAAGAGTATTCCATATGCAAATGGCTATTGAGCAAAATAAGAATCTCTGTTTCTTTTTATCCGTTCTCTCTGCTTCAAAAGGTTCTTTCTCCTTTGAAATAGCTGGCTGTATATGGTCATCACTGACCAGTTTTACCCATGGCCTTCATAAAAGAACTGCATAAACTTATTTGTTTAAGCATTTTTTGTCTCCCTTTCAACTTATGTGACTTCTTTACAGTCCAACCAAAAGGAATCTTCATCAGCACCTCTTTGATTGTTGCTTTTCATCCGGAGTTCCTCACCAAGTTTGACAGAGTCTACAAAGTCCAGTGCTACTACATGGAAATGGAGAATGTATTGGAGAAAGAAATAACTGTCAAGTAAAAACTTTTTATTTACTCAAAATAGATGTGCTCAATAGCAAAATCTAGTTTTGCTATTGATGACGAACCATCCTTCACAACTTTGATAAAAAAAAAGCATGTTGTTGATTTAGAATGGCACCCCCAGTCCTGCAAACACAGCAAGTGCCTATGCCAGTTTGCAAGTATGAAGTGCTTGCTGGAGGACCAGAAGGACTCCAGTCTTCTATGCCACCATTGGACAAATGGTGTATCACAAATGGACTTGTGAGTCGTCCACCCAGAACCAGTTCTGCATGGTCGTGCACACTTGCATGGTGGATGATGGAAACGGTGATCGGGTTGAACTTATTGATGATAAAGGGTAATTTACAAGAAATAAAAAAATCGTATCGGTATCATTTTTCGAACCAAAATTTGAAGCTTATTCTTACGTTGAAAATCAAGAAACCCGTAAAATGATAAAATTACCGAATTGAGAAAAGCACTATTATTCTGTAGCACTCTTCTATGGGGCTGAAGACTTAACTTAGGTAGGTATTTCGGTACTGTATTTTTGCCCAAAATCGGCTCGGTCGGCAAGGTATACCTTGCCGAATACCGCCATTACCCTTTTAACAGCTCAGTACATAAAGCCTACAACAAGTTTTAATAAATTTATTTTTTATTTAAAACAATTTGAATATTATAATAGGCCGACTTGTCGTGTTATATTTCAATCTACCGGAAATCATGGGGTGAAAATTTTAAATCCCAAAAATAGAATCAGTAGAGCTCTTAGTAGTTAAGAAACTGCAAAAAAGGACCCTACCGGAGTATACCCCCCCCCAAATGAAATTTTTTTTAAAGTGTTTTTAAACACCCTATATCGACCCAAAATTGCCTCGGGAGTTCAAAAAAGACATTATTTTTGAGTTCTGGTTAATAAAAAATTGAGTTTTGGACATTTCGAAATTTCGACCATTTGCCTGTTTTGGCATGTTTTGGTCACTGGAGCTGGGCAAAAATGGTCTCTAAATGCACTTTTGTTCAAGAGTCTTCTCGAATTATGTCTAAGGTAAGTGAGTGCGCGCATCTCTAACCAACCAAGCCCCTGCGCCCCTTCGGGGGCGCAGGGGGCTTGGTTGCTTGGGGTTGAGATGCGCACACCCACATACCTTAGACGCAAATCACTCGAAAGTGACTCTGGATGCATAAAAAATGTATGCATACCAGAGTTTATTTATGCGGTAGGCCCCAGTCAACAAAACTATGTTCAACATCTTCCTTTTCACACTAAATTGGCCCTTTTTTGGTCCTTCCCGCCCTAATATGGCCCTAAATCCCTTCAAAAATGGTCAAAATAGGTATATTTGGGTGGTCCCAAAACTCAATTTTTTATTGACAAGAACACAAAAATAATGCCTTTTTCGAGCTTCTAAGGCAATTTTAAGTCGATATAGGGTGTTTGGAAACACTTTAAAAAAAATTTCATTTGGGGGGGGGTATACTCCGGTAGCGCCCAAAAAGCTTTGCGAAACAATTTCTTCAGTCTGAGATATAGATATACAAAGTAGGGTGTCGGGTTATGGGAGACTGTCGGCCTAATAGAGGATTTACGGCAGTCACAAAAAAGGTCCTTGCTTACATTCTGGTTTTCTGGTTGGTGCACATGCTAATTGTGTAAAACAAAGTAAAATAAGATGCTAGTTGTGTCACTTTGCGCATGTTTTTACTCATAATAAAGACATGATGTTTTGTAAGACTATTAAAAATATTTACTTTTCAGCTGTGCAAAAGACAAATATCTTTTGCAAAACCTGGACTATGTGTCTGATTTGTTGGTTGGAAAGGAAGCTCACGTGTACAAATACGCTGATCGGCAAAGCATGTTCTTCGACTGTCAAATCACTCTGAACATCAAAGAGCCAGGACAGCAATACTGTGATGTGCCTCAGTGTCCAGACCCACCAAGACGGCGACGTGGATCATTTGTCGAAAGACAAGGAATGTCACTGTTGACAAGACCACCAATTCAGTGGACCAAAGTGAAGCAGCAGAAAAGAAGGGTGAAGACTCAAGTAAACACATGTGTTTCTCATGCTAAGAAATTTAAAAAAATTAAATTCAGAACAACAAATAGTGCAAAAAGAAAGCTATATTATTTCTTCGGCCGAATTTGAGAAGGAATCCTGGCTAGATGCACATTTCCAAATTTCTGAGGTATATTTTATATACAGTCCACTCTCGATAAACCGGCACCGTGAAAGAGCCTGATTTGGCTGGCCGACAAGAAAATTCGACAAAGCTTATTCCCGCTAAACCGGCACCTCAAGCTGGTCCCCAGGGGCGCCGAGAGTGGATTGTAATAGGTTTATAACTACAGCCTAAGTTGTATAGATTGAAATCTGCATGAGCCATATGGGTACTGGAGCTATCGCTGCTCTCAATCTGTTGATGCTTTTGTTCTCTGGACTGTTGTTCCGCAATGCTTATAAAATGTTTTCTTTGGAATAGACACACGAAAAAGACTCGTAAATTATTATTTTAAAATGTTGTGATTTGAAGCAAATAAATCTTTTTTTATCTTTTCAAGCCAAAAAATTACTTACAAAATGGCCTTTGGATATGATTTTGGGATTCCTTATCGCCTATAGCATAAAACATTTGTTGTTATATGTATAATTTATAGTTTCATTATATTTTATGAGAAATTTTTTTATTTGTAACAACTCAGTGAAAAAATCAACAATGTTCAAGGCTTTGAATAGACTTATAGTTTTTAGTGTCAAGAAAACATTGCTCAGTATTGATAAAGTTCTTTAGATCTTGTTGAAGGCTACTACGTCCACACTTTGCACCTAAACCAGAAATTGTAAAATGTATTGATTTTAATATTTCTTAACATAGTAATTTGTTTGCAAAGTAATTTAAATTCAAGCTGAAGACCATTGAATTATCAAAATTTAGTTCACTATGGTATTTTTTGAGAAAAAAAATGCGTCGGTCACAATTTTTGTCTCAAAAATCTTTTTATTTTCGAAAAGTCATTAACCCTTTTTTCACCATCTTTGTGAAAAATAATTTTCGGTAAAAACATTTAGTGAGAAAAAGAGAAAAAAAAAAAAAAGCTTCAGCCCGGTAAAAACATTTAAAAAAATTCATTGGTCTTCCGAGCTGATTTTAAGGTAATTAGGCAATGTTAATCAAGTTCGGCACTAAACAGCAAAAGAGCCGAAATTTCTTGTTTAAAAATTAACATACATGATCTTCGAACCCTTCGATTCGCTCAATCAAGTCGTCTACGGAGACTTTCAAATCTTCCACGGTGCAGACGATTTGCAACTTTTTGATGCCATAACCAATAGGAACCAGTTTGGCTAAATCAAGATATAAATAAGATAAATACAAAGCAAACTGCAAACCCTACCTGCTCCCCACAAAAGACCGTCCAACTCAATAGTTCGCACTTTCTCTTCCATTTCTACCATGTTAGTAGTGTCTTCCCAAGGCTTAATGTCAAGGATCACAGAAGATTTGGCAATGACTCCTGGTTTCTTCGACTAAAATATATTAATTTATATGGGTAGAGTAAAAGAAAGGCACTAGGTCATTTCGTCCCCGGTCATTTCGTCCCCGGTCATTTCGTCCCCGGTCATTTCGTCCCCGGTCATTTCGTCCCGGTCATTTCGTCCCCGGTCATTTCGTCCCCCGGTCATTTCGTCCCCTGGCCTTTTCGTCCCCTGACCTTTTCGTCCCCAAAAGCCGCCAATTTGAAATTTTCAAACAGGTTCAAATACTGTGGATAGTAAACACTTTTTCTAACTTAAAATTGTGTCAGGAATTGGGTTTTTTAGGACCAAAATTGTAATTTTACCCACCCAACTCTATAAATAGGGTGGGTACCTCCTGGTCAGGTGTATAGGCTATACACCTGGATAGCCTGAAATTTGGATCAAAATTTTTTTTTTCGTTTTCGGGTTCTAAAACCTATTTCTGTACCTATTCGAGCATTCTAAAGATGGTTTGACAGTAGTAAAACTACGTTTTGACGGTATTTTCACAGTTTTCGTAAATCTTGCAAAACGTAATTTTAGCACTGTCATACCATCTTTAGAATGCTTGAATTAGTGCGAAAAACAAGTTTTGGATTTCCCAATAGCGTTAAAAAAATTCGATCCAAGTGGACGACCACTTGGTTTAGTTGGTGCATGGCAGATCCGAATGATCCAACTGCTAGCATGGTCAGATGCTTTGCAAAAATAGTTAAATAAACAATCTGGGTATTGTCTAATAAGTACTGCCCTTTAGGTACCACTAACTAGAAATTACTATCTAGCACCACCCAGGCACTTCCACCTGAGCACAGATTCATAGTCACTGCTTGTTATAACCACTAAGTACTACTTTCTCGGTACTACAACCTTCATACTATCACGTGAATTCCCTACAGGATAGAAAACTATTCATAGGAAAAAACTCCAGAACTGGGGTTCCTTATGTTTTAGCATTATAAAACCGTGTTCAGAAACCAATTATGGATAGGTACAATAATTTTTAGTTACTTTCAATTAAATCCAATATTTCGGATTCTGGAGGTGGATACCCATTTAGAGGAGGTACCAGGGGATTACACTATCATCCTGAGGCTCACGGGTCTTATAAATACAAATATATGACTGTAATTCAAGAAAAAAGTGTTTACTATCCACAGTATTTGAACCTGTTTGAAAATTTCAAATTGGCGGCTTTTGGGGACGAAAAGGTCAGGGGACGAAAAGGCCAGGGGACGAAATGACCGGGGACGAAATGACCGGGGACGAAATGACCGGGGACGAAATGACCGGGGACGAAAAGACCGTCGCCCAAAAGAAATTTTACCTTTTTTTCAGCATAAGCAGCTAAGCGCTCATCGCGGACACGTTTCTGCTCCGCAGACTCCTCCTCGTCCTCCGAGCCTTCTGAGCCGAACAAGTCAAAGTCTTCATCGGCATCAGCTTCAGCCTTTTGGCAGAAGTAGCTGGGGCTGCAGCTGGAGCAGCAGGTGTAGTAGCGGCTCCACAGGTAACTGTTAGCTAGAAAGATAAAAAAATTGAAGATCAAAAAGATTAGTAAGATATAACCAAAGATAGCAAAAACAAATTTAAAAACAAAAAAGAGATTTGGGTTACATAGGTATACATCAGCACAAATGGATTCAACAGTAGACACTAAGATAGTGAAAGACCACAATCGGAAGATTGGAAAGATTGGTGAATTAGAAGACGCAAGTCTTCTTGGTAGAGGTTGCACAACTCCTTGCTAAGAGGAACACTCCAACCCTGCCAACACAGTCTATATATTCGATGTGCAGTTTAGACTTGGGACAGGTAGTTCGCAGCTCAATCACTTCATCCCCCCAACAATAAATGGACCAACAAGTGTCTTAAATAAACCGTATTTGTTTAGATGACTTTAAAATTTCTATGATCCTTACTTGAATCAAAATAAAAAGTTGGTGTTGAGACTCTTCAATCTTTCCATTTAATGAATCGGCAAAAAGGATAGAAATATCGTGTTGAAATATGGGACGAAGTAAGTGATAGGTGCAGCAGTTGATGTTTCTATTTGGAAATAAGTTCGTTTTGGCTTCGATTAATAGTGCTTCACCCAGCGTCAATCTTTTCTTCGGATCAAAATCACAAGACTAAAAATGTAATTTTTTAAATGTTTTTCAACTATTCTTTTAAAATATGAGCTTACTTTAACAAAGCTAAATGTCAAAGACATCTGCTCATTATGGAACATCTGGTCTCGGTTTTTGTAACCAGCCGGCTGATATCCAACAAATTGTTGTGGTAAAAATATTTCAACGTTTTCTGCACGTAAAGCTGATATGGCAGCTGTGTAAAGCACTTGCCAGCTATCTTTTCGTGCTCTGGCATCTTATTTACCAGAAAGTTTGAAGAATTCGCATATTTGGGCTCACTCCAGACTGTCCCTTGGCTAGAGTCAGGTGAAACCTGGTAACATTTGTTGTCATCAGAGTATGGGAAAGACAGCAAAAAATTTGATGGATCAATTCTCTGCTCTTCTTGAAGTTGCTTTTGCCTCCATGATGTGGGAAGTTCATGATGATGTCTAAATTTCAATTGTGTAACAAGTAAAATTATTTTGCTGTTTTACCTGTGAAATAGCCTGGTTCCACAGGCCAGCTTTTTTGTACATTTGTAGCATCAACACTGAACCTGACTTCAACATTTGGGCAAAACTCTAGCTGCTTCAAGTTGTATCGACCAGATGGATATGTGCTCACAAATTGGGCTCGAGATTCGAGCACGCTGGCCACGATGCTTTTCTGAAACCTTTTTATATCAAAATTTCAGTGAATTTAAATTTGTAACTATTAACCTCAGGTAAAAGTCGAGCTAAAGCCAAACTGAAGGACAAGTTCCCGTCGCCCATAATGAGCACTTTGTGTCCGAGGCTTGCGAAGACACCAGACATAGGTTGATGGTGCTGAATCAATAAGACAGACAAAATAAACCTTGAAAAAAAGATAGATACATGAATAGGATAAATGGAATGGATGAAAGACAAATTTTTTAAGAAACAATAAACTTTGATTTAGAAAACAGATCATGAAATGAGAATATATAAAATGAATTGATGTGAAAGATTGGCCTTATTTTACTTGAGGTACCGATTTTAAAAAAAGTACCCCTATGGTTTTTTTACATCTTTTTGATTCCTGATAACATATTTTAGCCCTACTTGCAGATTCACTGCTTTCTCTTGTTCTACCAAGCTTTTACGAACTATTTCTGCAGCAATCAGCAAAAATAAAAGATTACACTAGAATATGTGTATAAAATTTTTGAAAAAAACATGAGAGGGATCCCTTTATAAAATCGCTACCGTAAGTAAAATAGGGCCGAAAGATTTTTACAACTGTATTTCACCTTTTGCAAGATTTGGCGAATCTCAGCAATCTCTTTGTGCAGCTGTTGGTTCTCAGTTTTGAGGTTAGCCACGTCTTTGCGCAGAGCTTCAACATCGGTCGAAGATGCATTGCTAGTTGCTAGAACAAAATACTCTTCTCCATCAGTGATTAAATTATTTTTGAAAAATTTACTGGTAGTATCTCCATGGAGAGCGTGGTCAACAGTTTTGTAGACTGCTTCAATGCCTTCCTTAAGCTTGTTTTGAAGGGTAGAAACAGCGCTTAGTGGCTGACTCTCGGATCCACTAGTCAACTTTTCCTGAACAAGAAGGTGGTTTTACTTACTCTAAAACTTGTGTCGAACCCTTAAACTACCTTGTTGTCAGAGCCAGTAGCCTTGGCACCTGCTGAATGCAGGACCTCAGTCTGTGGTTGCGTGTACACCTGTTTGTCTTTGAAATACAGTTGGTCTGCAGATTTGATGACATGCTGGGTAGCAAGGTTGGAGGGCACTTCCGAAAGAAGAGATTGAGCTGACATTGTTGACACACAAATTTGGATTATACTGAAATATCAATTGAGTTAAAATTAAGATTTTCAATTTAGCAATTTAAAGACAGAATATACGTATTGAACTAAGCAATGTCTTACTTGATAGCTGATGGACACAATGTGGGAAACATAACTTCGTTGTGGAACAAAACATCTATCAAATAATTTATAAGCAGGCCTGGGATGTACTATTCTAAAATATCTGTATTTTTTCTAAAACCTTCTAATTTTCTGTATTTTTTGAAATGCCGTATTTGCTACAGTAGACTAGAAGTGAACATTTCGAGTTTCAGGCATTTTCTCAGAAATTTCTTTGGAAACAAAAAATTCTAAAAAAAAGAAATGTCAAGCACGAAATTTTAAGGGGACGGGTATGCTCAGAATTAAAAAATAAAGCAAAAATAAAAAATTATTTTACAAAAAACGAAGAATTGTATGTTATATAAAGCATGGTACTTTTCCTTGCATCAGATTTACTTTTTTTGCATCAGAAATACTTTTTTTTGCATCAGATATAATTTTTTTTGCATCAGATTTTTTTGCATCAGAAATACTTTTTTGCATCAGATATACTTTTTTTTGCATCAGATTTACTTATTCTTGCATCAGATCTGTTTTTGCATCAGAAATACTTCTTTTTGCATCAGATTTACTTCTTTTTGCATCAGATTCACTTGTTTTCGCATCAGATATACAGTTTTCTACAATACAGTTCTCAAACTATACAGTTATAAAACTATACAGTCAAAGTATACAGCTATACAGTCTATACAGTTCTCAAACCATCTTAAACCACCCAAACTACTGAAGATCGAGCAAGATATGTACTCAGGTTGATCACCAGTTTCCCGTTAATTTTTTACACGATTTTCACGGTTCTTTGCTGTTTACTCAACATTGTCTGCAATATATTTTTACCTAGGCAGGAGTACACAAGTGGGGTATCCAGTTGGTGGTACCCAGGTGTGCGACTCAGATAGTGGTACCCAAGTCGGAGTATCCAGATGGTGATATTCACGATGGAGTTTGACTGCATCGACCTGCATTTATATGTCATATTTTGAAGTAAAATCGTCGACAACCTTGTAAATGAATACACACTATCCGGACCACATACGTACACTTATTCAAGTAAAATTAACTACATTAACATACATCTATCAAGATCGTCAAGGAAAATCTGCAAAATGCTCGATATGAGGCCACCTTCAGGGCAGTCCCTTGGAGTTACTCAAGTGGCCTTATTTTGAAGTTTGATTAAATGAGGAAACCAAATTTTTTACTGACAACAAACAAAATAACAATGGCGAAAAATGAGACTTCTGTAAATTCAATATCTTAACATGTTTCTAGCTTTTTTTGGTCTTCCAACCTGCTTTCTTTGATCCATATTTTGACTTCGAAGCTCTTGAGGCACCTGGATGCGCTTATCCAACACCATAGCTGAACACATAAATTTTCAAAAAGGATAAGTTTTTACTAGTAAAAGTACCGTAAATCATGTGTTTGCAAGCTCTTTTCTTGATTCCATCGCGACATGTGCAGGTATAGCAGACAGGTTCTGGAGTCACCACATGATAACGATAGCGTTCTTCACTGTAATCCTTCCACGATGTGAATTCGGCTGAGAGGTACTTTCTGCAACACGATATTTAAGTGAAAAAGAGTGAAAGGCATTAAAAAAACTCACCTGATCCAAGCCTTCATAACTGATTCTGATTCATAAGGCGTGGTTTTTGCTGGAATCAGATAGCAACGTCCTATTTTCTTAGCGTTTCTATGTTCCTGTGACAACGAGATACCAGATTTGAGCAAGTTGTTTGTAATCGAGTAGACCAAAGAGGGATTCTAAAAACGACAACTAAATTTTATACGAAAAGTTATCTAACCATAAAGTCAGGCGAGACGCTCCACTGCTTCACTAACTTTTCTCCTTCTACGATAAATTGGCCAAACGGAAGCAGACGACGAAGGGTATTGCACTGCTTTATAGTTCGGTTCATTGCTTCAAGCCCATTGTTCGAAGAGAGGAACCCTGATGCAGCTTCATACCAGTTAGAAACTCTGCTTTCGATCCACTGCTCTTGAAAGTAATCTTTGAATTGAATCACACCACTGAAGCGACTGAAATCACGTGTCCAACGCTCAAGCATTAAAGCAGCCCCTAAAATCTTTGCGGTTAATCTATTAGGCTGAAAAAAACTTGATAACCTAATTGGAAAGCTTCTCGGGTTATCTATTCTTGCAAAAGGAAAATGTCCGACTCGATTTCTTTTCTGACCGCAGAGCTTTGTATTGTCTTCAATTTTCTGTCAACATTGCGATTCTTGACGTGTGCCCAACACATCAGACGAATAGCGCAAGGAAGAACACTTTCAACAGCTCGAAATTTCAATTTAACTTTAAAAGATACAAATTTGAGCAGTTACCTGTGGATATGGCCTGACATCCATCCGCCAATACTGCTGCACACGATCTTTCATTGCCTTCATAAATAGTTTGAATGATTCGCTTATAAGTGTCGATATTTTCGCCAGAACCAATAGCCAATCCAGTGGAAAGAACTTCTTTTCAACATCAGAAACCCAAAAACTTGTACGGGAAAGCAGCCCACACCAATTTGTACGTGGAATCAATCTGAAAAAGAGAATCCAAAGAACTTTGATGTGATAAAAAATTACTTGGAAAAGGGTCTGATTTTTAAGTCTTTTCATTAGACGTGGAGTAGACCAGACAACGTGAAAGCTCAGCTTTTGCGGAGGCGATTAACACATGAAATCCGACGACGTAGACTTCATCCAGATCCACTGGAACTTGATTCATTCTCAGAGCGTATTGTTTGAGATCTTCAGCTGTCATCTTTTCCATCTCTGGATGCTGCTTTCGACGCTCTCGCCACAAGAGATTTTCGACCTGCTTTTGAGTAGGAATATTTGGCCAATCATCCTTAACAACTAAAATGTGAGAAAAATGCTAATAAACCAATCTTCTTACATCAGCCATCTTCTTCAATATTTGAAGTGCTGTCTGTTTGTTGGCCAAACCTTCTTGGATTCGAATTTTGACTTGCTCACAAAGTGTACTGGCTTCTTCACCCTCTACGTCCCGATGTTCTCCAATAGACGTTTCAACCCTTACAGCCATTGAATCATTTTCGAAAATAACGTAGCATTTCATTGGGCAAAGGTAACCTTTCTTGCGGCTGAACTTGCAAACGTAAGTGTCCATCTTGACTGACCCATTTGGATGGCTCACAATACTAAAGTTTATATTTATATCTGAAAATTCTAAGCAAGAACAACTTACAGCTTCCACTTCGGTTTTTCACCTTCAAACCAAGTCAAAAACGATGCTTGGTTAGAGAATTTTTTGAGAAGCTTCCTTGGGACATTTTTGACACCTCGGCGAGTGCGCTTCGGAGACGGAGATGCTTCTACTTCAGATTCAGCACTTATCAACGACCTTTGCTGAACAGAATGCATACTGGCATCATCCAAATTTGAAAAGTCCATATTGACACTGAAAAATGAGGCCATTATTGGAGCAACACTGCACAACAGCCTATCTGATGCAAAAAGAAGTGAATCTGATGCAAAAAGAAGTATTTTTGATCCAAAAACAGATCTGATGCAAGAATAAGTAAATCTGATGCAAAAAAAGTATATCTGATGCAAAAAAAGTATTTCTGATGCAAAAAAATCTGATGCAAAAAAAGTATATCTGATGCAAAAAAAGTATTTCTGATGCAAAAAAAGTAAATCTGATGCAAGAAAAAGGATTTGCGTTATATAAAGCATCGACTGTATATAACGGCCCTCCTCATAGACCTATATCTCAGCCTAAAATCAAGATTTTATAATTTGTTTTTTTGCGTTTTTTAAGTGCCATGAGCTACGCAGACTTAGCTTGAGCATTACTTTGAGACTTGAGCATTACATTATAGGTTTTAAAAAAATTGTTTTTCGATCAAGGGCTTATTGAGTTTTGAGCGCCGAAAGTTTTTTTGACTTGATAGCCGACAGACACAATTGACCTGAAATATCAAAAGTTCTGAAGATTTGAGGTTCTAATAAAAGGAAAAACCTTAAATTCAAAAAAAACCTTAAAAAAGAAAAATCTAAAAATTAAAAGGCAGTGACGGAAATAATAGAAAATCTAAATATAGTATTATGGAGGTGAAGCTCTGCGACGCTTTTTTGAGTTTTTGGCTTTATTGGTAAATTATTGGTAAATTAAGCAAAACAAACACAGGTGACCAAGTCATTTTAGGGTCGCTGGTTCGAATCCAGGTGGGAGCAGGGGTTCCGATTTTTGTGTGACAGTGACACTGACGTCACTATAGTCAGTGTGACACTGACAGTGACAATGACAGTGACACTTTGATGTCAGTGTCAGTGTCACTGTCATTTTAAAAATGCGCTTTTTCAAAATGACAGTGACACTGACAGTGACACTGACACTTCAATGTCACTGTCATTGTCACTGTCAGTGTCACTGTCACACTGACTACAGTGACGTCAATTGACATCTCTGAAATTTCCTTTTTCAAATACCTTTTGTTTATAGATACTAAGATGGAGAACTTGCAATCGGATGCCAACTCTCTCGACAGTCCAGTTACGGCAAAAAAGAAGAAGCTCGACATAGTATGGCAAAATTTCACTCAACTAAATGGACTCAAAAAAGCAAGATGCAATGTTTGTCAAGAGGTTAGTGCTCTTTAAGTTATTTTCTATGAATATTTTTTTGTAAAGGAGATGACCAATTCAACGACAGTTCTTCGGCGACATCTGGATTCGAAACACAAAGACATCACATCACTGCCAACTCAGCCTTGTGCAAGGCTACAGTTAGAAGTTATTTTTCTGTCAAAATTTTCTTAACGTAAGTCTTATACATGTCTAGCATATATTTAAGATTAGCTCAACTTGACTCAGCATTTGGGGATGTTTTGCAATGCCATCGCTCTCGCTGAATGTGTTTACAAAACCACCAATGCAGAAGTTTTGTATCTAATGAACAAGCAGTACACGGTATGCTTCAAGTTTTCACCTATATTTTACTTCATGAATCTCTCAGCTTCTAAAGAGTAACTCGACCTTGAAGAATAAACTTGTGTAACGCTAAATATCGATGGAAGTTCTGATGAAAAAGTGTATCAAAGATCTTACAATAAGGCCATCTATCACTCTAGACTTGTAGACAGATGAGTCCTATAAACATGCTTATTTGGGTGAGCTTTTTCGTTATTTTTTCATGCATGGTTTTCATGGATAAAATTTAGGCGTAACATTACATTTTGTGAGAAGAAGTCGGCTTGAAAGAATGTTCCTTGGTCTGCGGGAGATGGACAAGGATCACACTGCCGAAAATATACTCACTGCGACTGAAGAACTTTTGGGAAAATTTGATCTAAGCTTGGACAGTATTTTCAAGATTGTCACGGACAATGGTTCCAATGTCCTTGCCGCTTTTAAAGACATCCAGATAAGTGAGTAATACTTTTCAATTATCGTGACTAAAATTTATTTCAGTTGACTTCAACACCTAATATGTGGATGATGAGGATTATGATGAGGGAAACTTGTCAAACATACCAGATGAATCTATTTTGCTGTGAGTTTTCTATTTGTTTGTATGCAGGGTATTTACGGTCTTTTTTCAGTGAAGCGTTTCCACAAAGAATCAGTTGCTTTGCTCATTCGCTGCAGCTTGTAATTCTGAAATTCTTCAAGGATGACGTGATTTTCTTCTCCGGTTACAAAAAAATCATGCATGTTGTCAAGAAGGTGAAAATTTCTCCTAAATTGAAGAAGGTATGTATTCTAGTATTATTTTGGCTCTGTTTTTGACTGGATTCTTTACAGGAGTTGCATGAGCGGTGTGGAGCTACAGTTAAACTGCCGTCGACTACACGTTGGGGATCGCTGATTGAGGTTATAAGACAGTTTTTGGAAGTCAAACAGTCTTTGGGAGAAATTCAGTCACTGAAAACATTGATGCCCACAGCAGAGGAAATACATGTAACGGTCTTGTCTTTTGGTCGTGCTTTGCTACTGTTTTTTAGGAGTTACAAGTCATTCTGCAAATATTCCGTCCTTTTGTTGCGGTACTCAAACGCATTCAAGCTGAAAAGAGTGTAACGATTTCTCATGTGTTGGAATATATCAGAGCCTTACAATATTCGCTTGAAGAGACTGCGGTTTTTTTTTATCTGAGTGACTTCTGTAAGAAAACGGTATTTTAGGGTGAGAGATCGTTGAGAGTTCTGTCTTCGATCAAAGAAGATTTGCATGTGTGCTGTCAAAGGACAGGACTTGCTTCGATCAACTCTTCACAATTGCTACTGCTCTTGATCCATCGACTTCTAATGCTTTGAATGATTCTGAACTCAGGATGGCCGCTGAATGGATAAATCAAATGGTGTTTTAGTTGCGTTTGTTGTTCTCTTTAGCACTGTTTTTAGCTCCCTAGCTGCTCAGAAGTCACGAATCAAGAAAACCGGCCAAATGATTCAAATGCTACACTTGATGTCCTTATCGACAACATGAAGCAGAGGCAGCAAGAAACGTCTAGAAGGCCCACAAGTCACTCAAAGTCGTGGATTATGAAAGCTCTGCAAAATGTTCGGGTAGCAGAAGTTGATGCTGTTTCCTACTGGTCAACTAGAATGAACACGGTTTGCTCAAATAACATACAATATATAGGTTAATCAAGGTTATTTTTCTAGGAATTTCATAATCTTGCAGCGTTCGCATTAGAAGTCTTGAGTGTTCCCGTGACGAGCGCGCCCATAGAACGAATTTTTTCACTGGCCGGCCTTTCAACCAAAGGAGTCAAAAATCGAACTGAGTTTGAGCTGTTGAATGCAAAATTGACTGTTTCTTGCAATATGTTCTTTATGAGGAGTAGCGCATCTTCTATTTTTGTCCACGTTTGATTCCCCTTTCCGTAAATAAAGTTTCGGAAAAATAGAAGAATATTGTTAGTACGTAATTAAAACAGTGGCCATGACGTCAAAAATGTCACAGTGACGTCAGTGTGACAGTGACACATGGGTGAAAGTGACACTGACAGTGACATCGAAGTGTCAGTGTCACTGTCAGTGTCACTGTCATTTTGAAAATGCGCATTTTTAGAATGACAGTGACATTGACAGGACAGTGACACTGACACTTTGATGTCACTGTCAGTGTCACTGTCACTGTCAGTGTCACTGTCATTATTGGAAACACTGGGTGGGAGCAAACATTTTTTGTTGTAGTAAGTAGTCAAAAAAGTCTTAAAAGTGCTGGTGCGCATAAGAATAGGTGGGAAAACCACAAGATACCCACCTCAAAAAGGTATACAACCCAGAATGCGAAAAAAAATGTGAGATTTTGCCCATTAAAGTTAAAAACGGAGCTTTGTAGGATAATCCATCAAAATGTTATCAAACATGGCTGGGAAATACCAGTGGCATCTGTCACTTAAATCAGGGGAACATGAAAAAGTTTATAATAGACGCCTGTAAGACAGTCACCTTGTTTCAAATGTCAGTGAAAAAACGAAAAATTTCGTGCATCATAAAATTAGTTCTTAGAAATTTACTGTTTCGAGAATTTCTGTTGGAAATTACCTATTTCACAGCTCTAGTTTTATCTTTCCACTAGCTACTCAAATTTTAACTGCACTTTCCACGAGCTGGAAATATTTGTAATTTGACATCAAGGTTGTCCATAAACTGTTTGAGTTCTGTATACTTTGATCTTTCTTTTTTTAGAATGATCTTACAAAGACTTTTTATTGCTGTGTTTCACAACAATTTCGCTGAAATATTTTATTGTTTTTGTTTCTTCTAAATCTTATGGTCAAGTACATAAATTTAAAGAACAAGTTGCAAAGCAACTTAGGACATGTAGTATATAAATGTTGCCGAATTCATTTGTCCAACTCATCTTCTAACCACCAAAATGGTTCTTACAAATGGCTCTGATTCTAATGCTGCTGTTGCTTCGCCAAGTTTACCCCTCAAAGCTAAACAGCCAATCACTGTTCCCAAACTGCGCCAAATGAAGGAGGACAAGCAGAAAATAGTGATGTTGACTGCCTATGATGCTTCATTTTCCTTGCTAATGGACCAGGCTGGAGTGGATGTCATTTTGGTAGGAGACAGCCTAGGCAATTTAATCCAAGGAGAGGACAGTACCCTTCCAGTCACCCTTCCTCAAATGGTTTATCACACCAAAGCTGTGCATCGAGGCTTGACCAGAAGTAGTGCTTCTCCCACAGTCTTTCTAATAGCAGACATGCCTTTTCTGTGCATGCAAAGTGTTCAGCAAGCAGTCACTGCTGGAGCTGCCCTTCTAGCTGAGGCTGGAGCAGCTATGATCAAGGTTGAAGGGGCCACTGACTTGTGTTTGGACATAATCAAGGCATTGACTACCAGATCTATACCTGTGTCTGGTCATCTAGGTCTCACGCCTCAGAGTGTTCACTCTCTGGGTGGATATAAGGTTAGTGGCTGAATAATATAAAGAGGCGGCCCTAAATTTGAAACAAAAATAGCGATTATAGCAATTTTAAACCCTGCATATATTTTGTTATTCAGGTGCAAGGTAAAGAAGAAAGCGCAGCTGAGAAGCTTGTAGCCGATGCGTTGGCTGTGCAACAGGCTGGTGCACAGCTGCTTGTTATCGAGTGTGTGCCAGAAAAGTTGGGTCAAAGAGTGAGCAAGACACTCGACATCCCTGTCATTGGCATTGGAGCTGGTCCTCAATGTGATGGACAAGTATTAACTGTAAGGGATTGTTTAAATCTGTCTTGTAATAAGTTTGGTTTAGAGTTATGATATTCTCGGAATAAGTGGCAAAAAGTACAAGTTTACAAAGAACTTTTTGGCCGAAACAGGAGATGGTTCAATTTTCACAGCCATTGCTAATTACGTTGCAGATGTTCGAGAAGGAAAGTTTCCAGATGATAAACATAGCTTTCATTAAAATCCTGAAGTTTTCGTTAAAACATGGTTTTTATTCTGTTTCTTATTAAAATTATTGTTTTATAAAAAACTTTTCTCAATTTTTAAAAGCTTTTTATGCAACATATTAGGTTGTCCCAAAAGTTTGCCGAATTTCGCGCTGGTCCTCCTCCATTTTGCGTTTTGTCGCTTTTTAAATTTTCAATGGACTTTTTCTTAGCTTTTTAGCTTCCAAACTGGCTGGAGTTTTCGAGTAAAGAATATTCCGTTTACAAAACATGAAAAAATGTCGGAAATAGGTCAACAACAAATTAAAAAATCCAACACAACACGATTTTAGTACCAAGCCGGAATTCCGCGAATTTCCGGAGCGACCTAAAAGATAGCAAAATCGAAAACTTTAGTAGGGACCAAGAAATTTTCGTCAAAATGCAAGTCATTCATCGAGTTTTGTGTAGACTTCTTCTGGAATCATAATTTATTGATATTAATAACATCTAACTACAATGAGCACTTTCTTCATGTTACTATATAATAATTATTCTGCAATTATTAACTACTAAAAAGCTTAGCAATATGCGTAAGAGATGCAGCTTACAGATGGTAATGTGCTATTACTTCCATTGATACTAATTCCAGTATCTTTATATTTGCTTCCGCCAGGAATGTTGGTCCAACTGGGAAGTTTGAACTGACTAGAGCTAGATCCAGCTTCCATGTTCCATGAGCTGTTCAAAACTTGCTACAAAACTTTTTTTATTCCTTGACTTTAGATAGCGAAAACTTACTCCAGACTTAAGGGCATAAGTAAATATAGCAGAGCAAATAGCTTTGGAATCGTTGTTAGTGAAAACAAAATCTACTTGAAACCCGCCGCTCCAATTTTTGCTTATTACTGGTACAACTGTAAGTTTATTGTTTGATATGGCAGCTTTAGTTGTTGCTGCTGAGGCTTTGGTTGTTGTCGCATTCGATTTGGTAGTCGCTTTAGAAGTCACTGCTACAAATAAAACAAACTATAGACTTCAAAGACTTTATTAACTTTGGTTAGAAGGCATAAAATTCAATTACAGTTGCAAAAGCCTTCAAAAGTCAAGGTAAAAAGTGTCGGACCTTAGGCAGGAACATACTTTCTCGGGTGTCGTTATATCCAGGTTCGACTGTATGACGGCGAGTCATAAATGACCCTCTTAGTATGTCGTAACGAACGCTAGCAACCCAAAACCCCGATAAATAAGCCACTACCCCCGCCCCTTAGAGGGAAGGTTATTTATGAGTTTTCACGGAATGTATTAATCTTTTGACGTTAATGTCACATACCATCCTATTAATTAGCCTAGTCTAATTTCTAATTATCCAATTATTACAAAAAGAGTAATTGAAAGAAAGAAAATAGTTCATAGAGAAAATACGGTGTAATAAATGTGTTTGATGTGCTCACTGCAACTCACTCCATTGTTCTGTGCGTTGTAGTGGGCCTTAACAAGTTTTCCTGAAGTAGTCAGACTAGCGTCAGAGCTGATAGCAGCAAGAGTTGTTGGAGTTCCTACAGCCACTGCTGCTGTGTTTTCATCGACATCGTCCATACCCCAATTTGCCTGGGAAATTTGGTTATCATCAACAAATTCCACCAAGCGTTGCTGGATTCCACATCTACACTCCCTTTGGCTTGTAGATTAGTAGTGCCGTATTCAGTGATAAATATTGGCAGGCCATTGTTCAATGCTGTCTGGGCTTTGTCACGCAACCATTGTTTGTGTTCTCCAGCATAGTAATGCAATGTGTACATGATGTTTGTTTGGTTTTGGATGGGATTTTTAGAAGCAACATCCACATCTTGACTCCAGAGAGGAGTTCCCACAATAATAATGTTTTTGGTGTCATACTTGCGGATGGCCTTGATCACAGCAGTGTGGTAGGGAACAAGTTCATTGGTCCAAGACATGTGTACAGGCTCGTTGTAAATCTCATAGAGCACATTAGGCACACCGGCATACTTCTGAGCCATTTTTCCGAAAAAATCAACGGCCTGGCCTGGTAGGTCACATCAGTATGCCAGTCGATGATCACATACATGCCTGAAATGATTTTTTTTTTATATTAAAACTCTAAAATATCTAGTTATTAGCAGTCTTGTAAATCGAAAAATTTCGCGGCCGGCGCCGAGCGCCGGCTCCATTTTTTTTGTCGCCGAGCGCCGGCGGCGGCGAAAAATCGCCGCCGCACGCCGCCATCATAATATTAGAAATTCATACGAATTTTTGTCGCTGTGGTGCCAAAATAAGAGGTTCTTGGAAATTTTTTTGATGTTACATTAGCCAGAACGGACGTATAGATACACATCAAATTCGAATAAATTTTTCGTTGAAATTCATAATCGCTTTTCTCTTCAGTAATTTCGGCCGGTCCTTCCTTTGTGTCCAATAGTGTTAAAGGTAACAATGAAAAATAAACTTTCCACTGCAGAAGTGTCGCTGGGAGTCGGTAAAATATATTTAGCCATCTTATAGACTTGAGGGTACGTCTAAAACTACAGGGTGGCGCAATTTTTTCGGGTACATTGGTTTTGTTCATAATTTTTTAAATTCGCGGTCATTTTTTTTCGCTGACCACTCATTCAAAAGCCCTTTCTTTGCCATTTTGTTTAAAAAAAAAGAACGCGCCGATATGATTAAAAATCACCGAGATATGGCTGTTTTTGTGAAGGCGTTGGTTTTGACTGTTTATCCATGTGTTTCATACACATTTTTTAATAACAATTCAGATAGACATTTTTATTGATAACAAATCATAACATGCGAAACAAAACCCCAACCAGGACTCAATGAACGTTTGCAAATGTTTGCTCCGCACTTCTGCCACCAACAGCAATGCACCGGTTGAGACGCTGTTCATAGGCTTGAATTGATCGGTCAATCATCTGCTGAGGCAAATCTCGAAAGGCGTTTTGAATTCTTCTTGTCAGTTCATCCAAGTCGCTGATAGGAGATCGGTACACTTGGCTCTTGATCCAGCCCCACAGAAAGAAGTCACAGGGAGTCAAGTCCGGAGAATATGGCGGCCAAGAAGATTCGGAGAACCACGACCCATCCACCTGTTCGGAAAAACTGCTGTCAGATAGTTGCGCACAGCTAGAGACCAATGATGCGGGGCTCCATCCTAAACGAGAAAGCATTTTGTACACAATAATCATTAACCTTTAACCTACCTGCATAAAAATCAACTGCCCGAAATTTGCCCACTGCTGAAGTTCCGGAACCACTTGATCTTGAAGGAGGCGGAGATATGATGTTCCCCTGAATGAAGACAGGTCCGACGACCCAGAACGACCAAGCAAAGCAAAGACTGTGACCCGAGGAGAATGGAGAGGAATTGCTTCAAACCAGTGCGGATTTTCGTCGTCCCAATAGCGGAAATTGTGTCGATTCACGCCTCCCTTCAGATGAAAATGGGCCTCTTCAAAGAAAACCATTGTCTAACATTGTCTCGCTTTGGCACTTGGGCATGACGACCCATTTCCCTTCGCACTCGTCGCCTGAACACTGCATAGCTGCTTTGGCTTTCGATCCACCACACGAAGATTCGCGCTTTCTCTTGATTGGAGTAAGGCATCTAAAAATCGAAAAAATGGTGAAACCCAACGCCTTCACAAAAACAGCCATATCTCGGTGATTTTTAATCATATCGGCGCGTTCTTTTTTAAACAAAATGGCAAAGAAAGGGCTTTTGAATGAGTGGTCAGCGAAAAAAAAATGACCGCGAATTTAAAAAGTTATGAACAAAACAAATGTACCCGAAAAAATTGCGCCACCCTGTATATTTGTAGTAGAAGCTAAGCCGATTAAATGTTATTAACATATCTCATATTTTCTTTTCAAAACAGCATCGTATCCTTATTTATTTTCTTTGAAAAATGCCGCCGGCGCTCGCGCCGATGCTGTTTACAAGACTGGTTATTAGTACCTAGATCAATTGCTGCTTGCACAACCGTGGTGATTTTGGCTAACTCAGCACTTGGATTAGTCAAATATCCGCCATTATCCACAGCCATAGCTGCTCGAAATACATTGGTGTTCCAAGAGCATTTCAAAGCTTTGATGACTTCAGCGTTGTAGAACTGGCCTTTCCACTGACTCCAATACAAAGACATGCCGCGCAACGCCACATTCTGACCTTTAGAGCGTTTCAGTTTAGTGCCAGATACAGATAACTGTCCATAAGGTGGAGGAGCAGCTAAAGCTGAATAGCAGAAAATGGCAAGCAGCAAGTAAAGGCAATGCATGAAAGCAGTGCTTGTAACATGGTTTCTACCATTTTTGATCGCTTATATATAAAACTTTGAGATTTATCAGTGTTTATACAGCTGGTAAATATGTTTGATGACCAAGGAACTAACTTTTTTTCATCAGACTTTTTCAATAACAAAAAACTTTAGTTGAAAATTAATTTTTTGTTTGATTTGACGCGTAGCATTTGACGAGATTTATTATTTACTTAATTTTTTGAGTTTTCGATTAAACAATAACAACTGGCTACCATATATGTCGAACATAAAAAAGTTCTCGAAATCAAATTTTTCAGTAGGATTTCTTAAAAGCAGGATACCCGTGCGTTACACACAATGACAAAAGGCAGAACCAGCAGTTTTTTTCTTTCTTAAAGGACCATGCCGTCTACGTCCACGAATGTCCCCCGCCAATTCAAAAAATTTCCTGATCATTGAACTTCTGTACGGATTAACTTGGTTTAACTTGGTTTCTAACGAAACTATACCTAAAATTAAATTCTAGGCCTTTTTTGTTAGAAACCAAGTTAAAAATACGTACAGATGTTCAGAGATTAGGCGAAAATTTTTGATTTGGCAGAGACAGTTCAGAACGCAGGGCATGGTCCTTCAAATAACTTTTACATGCGCTTTCATCTAGATTTTCAAATTACAGGTAAGCATGATTTTTTTAACTTATTCTTTTGCTCCCAACTTTTAGGGGGAATTTGAGGTCGATTTCGATATTTTCGGGTGCTCAACCAACATCTGAAAAGTGGAATCAGGAAAACTCGTGGTAATTAAGAAAACGCGAAAAACAGATTTTCAAATATTTTCTTTATGCTGAAATATGAGGTCCATATAGTAGGAGTTATTAGAGAGGGGGATTTATAAGAGAGGGGAGAAAATACGTTATGCTGTTTTGACTAGATATTTTTTTTATTCGAAAGACGGGGAGATGAAATTCATTTAATATTTGTGTTATTTACGATAAACAAATTTAGTTTTAATGTTGGATTTCAGATTTCGGACTACAAATTTGGAGGAGCGCCTTCAAGACAATTAATGAAAGCGAATCTCTGAATACGACATGGCAGTGGCGTACGCAGGAATTTCTGACTGGGGGGGGGGACACCAGGCCATTTTCAGGCCGTTTTACCTACACCGTTTTTCAAATTTTCGAGGCCATTTTACCTACACCGTTTTTAGAAAAATCTACGGGGGGGCACCAATAAGGAAAAAATCTGACGGGGGGGGGCACGTGACCCCACCCCCCTCTCCCTGCGTACGCCCCTGAGACATGGTCTCCATACTATCATTACCTAACGCCATGTGATTTCTCTCAGATGAGTGTTCAAATTTGTTATCGTCAATATGGGTTGTTGAAAACGAGTTGTTGTGTTATAATAAATAAAAAGACGTTTACCGTATTTCTAATTAAAGCACCGGTGCGTTATTTTTGAGCTAGTACCCGTTTTTATACTCACAAACAAAAAGACCTTCCGGGCGGATTTTTCATTCCGAAAAGTGTCGGGCAAAAATCTTTTCCGAAGTTGATAAATACTATTTAGTTATCTTATAGAGAGTCTTTTAAAGCTTAGTTTCAGGGGTTTGTAGAAGATTGAAAAGTAAAATTTTATGTTGTTGAAACGTTGAACGTGTTTTCTCCAATCACCATCAAAAGCGTTTACATAGCATATCTCTATGCTTACCAGGTTAGCCTTAATTTTCAACAAGCAGTGAATAGGACAAAAATCGATACACCAATACTCACATATGGACAGATCTGTATATTGAAAAAAGACAGCATTTTGCTTAATCAACCAATAGTTTGGCAAATTTTTCAAATTTTTTAAGATTTTGAATTCGAAATTATTGTAATCAAAGCGCTTTTCGGTTACCTTTTTGTTTTTTTGGTATACAGTAGAACCTCGTTATAAGATACACCCAATATAAGATACACCTCGTTATAAGATACAGCTGGGGTCGGTCCTGGGTGTATCTTATAACGAGGTCCGACTGTATATTAATCCTCCTTTTCTTGAAAAGTACTATTTCTACATTTTCATTATATTTATTATTTGAAGCAAAGCTACTAAGAAAATTGCCAATGCTTAATTTTACCTTTATTGCATTAGTGTTTCTTCAAATATGTGATGCTGCAAAAAGTGGTTGGTGTTTTATGTTACTTTAGGTACTTCTGCTGTATCCTCTCCCTCAATTTGTTGGAAAATGACCCGAAATCGCGTTCTTAGCTGTTCTTCTTAGCAGGGCACTCATGTCGTTTAGTCCCCATTTTTTAAATGCTTTTTTTATAAATTTTTGTTGTTGAGCAAATTAATTTTCAACTGCATTTTTCGGTTGATCTTTTAAGCAATAGACTTCCTCCGCGGGCTCAATCTTTATCAGCTACTACCTTTTGTGCGCCGGAAGAATGAGAATGAATTTTAATAGTGGCTTCAGCTACTCGGTGTTCTTCCTTCCATGCGTCTGTGTGCCTGCGGTAATCACATGCGCTACAGAAGAAGATCTAATGGCAAGCAATCTTTCCGTTGCGACCGCAAGAGATGCAAGAGAGAAGTAGGTTTCGGCATGATACAATATTCGAAGGAGCACATCTGTCAATGAAAGAGGTGCTTTCATAACTCTCTGTTATCAATATTTTATGCATCGGTATAATTTAGCTGTTCTATGTTGTCTATAAAATAAATCTAAAAAACTAAAAAAAAATTCGAAACATATTAGAAAAAAGGGGAACTAAACGACATGAGTACCGTCTTTTTCTGCTAAACACATAATAAGAAACATTTCTTAACCTTTCCTTTGCTAAAAGTTTTAATTTTTCAAAAAAAAATTACCTAAGATCCAAGTTACCTATTTTTAAAACTAGAAGACCTTTTGAGATATTTTGACTAAATTTCATTCTCATTTGAGTACAACTAAATAAAAAATGATAACACAAACAATCAAACATTAAAGCATCAAAACACTGAAGCTTAAAATTGGTGTATCAAAAAAGGTTGACGATTTTTCTGTTTCCGCCCAACAATTCATAATATAGGAGGCTTCAAGGAATTTGAACGCTCATAACCTTTTTTATGCGCCGTTTTTTTGAAGTTGTGTAAATTTAGATAGACTCAGAATTCGATAAGAACTTTTTCGGTACAGTCAAACCTCTATATAACGGCCCCCCCCTGAAAGTTCGTTCCACCTTGGGTCCGACACTTTTTTTAGCTCGATTTTCAAAGCTTTTTTCAAATTCTGTTTTGACAGTCTGGTCGCAAATATCGCAAGGATTCCGATTTTGCCGATCGTTTTTCAATATTGAATAATTTTACTTTTAAAAATACAAACCTCTATATAACGGCCCTCTAAAAAAAATTAGAGGGCCGTTATATAGAGGTTTTGTATTTTTTAAAAGTAAAATTATTCAAATATTGAAAAACGATCGGCAAAATCGGAATCCTTGCGATATTTGCGACCAGACTGTCAAAACAGAATTTAAAAAAAGCTTTGAAAATCGAGCTAAAAAAGTGTCGGACCCAAGGTGGGAACGAACTTTTAGGGGGGGGCCGTTATATAGAGGTTTGACTGTATACCGTATTTCCTCTAATAAGGCGGCTTATTCTAATAAGGCAGCCCCTAAAATTTTTATTCATATTCAAAATTGTTTTAAATGCGCCGAATCCTAATTCATATCCTTTTCATACTTTTTGATTGAAATTGGTCACATCTAGTCTATGATTGTTTATCATTCATTGTTATGATTGTTGTTATTACCTCTTAGTTCAAAATTTGTTGTTAGAGAATTTGAACTTCCTTTTCACACTAAATTGGCCCTTTTTTTTGTCCTTTCCCACCCTAATATGGCCCTAAATCCCTTCAAAAATGGTCAAAATAGGTATATTTGGGTGGTCCCAAAACTCAATTTTTTATTAACTAGAACACAAAAATAATGCCTTTTTCGAGCTTCTGAGGCAATTTTAGGTCGATATAGGGTGTTTGGAAACACTTAAAAAAATTTCATTTGGGGGGGGGGGGGTGTATACTCCGATAGCGCCGAACTTTTAAATAAATTTTGATGAAAGGATGTTTGAAATATAAGGCGGCCTGCTCCAATAGGGCGGCCTGCTCCAATAAGGCGGCCCGCTCTAATAAGGCGGCCTGCTGGAGGAGGTTGAAAAATAAGGCGGCCGGCCGCCTTATTAGAGGAAATACGGTATAATATCAAAAGCACGATTTTTGCTTGGTTCCCCTGTAGTTTGGGTCCTGGTCTGTGATGACCTTTGGATAGAAAAGGTCCAAAACACAGGGTGGACCAAGAAAAAATTGTGTTTTTGACCGAAGCAATTCTTATTGAATTCTGAGTCTATGTAAATTTACAGGATTTCAAAAACCGGCCTATGAAAAAAATTATGGGCGTTTAAAAAGCTAGGAACCCAATGAGGGGGTGAGGGTGCAGATCTGAGGGTGCAGAGCTCATTGGGTACAAAACTGGATCCGCACCTCCACACTCCCGCACTAAGAGCGGCACCACCGCAGTGCGGCACTCGACTGTACCCAATGAGGATTTGCCTCCTCGCCGCGGGAGTGAGAAAGTAAGGAGTTCGAGTGCGGGTGCAAATCCGCACCGCCGCACTCAATTTTTCAATGCATTTTTTGCATTTTCATAATTTAGTCGGATATTTTTTTCACGTGAGATTTGCCGAAAAAATGTATTTTTTTCTGAGTTGATTGACGTTTATCGAATTTCGGAATTCATTCTAAAAAACTTATGGCCCCTCAAAATGTATAAATTTCTTGATACATCCAGTACTAAAAAAATTTTTGCTAAAGGCACAAAAGCTTTGTATGGTTTTGTTCTGGTGAAATTCTTCTCACTGATACTCATAGGCGTTACACCCTCAGTCGTTACACTATCAGTGGTCTTCATCGAACCTCTGTGGTCCCAATTAGGGGTATAGACATCTCCCAAAATGAAACTTTTTCAACCAGATTTTTAAGTTTTTTTCGAAATTTTTTAGATTGTGTCTGAACCATCCTAAACCATCCCAGATTTTTTAGGCCATCCGTGAAAAGTCGATTTAAGTCAATTTTTCTCTGCCGAGACATCAGTAATCAGGCTACGAATACGTAATCGGCTAAAATAAGTATGAATAAAAAATTGTTTATAAGTCTAATCGACTCATGAATTTTCGGGTGGTCCACGTGGATATCCCCACCTTAACCCCAATTCCTGGATAGGTACGCGCTGGTCATGTAGGTGTCCACCTGGATGGCCTAAAAATGGAAGTTAAAAAATAAAGTTAACACTTAGTAAAGTTAACACTTGGACCATTAAAACCAAGTAGTCGTCCACTTGAATCAATTTTTTTTCACGTTTTTGGGTTCCAAAACTGTTTTCTGGACTGATTCGGGCACGCTGAAGATGGTTTGATAGAGGTAAATACCGTTTTCTAGAGTATTTTTTGAGTTTCAGGAATAAGTGATTTTAGCGAAATTAATTATTGCCCAAAATTTAAAAAATACCTTACAAAACGACATTTTATCACTATCAACCATCTTCAGCGGCTACCAGACAATTTCTAATATTTTTAGAATTTGTCGCGCGACATTTTCTAATATTTTTCGGTAAATTCGGTTGTTTTGTCCCGAATTTACCGAAAAATATTAGAAAATGTCGCGCGACAAATTCTAAAAATATTAGAAATTGTCTGGTAGCCATCTTCAGCATGTCCGGATTAGTCCAGAAAACAAGTTTTGGAGCATGAAAAACGTAAAAAGATTGACTAAAATTTCATTTTTAGGCCATCCAGCTTGATATCCACCTGAAACATGGACCTATCCTAGGTTTCATAGTGAGTCACCAAAATTACAGTTTTGGTATTGTCAAGCCATGTTCAGCGTAAAATTTTGGGTGAAAAAGTATGGTTTACAATACCATATGCGTAATTTTTTAAGCAATAATAAAATTTTTGTCCATTTCCAAGTGAAAGACGGTGTGAGGCTGACGATTTTGTCTACGAAGCCTAAATATGGCAATTTAACTTACAACTGCATAGTGGGCTAGAATATTAACAGTAATAGGATGGGTGATTCGGTCGGAGTGGAATAAGTTGATGTAGCGAAGCATTTCTTCCAATCGTCCAAGTCTATCTTCTCTCACATCCCCCGCCCTTTCGTTTCCAGCAAAAATCTGACCATGCAGACGACGCAGAAACTGCAAACATAGTAAAATAAAAGTGAATGTCTTAATCGTTCTTTTAAGTATTCCTTTAAATTTTATTGTTATTTCCTAAAGTTACACAAGTTATCTATATTAATGTTTAGTTAGGATGCTAAGCTTCAATCCTTGCTATTTGGATACAAAAACTGTTATTCGAAAAACAACGACCATTTTCTGCAATAGCCTGCATAAAAAAGTCTTAATAAAACATTGGACTGAATTATAACTTTTTGTCTTAGGAGACAATAGCCAAAAAATTTGTTGGTTAAATTTTGGTCAATTTTTTCAGATATTTATTTTTTATATACGAAAATGTCAAAAAATAGCTTTCTATGGTTCTTATCGAATACAAATCACTTAGAAGACGTTCAAACGCTACTTTAAAGAGAGGGTGTATCTGCTTTCCGTGTGTGGTGCCACATGGAAATCGTTAAAATTCAAATTAAAAATCATTTAGATGTTGCTGGTTCGAATCCCTTTGAGTGTGAACTTTATTTTGTCCACAGATTTTCAGTGGTTTAGCTGAATTCATGCTAGAAATATCTATGAATAGATTGGAAAGATTTACATGATTGATTTTTCGGTCGAAAATCGTCTTAAATTTGCGAAATCAGGCAGAAAATATATATTGACTCTAGCTATTTTATTACTTTTTGAAGAGTTATGGCAGGGTTCGTAATGAAAAATGACATTTGGGTGAAAAAGAACATTTTGACCATTTTTGAAGAAAAAGGGTCATTTTATCCAGTGCTTATTGCTATCTTGGAGCAAAAAAAAGATTTTGACTAAAAACTTCAAAATAAAAGGATTCGGGGTCTCGAAAAAAGAGGACAAATCTTTTTAAAAGGACAATTACGACCCTGAGTTATGACCCTTTTCCAGATTCAGAAATGCGCGAGGTAGCTTATAAAAAATTTATATATTAAAAAAGATAGACAGTACATCAAAAATTACTTCAGAAATTGGGTAGCTTGGATCACGGCGTGTCAAACTGGTCAAAAACACGAATTACCTCTTTTCGTTGCGAGACAAAAAATTTTAAAATTTTGAAAAAAAGAATTTATTCTTCGTACTCATTCTCAAAAATACAATAATAGACGTTATTTGCTAGCAAAACATCGTCATCATCTTGAGGAGTAATACTTTTGACATTCTTATCAAACAATCGATTTCTTAAACAACTATTAGTGGTGAATCTCTCGTACATGACATTTATGTTTCTGATATTCTTAAACCTGGCACTGTCTTTGTTTATGTTGTGGTGTAAGCACTCGATCCTTTATCTAGACCAAAAGCAATCCATATCTGGTTGTTGAATGGACTTCTTAGTTCAAGTTTGCCTTCTGTTGCAAGTCGGTTAAGCCGAATTTCAAGAAATTCTTTTAAATTACTTATTGTTCGAATGGGTACTTGAGTGAACTCTTTTTTTCTTGCAAATGGATTAAACTTCTCAATTGCAATTGTGTTATCAATGTAGTGGGCCTCTTTTCCGATTGTTTTAGCCAAGCGCGAACTTGATTGGTGGGAGCTAGGTAGTCTTTCCCTAGTATTCCAAGCTCGTGCTTTAGAGTTTCTCTCTAAACAATTAACAAATCAAAAGAAAATCAAAATGAATAATCGTTTGCATAAAAAATCATATCAATAACAGTGATGAGTCAAACTTTGCGCGATTTTTTGAATAGTATTTTTCCATAAAATTTGGTGTTTTTGTTTTGGCTCTAATTCTGTCCAAAAGTCGAATTTTGGCAAACCATCCGTAATTATTAAAGCTCCGGGTCTCGGCTATCCAATGCACTTTGAATTTTTGAAAAAAGTTGAAAACTCGCGATTTCCCAGCGCGCCGAATTTGGTCGCAATTTTTCCTCGAAATTTAATGGACTTTTAAAACGTGTGACTAGATCAAATTTTTAAAACATGTTCAGCTCAGTAAATACTCAAACGAAAGCGGAGAGTCTAAGGCTTTTTTTCAATACTTAACATCAACCATATTTGTTAAGAATAATGGGCCGCCACACGTTTTAAAAGTCCATTAAATTTCGAGGAAAAAATTGCGACCAAAATTCGGCGCGCTGGGAAATCGCGAGTTTTCAACTTTTTTCAAAAATTCAAAGTGCATTGGATAGCCGAGACCCGGAGCTTTAATAATTACGGATGGTTTGCCAAAATTCGACTTTTGGACAGAATTAGAGCCAAAACAAAAACACCAAAATTTGAGCAAATTTCACGCATTTTTAAACGGCTTAATTATGGATGGAAATTTTTAATTATTTGGAATTGTTGTCTATAGTTTTGTAGAGCATGCTTTCCGCTTTCTTTTAAGTCCAAACTTGACGCAAAATGATGCACAAGAAACAGCGATCAATGCATTCATCTGCTAGCACTAAAATATCGGCAAAAAATGGATCGAAAAATTTTTTGAATTTTTTAGTCCTGAGAGGAAAACTGGAATTCGTGTTTTTGACCAGTTTGACACGCCGTGGGATAGCTTGATTTAACAAAATTACCAACTTTTGGACGAAAGTCGCTTTAAATTTCTATTCTTGGTTTTAGCTGTAGCGTAGCTATAATGGTAAAGTTAAGGAATCCTACCTGGTGATCTCGCTCGGTTTACAAGGCCCTGACAACATTTTTTTTTTGATATCAAACTAGCAAATAAGATATGAAAAAAATGTTTACACTTACAGGGATTCGAACCAGCAACCTCAGAATTCGGTATCCACCTGAAACATGGGACCTATCCTAGGTTTCATAGTGAGTCACCAAAATTACAGTTTTGGTATCGTCAAACCATGTTCAGCGTAAAATTTTGTATGAGAAATCATAGTTTGCAATCCCATATAAAAAACTGATATTTTCGGGGTTTGTAGGCAGATGCTCCCTCAGAATAAGTATCTAACCCCTTATAGGTGTTGTGGCTAGTGGAATCACTATTTTGGTATTAACAAACTGTGTTCAGCACATGATTTTAGAAGAGATAGGGTGGTTTTCTGTGTTACTTTGAAAAATTTCCCATTTTCCGAAAATTTGTAGATCGTAGCCTTAGTCTTAAAAAGTTTCAGTTAGGATCCACAAGCGGAAAAGTTGTACTCAAAAATAATTTGAGCGCCGAAAAGAGCATAAGAAAATAAAACAACGATGATGCGCCGCACTCCGAATAAAAAATCGCCTCACTCATAATGAAAGAGCGCGGGAGTGCGGCTCCGAAAATGTGTCGCCTGATTGTGTACACGCTGGCGCCGCACCGCGGGAGTGAAGATTTGCGCGGGAGTGTGGAGTGCGGAGGTGCGGCTCCCATTGGGTTCCCAGCTAAAGTGTCCAGATTTCTTGAGATACCTTGTGAATATTAAATAGCAGCTAGTCTACTATTTTTTATAAAAAAACGTTTAAAATAGTCCGAATTTCGCAGCTATAACAAATTATTATTAACACGATAGATAAATAACCATTCTTTAGAAAGAAGCGCTAATGGAGATGTAATAATCAGTGTGGAGAGACTGTATAATAATGAAACAAAAATAGATGTGCAAGATGTGAGATTTATTAGAAAAAAATTACTGAACTATCCAGGGTGGGGCGAAAAACGCGGTCATATTTTATTTGTCTGAATCTGCCCCTTTTTTGTAAACCAAGTCTCAATCTCTATATAGTATTTGGGACGGTGGGGAGGAAGCTCCGTCACGCTTTTGATTGAGAGGCCAAAAAAGGGTCATGGACGGCCATTCTTATAGGGGAAATACCTATTATTATAAAGCCATACGATTATCAGGTATTGTCTGTTGCAAAAATGTCTGTATAGACGCCGATAGGCGCCTGCCCACCTTTGTTTTTAGTAGTTTTTAAGGGGGTTTCAAAAAAAGTTATGCAAAAGGCCTTATTAGTAATGGCCAGTCCCTTTGTCTAAATCTAAGCCTACGAGCTTAAGCGTAAGTAAAAATTATTGTGGGAAGGGGGATGTATACGACACTAGTGGTTTACGAGGGGAGGGGGTTGGTAACGCTAATATACAATATTAATATTTAATATTAATATTGTTAATATTAATATTAATATGACACTAGCGCCGATAATTAATTCATATTGTTTTTAGTATTCCAATGAAGCAGAAAAATTAATAAGTATCGAAAAACTTGCAAAACTTCAAACAAAGGACAGGAAAATTCGTCATGAAAATGATCAGGGTCTTTTTGATGAAGCGGCTGTTCGCTTTTATATAGCTGAATTACTGCAAGCTATTAGACATCTTGATGCAATGCATGTTGTCCATCGAAATATCTGCCCTGAGAATATTTTCCTTACGCATAGTGGTCACATTCAAGTATTTTCATTTTTACTTACATACAAAGCGTAAAATTCTGGATTTAGCTAGGTATAAAACGAAATGATCAGGAGCTTGATGATGTATCAGTTGAGTATATGGCACCTGAAATTATACACAATAAATCCATGTTCAAAAAGATGTTTTCGAAATCTTTTAAGAAAGTTTCTTCATTTTTTAAAAACAATGATGATTCTAATGTCCGAAGCAGTAAGAAGGCAGATATTTGGGCACTCGGAATTCTGGCTTATTTCCTTCTTTTTGGCCATACACCTTTTTGTGTACCTTTTCATTGCAATTCGAATACTTCCACGACAACTTTAGAGCGAAATATTTTGAATGGAAGTAATATTGTCAATGGCAAGGTTTGGTTTAAAAAAAAATAAATATGAAATTATTTTGTTCCTATTAAGGCTCCCACAGACTCCACCGAAACACGTCTACCGAAACAAACAGAAATTGGTTTAGTTGAGAAATATTTTATTTATTTTTCTGAAAAGTTTGTGCTCAAAATGATCGCTAGGAGTTTGTGCTCATTTTGGTTATAAGAACTTTCAAGAAAAAAATTAAAAAATTGGAAAATAAAATCAATGAAAGTGGTGTTTCGGTATGTTTCGGTTGAAATCCACCGAAACACCACTTTCATTGACTTTATTTTCCAATTTTTTTATTTTTTTCTTGAAAGTTCTTATAACCAAAATGAGCACAAACTCCTAGCGATCATTTTGAGCACAAAAATTTTCAAAAAAAATAAATAAAATATTTCTTAGCTAAACCAATTTCTGTTTGTTTCGGTGGAGTCTGTGGGAGCCTTTAATAGAATTAAGTAAATAAAAAACAATGTTAAAGGGGCATGCCAGCGCGTTACACTGTAAATTAAGGCGGGACCAGCAATTTTATAAAAATCGTTCTTGTATTCACTGGTTTCAACTCAAATCTGATGTTTATGACCTTATCCTACTTTTAAAAAATATGCAGAAATTAGGTAGAAAGATTATAGAAAAAAGTCAAGACAGGAAAAAATTGCTAGTCCCTGCCTTAATTGCAGTGTAACCCTCAGGTATGTCCCTTTGAGTAACTGCACGAGAAAATACCATTCCCAAATTTCTAAAAATAGTTATACTCTAGAAATAGCTTAAATTACTGCACAGCAACAAAAAATTAAAAAATTAATAAAAAAAATTAAAAATTTTAAAAATTGTGAAATCCTTTTTTAATGTTTAGATGTTCTTTCCTGTGTACAAAAGATATTATATTTCCAAAAGGGCTAAAGACTTCATTGAACTACTGTTGACAGCCGATCCAAATCAACGTCCAAACAATATTGCGAACTTACAAAATCATGAATGGTTTCAGGCGTTTTATGATGGGAAATATTTTGAAGTGATAAACCCGAACAAAAACACTTTTAAAAATGTAGTTTTTTAATTCCAAAATAAAAAAAACAGATTGGCTATTTTAGGTGACTGTGCCTTACTACCCTCTTATTTACCATGAAGCTGTTCATATTTGGAGTGAAGCAGAGTCTCGTTTTCTTGTCGGACCTGGTCTAGTCGTACGAACTTCTTTGCAGACTCCACTGCATTTGCATGTGCGACCTAGCATAGATTTTTCAGAATATTTGAAAACACAGTTGACTTCTCTAAAAGATCAATTAATGCATGAAAATCTTGTTTGTTATTTAAACTTGTGAAAATAGAAAGCTGAGGTTATAAGTATATTTAATTTAGGATAAAAGAGAGCTAGATAATTTTAAAAGATATACTCAAAATGAAAAACTTGCTGATAAAATTCATGAAATGTTAGGCTTAATAAAATAGAAAAAGTCATTTATAATTCTGAAGACATATCTACAGAGATGGCTTTGAAAATAATAAATATCAAAAGGTTACTGAAAATAAAATGAATGGTATATTGGAGACAATGGCTGAAATATCCGCACCTTCTGCAATTCGCATAAAAACTTTAATTTGGGTCTGTTTATTTTGCTTATTAATCTTATAAAATGTTAAAGGGGCCTGCCCGTGCGTTACACGGAGAAAAGGGGAAAACCATGTTTTTCGCTCTAAACAAGTTTTTACATTCGTTATCGTCTAGACTTTTTTAGTTTTCTGCCTGGTTTTCAAAAGTAGCATAAGGTCATCAATATCAGATTTGACGCAAAATGAGTGAAAATGGAACGGTTCGAAAAAAGTTGCTGGTCCCCACCAGCGATTACGCCCTACCTTAACTTTTTGAAACGCACGGCCATGCTCCTTTAAAATGCAAATTTTTAGTTTGAACCAGATATCATAGAATCGGTATTGGAGAAAAAAATTGTAACAATTTTTTTGTTACTACAGGGCGTGTCAGAAAAATTTGACTATTTTTAAATTTCTTTAATATTTATCTTTTAGGACCGAACCTGCGACATTAAAAATAGAGTCTGCACTAGAGTCGGCCCGAAATTTTTTTGAGTCAGAACCGGAATTCCCAAACATTTTTGTAATTTTGAAATATTATTGAAAATCTTTGGTGTCATTCAGCACAATATGAAATTCTGCGTTAGATGGAAATTTTTTTTGTGTAAAATAAATGTTTACCAAAGAAATAATACCTTTTAAAAGTGAAAATTCCGGTATATTTCCGGTCGGAATACTGGTCTAAATTAAACCGGAATTTTCACCTTCAAATGGTATTATTTCTTAGATGAATAACCATTTTACACAGTATTTTTATTTCATTTAACACACTATTGAAAAATCTGCTGAATGACACCAAGGATTTTCAAAAAAACTTAAAAAATTCCAAAAATATTTGGGAATTCCGGTTTTGACTCATAAAAATTCCGGGCTAACACTAGTCCGCACCCATACCACTTTGCCGTACTAATAACTTGTCTAATTATTTTGATATAACTGCTACACTTTGCAACTTTCAAAGTTTAATATCTCGGTATAAGCCATTAGCGTCCATATTTGGCCTACGGACCATTAACAAACCTGGTTAAGGCTATTTTTTGGTATATACGGTTCTTCGATAGGGCACGGGGCTTTTTCTTGTTTGTGGCTTTTTCTTGTTAGGTTTATGATGAAAATATATTTACCGTATTCTCTTTAATATAATACCCCCTTGATTCAAATTCGTGTTCACGGCATTGCGCTTTTCACCTACTTTTTTAAGACTGCTTACGGGCAAGTCAGCACTAATTTTTAAGCCAGTGAAATGAGCTACAAAATAGGTGGTAACTCGCTTGAGAGAAGTTATATATATAAGCAAAAAACACAATGCTGAAAAACTTGATTTTGAGGAAGGGGGGGGGGGGGGTAGCGGTGGGGGAGGGGGGTTGTAGCTTTTATTAGAGAGAATACGGTATGTTAAATCGAGTTTGAACTTTAATAGTGACTTTTATACAAATTTTGTTTTATTAAATTGAAAAAGTTTTTAGGTCCCATTTAGCGTTGAAAAAAATGGTTAAAAATGTTTCATAATCCTCTTGATCCCAAACTAAAATATATATTTTCAATAAAGTTTTTTTAAGAATGACAACTACATTTACGTAATAATGGATCTTACTTCTTGGCAATTAGAATGTGAACTGAACCTTTTAAAAAACAAGCTAACACGTGGAAACATTGTTTGTGACTTTTAGTATTAGACTTCGAAGCTAAATTATAAAATATTGATTTAACCCTATTTTAAGGCCAACATGCAGCTCCGTAGTTTGGAAAGAAACCCAAACAAAGCAATAATAGACCAACGAAATGGAGGAATATTAGGCGTTATAGAAGTGGTGGAAGTAAATTTTCTTTCCGACTCATCTGTAATAATGGTTATGAAAGTCATAAGCATCAAAACCATTATTAATTTTAAAATGAAAGGCATAACAGAAGCAAAGACTGAAATAGGTGCTCTATCAGTTTCTCGCATGCGCACATTACTTTGGGTTTGGCAAAATTAGTTTTTAAAATCAAAAATGGTTTTTAGGATCATGATAATATTTATATAGTAATGGATAACGCTTCCTGGAAAATAGATCACACATTGATAAGTCTTAGAAATAAATTTACAAGCAAATTCCGTGTAAGTTTTTAATCATGTTTTAGCCTTTGAAACGTGCAAATTTTTTTTAGGCCGGGCAAAGCATTTTCGAAAAAAAAATCTACCAAAATTTGACTTTTTGTCATCGGAGATTAAGGTTCTGTAAAATAGGCTGCATAACGTTTGCTAAAAACGACACTTGCTCAAATGATAGTTTCTCAAACGACTATTGCTCAAAACGACACTTGCTCATCAATTTACTTTTTGGCGTTTTGCGTTTTTGGCGTTCTTTTTGGCGTTGTGTCGTTTGAGAAAGTGTCGTTTGAGCAATTAGTACTTTGAGCAACTGTCGTTTGAGCAAACGTCATGCAGCCGTAAAATAAGGCCATTCGCATGAAAAACTCGGCCCTACTCAATGGGTGGAGGGTGCTTTACCTTGGTCCTATCTGTTATTTTTTCAGGATTCGAAACGGCTTAGGCAAGCCCGAAGAGGCTTGAATGGTTAGATAAAGACTCTTAACGAAAATGCATTTGACTATCCATATACCCAAACATGGTTAAAGGACCAAGGCCGTTGCCGACAACGAGAATTTCATACGTTTGAATGCGCGCGGGACACTACGATTATTGCGAAAATATTCAGGAATATTTTTAGTAAACTAGTAATGAAATTATCTAAAAGGCAAAGCCGGCATTGGCGATCGAACCCACTAACAATTTAGACCGGTTGATGCGCTTTACCACTGCACTAACAAGTAACTTGTTTGTATCTCCCTATTCTAATGCGAGCAACTTCATTTGAAAAACAACAAAAAATAAAAGTGGTGTCCCGCGCGCATTCCAACGTGTGAAATTCTCGTTGTCGGCGACGGCTATGGTCCTTTAAATGACCTCGGTATCCCAAGTCAAAAAGTTAAATCTTTTGTGAATTTTTTTTCAAAAATGTTGGCCGCTCCTTATAAACACCTTTCTGCCAGTTTTTAGGGCTAAAACGTTGAAAAATACGATTTCCGGCATTTTCGAGCTAGGCGGTATAGTGTACTGCTGCCTAAAATAAAAGTGTTCAGGCAAAAGGAGCTGACCGATTGTCTCATTATATACAGTTTCCTAAGCAGCCAGCTTTGGGTCAAGGAAAATTTGGTATGGTTACAAAAGTTCAGCAAAAAAGAACAAATAATTTGTTTGCCATGAAAACTTTGAACGTTAAAAAATAATTGATGGAGGAAGTGACAGTCTCAACCATTTGCAGACGGAAATAAGTGTATTAACCACTATAAATTCTAAATTCACTGTTGATATGGAGGCTTTAGACTGGGTTTGAAACCTTTTTAGTGAAATCGTTCACTTTTTACTGGAACAAATTTAGGATGAAGAAAACATTTACATTATCTTGGAATTAGTGAAAGGCGGAGAACTTTATCATTTGATAAAGTCTATGTCCCACTCAAAAAAATTATTCAAAGAAAGTGATGTTCAGTTGTATGTTGCAGAACTAGTATTAGCCATAGAACATTTGCACGCACACAATATTGGGCACCGAGATATTAAACCCGAAAATGTGCTTGTAACTGAGGATGGACACCTTCAAGTAAAATTTTATTTTCAAACTATTTTCTTTGTGTTTCGGTTTTTTTAAACATTTTAAGTGGTTTCATGAAAGGGACATGACCGTCGACGATGAGAATACTTTGAAAGGTGTGCACCAGCGGAATGCAAACAAAAAGGTGGCGGAATTTAGCAACAGTCGAGAAAAAATAATGCTTCCAACAGAATAGAACCGACACCTGATTTTACACTGCGCCGCTGCTATGCCATTATAGCCACGGCGCAGTTCGTAAGCGTTTGCGTTTTTTTGCCACAAAACGGTGTTACAGGTTTGATCCCACGTGGTGACATGCTATTTATTTTGGCTTGTTTGACCAGTTCTAGGAGTAATTTGGGTCGCTGTTTCCGAATCTGGCGTCAAAAAAGTATAATTACTTGTGAAACTGGTCAAACAAGTCAAAATAAATAGCATGTCACCACGTGGGATCGAACCTGCAACACCACTTTGGGACAAAAAACGCAAACGCTTGAGTAACTAGCGAGGCCACTTTTTCAAACCTGAGTAACTTTACCTCCCTCCCTTTAATGCCACCATTGTGAACAGGCCTTCAGCCACCGATGCTCTTTCACAATTTGATTACTTTTTTCCGGAGTTTAGTCAAAATATTTTTTTGATTTCACCTTTCAAAATATACCTATCGGCTAGTACCACGTTAACCAGCTTTTCTCAGTTTTTCAGTTGACGGACTTTGGTCTTTCTAAAATTTTCGATGGAAAAGAGAAAGACACTTCATCGGTAGGTAGCCCGCACTATGTTGCTCCTGAAATTCTCAAAAACCAGGTTGCTTCTTAATCATATATTCTTGTCACAACATTATTGATTCTGTAGCCTCACGATAAAAGTGTCGATTGGTGGAGCCTAGGTGTTGTAACTTTTGTTCTTTTCTACGGATATACACCTTTTAGTTTGATACCACCACACAACCAACAAACAATAGAACAAACCTTGGGAAATATAAAAGACGAACAGGTTGATTTGACTTAAATGACAGCAAAATTTCTAAAAATATTTTGTTAAGTTTGTCAAGAAGATTTTTCATTCCAATGCTAAAGTTGTGAACAATGCCTCTAAAACTGGAAGGGACTTTATTACAGAGCTGCTTGAACATAACCCTGCCCGACGTCTTGGATCTAATGGAAAACATGTGAGAGACCACCCATTTTTGAAAGATCTCGACTGGGAAAAACTATCTGCACGCAAGGTTGTTTTTAGGCCCTTGAATAAATATTACACTAAAACATATTTAGTACAAAATGCCTTATTGGGTAGTGGACAATCCAAGTGATGAGTTATCGAAACCACATTACATTGATAAAACAATAAATCCAAATCAAATATTTGAAATGATTGTCAACTTTTAATCGTCAAAAATATATAGGGATAAATTATTTTACAAATATTTGCTTGACCAAGATAGCATGCAAATAATTTTTACATTTTAAAAGACCATCGCCGTTGGCGACAATGACAATTTCGAATTGGCGGATGACAACTCTTTTATTTTGAAAATGTTTTTCGAATTTTTTTTATCTGCATTTGAAATTTTCCCAAAACTGAGAAACATCTTCTAGTCGTGCCCAACGTTGCTCTACCATGCCCGGTCGGACGACTTCGCCGCCTTTCATTGAGCAATAAATTGTTGTGGCTGATACTAGATTGGCCTCGTCTGATACATAAATTTCAAATGCGAATAAAAAAATAATCCAAAAAAACATTTTCCGTATTTTTGGCTGCCCCCCGCCAATTCAAAAACTCAAAATTACCATTGTCATCAACAGCGATGGTCCTTTAATAAAGACTTTTTTCAAAGACCTTATTGATATTTTTTTGAAAATTACCCCGAGACCTCTATAATCGAGTGCTACAGCTTTTACCACGTTACTTAAAATTAGGAGATCGGCTTCGAAGTCTTCAAAAAACCACGATAAGGGTAGAACTGGAATATTTTTGTAGCTTAGTTCTGAGATGGTGCCTTCTATCTTTATGATAACACAAGAAAAAGTTCAACATCGTGGCTACACATTGGTATTTAGAACGTGTGCTATCATAAGTGTTGTAAATCTTAGAATTATGGCACCGGTTCACAGCACCGACTACCAAAGTTTCGGCTGTAAATATTACGATTCCGTTATAGAGGGGGTTGACTGTATTCATATTTTTGGGATGTTTCTTAATCGCATGTCCCTTTGATACACAAAATTTCCTACAATGTATTATTATACATGTATTAAACGATGTATAATAGTTATAGAAAAGGTTTTTTATTGAACAGTGTCGCTAAATTTCGACTGTAAAGATTTCGACTGCATAGTGAAGGAATTGGTTAAAAGGTGCAAATAATTCACTTTCTTAACATTAATAGTATTTCATGTCCATATGATTTTCGCCAATTGAATAGACAAAAAATCAATGTGGAAATGAGCTATGTAAACACAAAAAGACTCATTGCACAAATAAGAAAATGCTTACAAGGAACAAAGCGAACAACTAAATTTCTTCACTTTTTAAGCAATTTTATGCTTAATCAAATAATATTTATTTTGTTAACTATTTCACTTTAAAATTTATAAACTGGTTACTTGCATGTTGCGTAATCGCAAGTTGCGGAAGAAAACTTTTTTGTCGTTAACTTCAATATTTTTACTGGTATTAGTAGTTGCTCTGTCAACTTTATTAATATTTGTAATTGTGACTTCAAACCCACCACCAATCAACTATTGGGAATTAGTGCAAAATAAAGAGAATTGCTATTGTGACGGTGAAATGGTAGTTTCAAACTAGCAGGAAAATCTGCTTTGTCAGCGATTTTTGTTATTTCAGGCTTGTTTTGAAACTGAAAATCTCACACTCATTGGGAAAAAGTTCGACTGCAGCTTGATGAAATACCTTCAAAAGCTTAATTTACTTGACCGCAATTCTGTGGAAATGGTAAACAAAAGCTCTATATTCGATGGTGATTTTAACATAGACACCTGGCAGCCAGTTTTTGTTACAGCCGCATCTGAAAATCATTTTTTGGAGACTAGACGTCTGGTGAATGATGTCCAAAAGAAAATCTTTAACGGGACAGTCATTTTCTATGACCTGGGTTTGAGCCAAGCTAGTGTGAGCGCATCAATTTAATAGTGCTGGAAAAAAGTTCAATTTCAGGCAGAGGAAGTCAAGAGCTGGTGCAATGTTGAGTATGTGAAATTTGCGTTTGAAGATTATCCAGAGCATGTCAAAAATTTGTACAACTTTGCTTGGAAAACACTAATTATTGCAGTAAGTTATGAGAGGTGAAAATTGCGCGCCGGAAAATTGCGCGCCAACTTTTTTCTGTTAGTCAAAGAGGCAAATTTTTAAATAATTATTTTTAAAGTGATGACACTATCAGGCAGCCCTAAGATTCTAGTTTTTTATAAGGTATCATTTGTTAAAACATGCTTCCGAAATATGGCACAAAAAAACTAAAAGTATGAAACAAATCAGAAAAACATGATCATTTTCTCATTTGTTTCATACTTTTAGTTTTTCGTGCCACAGTTTGTAAGAAACTTTTTAAAAATTATACTACCAAAGAAACTAACACGGCAGAGCTATCTGATGGCGCTATCACTTTTTGAAAAATTATTCAACTTTTTGGCCTCTTTACTAAAGAAAAAATTTGGCGCGCAAGTTTTTCGGCGCTCAATTTTTGCCTCTCCATAAGTTAGATTAGCAGCAATTGGACCATACAGTTGTGAAAACAAGAGCAGCTGAGTGACCCTCTGGTCACAGTGGGAGGTCAAAGTCGAAATGAAGTACTGCCTAGATATTATAATTTTGTTTATCCAAATCAAAATCTGATTGAAGAAACCTCCACAATCATACATTAATCATAGTATTTCTTCTAATAGAGCCCCCTGTTTTTTACTAAGATTTTCGAATTAGGTCCATTTTTGATTTACAATTTAAAAGTGCCGACCATAAATGACGACTTTTAGACAGTACTTTATTTCGACTTCGACCTCCAGCTGTGTCCAAAGGCACAAATGACGAGCGAGTTTTTAAGCATACAATTTTCAGGATCAATTAAACAAACGATCTAACTTTTTTATTTCGACTCTAGTGTGGAGATCAAAGATGGGTCTGATTTAAATGGTAAATGTGCTTGTTAGGAAAAAAACAGCATTTTTGTAATTTTTAGTGTTTCCACAAGCAGTTCGCGAACAGAGGATTGACCCGTACGTTTTCTTTAGTTTGGCTGGTCACAGCATATATTCAACTACATTTCCAGGTGAGTAACAGAACAATATCTTTTCAACATATTTTTTTGATTTTGATGTTCATGAATTTTGGGTTTTAAACCTGTAAACCTGGAAAGTTTTTTTGGCTAAACTCAGTCTGAAAATACATATTTTTAGGATTTATTCTGTATTTTCCAATGACTGCGGAAATGGCTAAGAAGACAGAGATGTTTCAGGCAGGCATTAATTACATCGTTGACCATACCTTCACTCGACAAATATTCAAATGGTTTGCATTTTGCATACTCATATTTATTAAGTGCTGTACCCTAGCATGACTTCGTGAAAAAGGGTTAGGGGCATAGATAGGCAAAAAAGATTATTAGGGCAGCCATTGAGCAGACAAAAAATCGGCGGGAAGATGTTAAGTAAAAATCACTGTACAATAATTATATTATTTCCTACATCACTATTTCCAAGTTATCGCTGTCTTATACTTTGTTGCCCATTTAGAATGGGGAATATGACTTTTTGAAAAGTAAATTGAGCAGCCACTTCGATTATGTAAGTTAAAATGTAAAACGATCGATTTAACAAAAAAAAACTGTCGGTGAGCTAGCACCCCGATAAACCGACAAACTTCATAAACCACCACTTTAGAAGAGGCTGATATGGTTGACCGGCTAAGAATTCGGACAGAATGACACACCCCCGATAAAAAAAGCGGCATCGACTGTGGGTGCAGGCCGTTTCGTCGCCACAATTTTCGTCGCCGGCATATTTTTTGCATTGAGTTGTTAAATCGAGAATGGACTGTATTTTTGTTGGCACAATTGTCTATTGATTTTACGTGTTTAGCGTCGTTACGGTTTCTCACGCTTCTTTCTCTTTTTATTTTTTTGAAAAAAATGTGTGGTTTTGAAAAACTTAATTTTTCTCCTGTTTTTCAAAATTGTATCAAGCTAGTTGATAGCTTATCAGAAACTAGAGATTCAGGGCTACATTCTTACGCAAAAAAATTAAACAGTATACACCGAGAACGAGAACTTTCAAAAATCGGACGGGAGATTTAAAGATTTTGACGGGTGTTCTTGATTTTAGCCTTTACAACTGGCATTTTTATGTTTATGTTGCTCAGCTCTATGTATTGGTCTCTGAGCGTACAAGAAAGATACTGCAGGAAGATGAAAGTACAAAGGTCCACTGGTTTGTCCACCAAAATATGCCGGCGACGAAAATTGTGGGCGATGAAAATTGTGGGGGACGAAAATTGTGGGCGACGAAAATTGTGGGCGACGAAAATTGTGGGGGACGAAAATTGTGGGCGACGAAAATTGTGGCAACGAAAATTGTGGGCGACGAAAATTGTGGCAACGAAAATTCTAGGTGACGAAAATTGTGGCGACGAAAATTGTGGCGACGAAAATTGTGGGGGACGAAAATTGTGGGCGACGAAAATTGTGGGCGACGAAAATTGTGGCGACGAAAATTCTAGGTGACGAAAATTGTGGCGACGAAACGGCCTGCACCCTCGACTGTCCGCTAATCGAGGATGGTCTTTATTGTAAAATAATTTGAAAGACCAAATGCGAAATGCTTCACTCATTCAGACATTTGTTATTTCGGCCAACAAACGAGGCAAACCCATCGCTTTGCGAGTGCGTTCCGGGAAATCTATCTTGTTAGGCGGACAGGGGTCCCCTGTTGTCAGCTCTGTATACACTGTAATGTTTTCAGGGTTGTTTTGTGTGCACTCACCCAAGACTGCATCAACCCTCCTGGAGCAACCGTCAGGTGCAAATTCGAAAAGGACAGACACAATATTTATTCAGGCTGTCACAGATATGACCAGTCTGTAATTAACATAGTGGTCAATCAGCTAAAACACAGGCCTTATTATGAAGTTGGGGGTATGAACACTGCTTCTGCTGCACCATTGCGTCTGTTCAACCACAAGTTTCGGGTTAGGAGGACAGAGACATATAGAGGAAGCTTGTTAACGTGTCATTGATATTTGTAGATATTTTTTTGTTGTAGATTTTAAAATTGCATGAAAATCAATAAAGATATTACAGTTTTTGATTTTAAAAAAGTAAGTTTTTTTATTTTAGCAATCGATGCATACTTACACTGCTCAAACCTCAACAATATGAGTTAAATCAATAGAAAACAGAGAAATTTTGTTGTAAATATTAACAACCCCGATAATAAACGAATACGCCTGAGCACCAGCGAAACCACACATGTAGTCTACTTCCCGAAGAACTTGGCACCTCGCTAGTGGCTCTGTGGTAGTGATCTGCAAGCAAGAGACCTTTTTTATAATACAGCGAATTTTTTAAACCAAATACCATATTGCCAGACCAGCCGTAAATAAATAGCTGACCCCAAGTGTCCACAGTGACCAACACTGTCAGGCCGGAATTTAGTTGGAGAGTGGTGATACAGACTATATCTCCACCTATATTTTTCAATTGTGTCTCGGTATTGCACTCTAAACGATGGATAAATTCGGGTTACACCTTCTATGATTTTATATGACCCACCACTGTTCACCACTATCAACTTCTCGACCAGGGAATGCAGAAGGGCAACCGAGTGCAAGTTGGAAGAGAGCACTAGTTGAGTGCTTTGCTCTCATTCACCACCGACTGCACCACTTTGACATCTTTTGTAGCGCCAAACTCCAGTCGGATGTATGGTTTTGACCGGACTGGGACAGCAGAGCATAACACTGGGCAGATCTATAAACATTTCGGTAATCGAAAAAGTAGTTTCATTTTACATAGCTTTTGAGGTAATATGGCTCGTTCACGGACTGCGACTTAGACTGAGACTATTTTGGCTACATGAACACCTCTTAGTCTCAGTTTAAGTCTTAGTCCGTGAACGAGCCATTAGTCTTTTGTCACTTACTTTCCCAACCCAATAGACCATCCATTGATTTGTACAGGCATTTCCCATTTGTTGAGGGGAATGAGTCGCTCAGCTTCCTCAATGAACGGTATGTTCTCACTGAAACAACGTGACAAGCTCAAACGCAGTGATAAGCATAAACTTCAAGCTAACCAACTCTGTCAGTCATCACTACCACAAGTTCCATCAAATTATCGCCATCAATGTCCAATATTTGAGCGGAGCACTGTAAAATCTTACTTTATTTTTTGAGATGCCAAATTTGCTTTAAAACTGACCACATTAGCATAAATCTGCTGACAAAACACTCTAGCCAATTCCTCATTTGGAAAAGCGAGGGACTGCAGCAATCCATTGGCTGTTATGGTCACTATTTCTTTTCTGAACTAGTCGACTAACGCCAAACTTTATGAATGACACAATTAAAGACTAACTTGCCTACATTTCTGAGATCTCCAACTGCCAAGGCAGTAATGGGAACTTGCACTTCACACTCAAACTTGGACACACACTCCGATCTATCGGTTGGGAAGAAAATTGTCTAAAGAAAATAGTTCACATCAATTTTAATCATTTCATCGGTCACCTCTCCATTGCTCTTTCCTATAATTAAGTAAACTGTGGAAGTACTATTGGCATTAGCCAGCAACATAGAAGAGCATGGTGCATTTAGCAGGGTAGCAAAGAAAGTGGCTGGAGCTATTTGAGCCTTATGTCGTAAAACTTTCATTTTTACAACATGTTCGGTGATCAGGTCTTATCTCTAATTAATGTTAAAATTTATTTTTAAATAAATTTTGAAAGGGTTGACTCCAAAACGTGTGCGCATTTTTGGATTGGACTCAAAAACTGCTTTATGAAATTATAAATTTATTATCTTAAATATAGTTTATTATCTTTTTATCTGTTAGATAATTTATAAGACTTCAGCTGTTATTGTTTATCATTTTATTAGTAGTTATTGCGTATTGTGAGCTAAAAACATTCAGCTGCCCAAATGTCTTCTTCCAAAGGGTTAATTTTTGCCTTTTAAATTTCAAAATTATTTCTAATTCGGATTTTTAAGCTTTGGACTCATCTTGAAAAAGCAGACACCTAGCAGTGATGCGAGCAAACCTAGAGTGCCTGCCCAAGTGGCTAGTATTTTTAATGAAGACTCAGACGATGAAGACATAAAGAAAGCTTCAGCTAGTGATCGATTCGACCACAAGTATGGCAATTTGAAAGCGTAAGTAATCTTTTATCTCACTAATTTGTTTGATTATTGTCAACGAAATTGTTTAAGGAAAGACCAGCGAGAGCAAGAGAAGGTGCTGGCTGAGGACCCCACAGCCTATGAATATGACTCGGTCTACGAGGAGGCTCAGCGAAAGAAGAACGAGAAGACGGAGCAGCAACTACAAGCTGATGCCGAAAAGAAGGTGAGTAGGATATGCTAGTACAGTCGAACTCCCATATAAGGACACCCCAATATAAGGCCATCAAGATATAAGGCAATCATGGGACCGATTTGGTAGGCGAGAAAAAAAATTCCACAAAATTCACCCCCCCCCCCGTTATAAGCCTAAACCAAAACTTGGACTGTATAAATTCAGTTAACAATTCAATGTTTTAGAAGCACTTTTTTTGCTCTTACAAAGGGGATATGAGCTTTACTTAAAATGACTTTTTAAATACTAAAAACTATGATAATGATGTCACCCTAATACAAGTACTCATTTTCAGCCAAAATATGCGGACAAACTCGTGACCGCTCACAAGAAGCGAGAGCTGGAAAAACTTCTGCATGACGAGAACACCTATAAAAAAGAGCGAGAAAAGGAGGCTGGTGAATTCGAAGACAAAGAAATATACGTGACTGGAGCTTACAAGAAGCAAATCGAGGAGCGAAACAAATTTCGAGAAGAGATTGAGCAGTCCGATGCTATGGATGGTGAGCTCCCATAACTTTAGTACATACATTTAAAACTCTCCAATTCCAATTTACTTTCAGCTCTCACCAAAGTGGCTGATCAGAGCCTGTGGCAGCAGGCCTTCAACGGAAGCTGCTGGATGACAGAAGTCGCACCTCAGACACGCAGCCCGCTGCTTCTTCTGCTACAGATACTAAGCCAGAGTTAGCAGTCAAAACTGAACCAGCTGAAGAACCAACGTCCACACAGCTCAAAACACCCAGTCAGCCTGATGTGAAAACGAAATTGTCTCAGGCAGCAGCTGAACCAAAAGAAGTAAAGCCTTCCATCTATTCCTCGGATGAGGAAGAAATTCCGCCAAAAGAAAAGACTCCTCCTAAAAGTTTGATGAGCTGAAGCCAGGATTAAACATGGTTTGAATTTTTTTAAAGTATTTTAACTTTTTTGCATATACCTATAACTTTCCAACTCTGTCTATCGCTTGGAGCCAGAGCCGGAGCAAATTTTCCAAAATTAAGAACTCAGAGCAAGAGCCGGAGCAAAATTTTTAAACTCAAGAGCCGGGAGCAAGAGCGGGAGCAAATTTTTTAAACTCAAGAGCCCGTAGAGAGAGCCGAAGCAATTTTTTCAAATCGCGATTTTGGAGCCAGAGCCGGAACAAAAAATCGCAAAAAATACATCACTGGTTCCTACTAATCTAAATAGTCAAAATTATCTTTTAATAAATTTTATTTCCTTCAGCCAAGGCTAAAGCAGGAGCATAAGTCCTCTAGTTCACGGAATTCCAACGAAAGAGACCGAAGACGTGAAGATAGTAGAGACAGGACTGACAGCAGACATGATAGAAAAGACAGAAACGGAAAACACGGTAGTTTTTTTTTTAATTCCTGAATTATTTGCAGTAATTTCGTTTATTTTTTTTTCAGAAGAGTGGTCAGGTAAAGAGATGAGAAACCTCGTCTGAAGAAGCCAACAGATGAAATACAGGAAGAACTGTCAGCCAAATGGAAAAAGTAAGAGAGATCATGAAGCAGAAAAGCACGGCTGAAGACATTGAAGAAGCTAAGAAGAGATATTTCCAAAGACTTGCTGAGAATTCTGTTACTCTTCCTGTTTGAATGACTCTATTTTGTTGTTTAGTTACTTTTGTTTGAAAAAATTGAGATTGAAAAACGCACCACTTGTGTTAAAACACAACATTGCGTTGTGCTTATATTTTTTTTAAACCAATCGGTATTATTGTCATGCTAAAATGAGGGTCAAGTATTCTTTTAAAACAATTTTCATGCTTTTTTTAATTTCAAGGAGATGCATCCAGCGTACCCATTCCGACCTATTCTCGGTAATTTCGCCGTACGAAGAAATTGAAACTAAAAACAGCGATACTTAGTTGTACATGGTGTCTCAAGAATTTTGAAACACTTTGAATGGTCGTAACTTTTTTCATAGGTCGATTTTTAAAATTCTGTGAGCGCACATCGACTCAGCTTGCTCCAGCAGTTTTTCTGGTTTATACAGTCCACTCTCGATAAACCAGCACCCTCGATAAACTGGCACCCAAGCTGGTCCGAGGGGTGTCGGTTTATCGAGAGTAGACTGTAATGTCAAAAACACGATTTTTGCTTTGTACCCCATGGTTTGGGACTTGCTCATCTAGAGTCCATCCCAGATCAGGACCAAAATTACAGGGGGTACCAAGCAAAAATCGTGTTTTTGACATTGTATACCATAAAAATTGCCACAGCGAGCTGAGTCGACCTGCGTTCACAGAACTTCAAAAATCGACGTTTGAAAAAATTTATGACATTTCAAAGTGTTTCAAGATTCTTGGGACACCCTGTAGTTTTGCGCCTTGTTGGATAATAGCTTTTCTCCCTACTTTACGATTTTTTTTTGTCGCCCACTTTTAAAATCATTCGAATTGTTACGAAAAAATAGTTATCGCGCTGAACAAATTTTCACAGACATTTTGGCGCAAAAATTTGAAAAAGTCTTACTGTGAATTTTCCGGGTTTTGAAGTTTGATGGTCATCGCGAAATATAGTTCAAAGCATTTATTTGCATCTTTCCTAATAATAACATCAAATAGACACAAAAAATCAACAATGATCAACCACAAAATAAAAGAAAGTAACTCTTCTAGAAGTCTACACAGCCGATGGTTCCAACAAATTGGTCACATCAGCTTTATTCACTTCAGCCCGACTCTTTTTGGGTTTCTCTACAAAAATTTTATTGATCTTTTTTGTGACACATAAAAAAAACTTTACCTCAGCTTTATCTGGTTTCTGGTCTGCCTTTTATCCTTTGACGGTTTTTTCTAAATCAATCATGTTCAAAATAAAAATAATTATCTGGTGTAAATTTACCGCAGCAAACACTTGTCCACCTATTACATCCGCAAGGACTTGTTGTTGGAAAATGTTGCGCTCGTATTTGCCCAAATTCTGCTCAATAGTGTCCAAGACTAAATGTCAAGCTTGAATTATTGTCTCAAGCAATAGATTTTCATTGAATGGTCCTTACTTATATCGTAAATATGCTTTGAGAGTCGCCAGCCTTGACAAACTTGTAAGTGCTCAATGCGAGGCGTAGAAGGTTGCCAATGGTCTTGCGGTGGAAGTGTTTTTTCTTTGGCTCCCCTTCTATTTGAGTGACTTTCATGTAGATAGAAAAAGCTTCCACTACATCAATTGGCTTGTTTTGCCTTAAACTAGTGTTTTGAAGGTCACAGACAATAATAGAAAGATACCGCTTAAAGTACTCCTCGATGAAGTAAAAGAAGAAGTCATCGCTGTTGGGGAAACTGTTACAGTTTTTAAAAGCGTCAATGATTCTCTTGTATTCTTCGGTTCTGCCTTCGTCCATCAGCTTTAGTGCATAACTCAGCATTTGTTTGGCTGGCAAGTTTTGCAGCCTGATCAAACTGAAATTTTTTGTTAAGATTTTAGATTTTGGATTGTATTTGAAGTTAGCTAATGTATTTATTAATCTTATTTGATGACAAAGCACTTTTTAAGTGTTTATTAGAATTATTTAGGTAAGGGCAATTGATATAGTTAAAAAAACGCTTAGAAGTCGGTCGAGTTAAGTTCAAAAAAAATTTTTTGTTGCTTTTTTCAAAACCAAAACTCTTCAAGCAGAATTTCAAAATTATAGCCGAAAAAATCAAAATAAAAAGACATCACCACAAGTGCATCCCTCTCCCCAAAAAGTATGAGCTCTCTTAGCCTAAAATGATTAGAGAACTCATGCTCTTTGGGGTATCTGCGGCTCGATAACTCATACTCTTTGAAAGAGGGGGTGCACTTGGGGTTTTACGAAATGAAAAGTCCATAGTAAAAGGCAAGGCAGAAATTTTAAAACTTGTATATAAAAATACTGTTTATTTGCTCTAGAATAAGCTATTATCAATGAATAACTTTTTTGTTTCAAGCAAATGATTTTATTTAGGTTGCGTACGAAACATAAATCTCAATGAACAATAAGATTCATGTCAGAATGCTACCAAAGATTGAATAGCCAGGCGGATGATCGGGTCGGATTCGATCTCTCGACCACCTTGACCTGACTGGCGCGTGATAGCACTGAGCTACCGTTACACAGACAGACTTTTTTCGTATAATGAGTAGGAAACAAAGCAGTTAACGTCTACAACTATTTCCCATTTAAAATATATATAAAAATGGTTATCCTGATACAGGCTGACAAGCGAGGACCCTGACTGTGACCTGGGGTAATTTTGATGAAATTTTTTTCTGCATATTCTTGTAGAACGTGCCAAGTTACTGACAAATCTGGCTCCCCAGCTCTGAAGGTCCACAAAATGTGGTAGAAGAGTCACTAAAAGTTCTAAAAACACCTCGATACCCCTATCATGGTTTTTCATAGCTGATTCTTGGGCCATGGGTAATTTCTAAAATTTTTATTGAGTTTCAGATGTCGGTAGCCAAATCGGCATGGAATTCGGCACGCTCTACAAGAATACTCGCATAAAAAAATTCATCGAAAAAACCCCAGGTAACAGTCATGGTCCCTCCCTTGTGAGTCATAAAAATTGGACCATTTTTGGAAAACTTTGTCAAGGGTTTCCGCGGACCGGTGAAATCTACGAAAAAAAATATGAGAGAATATTTCGACCTATTCTTTCTTTGCAACAAAATTGCAACAATTGAATTGAGGTAAGAAAAGAGGAAATTCGAAAAATGATGCAGTTTTTACAGCTCAACCTGTAGTTTATAATTAGCCGCATTTCATTGGTCCCTTTCGACCAACAGTTGACAAAACTTTTGATTTTGCGCATTTTTTAACAAAGACCTTTTCTAACTAAAAATTTGCCGGTGCTTTTTCGGTTTTGCGTAGCAGTTTCTATCCTTGCTTTGCTCACTTTGCCGTTTTTTCAGCTTATGCTGATTATGCTTATGCTTGCGCTCCCGCGCGGTTGTAACTAAGGCAAATGAAAGGTGTGGCTACAACGATGAAAGTAATAGAAAGAGTAGAAATTTTCTGTGACTTGTAAAAAATTGCAAAAAACCTCTAAATATGAAAATCGGAGTCCCTAACTTTCAGAAGGTCTATTTCTTTTACAATTTATCAAATACATACTTTTTCTTTTCCTTGGGAATAAGGTTCCAAACTTGCTCAAAAGCATCAAAGTTCTCGCTGGCTATAAGACTGTCCAGATGGCGCACAATGTGGTTGTAGTTCAATGGGTAGGAAAAGCAGCCAGTTTCCTGTGAGATATTTAGATACGGACTCATCTAAAATCAAGAAAATTTCTTTTGTAGTAAGGAAACTATTGTTTGAGCCACCTTTTCCAAAGCATCCAAGCGGTTGTTAGACAGCAAAGCCATGTAGATGTCAAAAACTCGACTTGCGTCCAAGTAGTTGTCAGGACGGATTTTGTGCGGCTCAAAATGCTCACTACCATGTCCAGTTCCCTTTTTGCGCTAGACCGAGAGCGGCGCTAAAATAATTTCAATCGATAATTGTTTTTTATTTATCAGTACTTGAGATAAAGCGCTCCTGCAGAATGCCAATGATCGTCTGTGTTAGAAGCCTTGGCAATTGTGCCAACATTCTACAAACAATTAATTTGTAATCAAGTATTTTTTAATTTATCACCTTGACATTGCCGTTTATTCCTTCCGCAAAAGCCAACCAGTTAAGCAATGGATTAGTGCATTTACATTGTCCTCATCTTTAAGATGGCTCAAAATACTCCTACAAATTAAAGCAAAATTTTAAATATTTTCATTATTTTACAAGATTAAAGGACCATGGCCACGCATTTTGAATTGTCCCTTGCCAATTCGAAAACAAAAAGTCCGAACCGTTGAACTTCTGTACGAATTTTTCAGCTTGGTATTTAACAAAACAATGTCTAGAATTTGATTTTAGGTATAGTCTTGTTAGAAACCAAGTTAAAATATCCTTACATAAATTCAATGATTGGCAAAATTTTTGAATTGGCGGGGGACAACCATTGTCGGAGATGGCAACGGCAATAACAAAGGTTTCTAACAAAACTGGAAAGGAATTTTTCGGACAATTTTTGGTAATAAAAAAATCCTTTTTTCACTCGATAAATTGTTCTGTGTGATTAGATAGCCTATAATAAACTTGAAATCAAATCCGTTGAGATCTCGTGGTTGGAATAAGGAGAACTCGAAACTTGTAATAACAGCAAATAGGCTAAAACATTTTTTAAACTTTAATAAGACGACGTCAAAATAAGGTACTACCCTGTAGATTACGAAATATTTAATTTGGAATATACCCCTCCCCCCAAAAGCTACTGTAATATACCCCCGAGGCACCCCAAAAACCATACTTTTTTTAAATGCTGAAATGCAACTGAAATCCAAATGCTGAAATTATTACATGTTGTCCCTGAGCCTAAACTACGGCCCGAAGAACAAGCCTAAGGGCTAAGCCTATTCCTAAGCCTAAAAATTATTGGGGGTGGAATATTACAGGAGGTTTTTTTGGGGCGGGGGAGCATATTACAGTAGCGCCGATTTTGCATTGCATTGTTTAATAGCAGGATTTTTTTGTTTTCGGGTACAGGGTGGCGCAACAAAATTCGGCCACCTTTGAGAAGTTTACGTACGCAACCCCTTGCCCGGTCGGTTTCCGATTTTGGGTGGCAAGCCCTTGGAAACCTCCACAATAAGGGCCGGCTGTGATGAAGAGCACAAACACAGAGCTCCTAGGTAGCTTAACTACTGTCATCGATTTTTTGGGGAAAATCGATGGGCAAGGAGCTAGCTAAGCAAAAAAATTAAAATTTTTACGCCACCCTGTACTTATTATTCAATGAGACCAATTCTATTATAGCATTCAACACTAAAAATACTTACAAAATGGCATTGACATTTCCAGTCTTGGCATAAGCTCTAGCCATAAGCTCATAGCTCGTGTTGTTCAACTCTAGGCCTTTGTTCTCCAGTTGTTGCAAAAACTCAACCACATCTACGTTTTCATCATTGTCCAGCTTTACAGCCATCAAAGCATTCATGGCTAAATAAATACAAAAACACTACTACTAACTTCAAGCAACCCAATACCTAATATGCCTGGCTTCTGCCCTAAAATACCAACATGTTATTCGCAAAAGGAAAAAGTGTGAAAAACACACAACCTTGTTCTTTGAGAGTGTTGACAAGATTGGTCACATACTGCCGTCTCACAGCCACAATGGAGCTGCCTCTGTAGATGCCTCCAATAGAAATGAGAGAGGCCATTTGCTCGTCAGTCAAGGGTTGCTTGAGGGACTCCAACTTTCTGAGCAATTGGTTACATTTAAAAACTCTCTGTGTTGTTTCCAATCTGTAAAATACACAATTCAAATACTACTTTTACAGTTAATAGCACTACTTACGCAACATCCCACACATCTTTAGTTTGTCTTTCTGCTTAGCTTCTTGTGCACCAGCTTCAGTAGTTTTAACTGCTCTGGTTCTCGGCTTCTTGGTTGCAACTACTTGTTCAGTAGTTTCTGTAGCTGGCTCACTGCTGCTCTCTTGTGTATTTCAACAGCTGCAGTTTCCTCTGGTTTCTCAGCAGTTATTGTGGAGGAAGAGGCCGGTTCAGCGGCACCTTCCGCAGCAGCTGGGGATGAGGCGCGATAAAGACTAGTAGATATCGGCCTACTGCTGTGCAACAGTTCTTTGCCGTAGTTCTGAATGAAAAAATTGAATTTGTGAATTTTCTAGTGACAGAATATTACCTCATAAACCAAGAACACTTACTGCTTTCAACATTTTTAATCAAACTTGACTATACAAATTTTGAGAATTAATTTAATGCGAAAATACTTTATTATAAAAAGCAATTCTAGAGCGAAAAAATATTTTAACACAGAATTTAGGTTGTTTGCTCAAGGACTAAATTTCGTTCAAATAATATTTGTTGAAGTTTAGATTTTGCTATTTTGAGCATTTTTTTCATGAATGTAACTTTTTATTTTTGTGAAATTATAGTGATTATTTTAATGAAAAAAATAAAATTTAGCATGCTTGTTTGAAAATATTACCAGAATGCTACAACTAGGGGATCAGTTTGTGACATTCGAGCCTTGTAGCAGTGGTTCTGATATATTTTTTGACAATGTCAACCAAAGGGTAAGTGTGTTTAAGAAAATCTATTACAAATATTTTATTACCTTAAGCTTAAGATATGCACTGTACGAGGCAACGGAGAAATGGGTGTCACAGCCAAGGGTTTACTCGACAAAAATGATATCATTTCCTTCAGGTTTTGATCAAATAGATTTACGGCTATATTTTTTTATTTTTTCTAGAGTTGGTAATCAAGGCAAAATAAGATCGCTAAACTTTTCCACCGACTCCCAAATAGCTAGCATACTACGAGACAATAATTCTGCAGACTTTGTGTTTCTGGAGCAAAAGGTGGCACCCCAAACTGTTTTGCTGGAGACCAAACAGGTGTGCAAGAGGGCAAATTGTTTCTTGAAGAATATTCAGTGGATGTCGGATAGAAATGTGGTGTTTATCACTGACCAAGGCTTAGAGTTGTATTTGTTGAATAGCAAGAAAAGAAGCGCCAAGTTTTTAAAGGAGGTGGAACTATCGATACATTGGAGTTTGTGCTATGTAGGTTTGTATAAAAAATTATTTTTCAGTATGTTTAAGTAATGGGTGTTTATAGCCGCCTTCTCAATTGCTTCTTTTGTCTACAGGATTGTCGAACGCCGTGCTTTGTCCATTTAGTGTTCAGGTATGTGATTTTTCATGAAAGACTATTATAAATTCTCTAATTAGTCGACCGGTGGGCGGCGGTTAAATTGACCCTTTCCAAATTGAACCTCGGTAAATTGACCCTTCGGTGAATTGAACAATTTAAGCGATACCTATTCACTGCCTTGGTACTACCACATAGTACTACTTTCTTGGTACTACCACATGGATACCATTAACCTGTAACCTTACAAATTTAAAGGGGCGAATTTACAGCGGGGAACGCACCGCCTCCCTTGAAACACTGTGACCTGGCTACTGAATCGGAATGAAATTTCTTTCGAATAGAAAAATCCTCTCAAGTCAAATTTGGAGATTCAATTTACCGGAGGGTCAATTTACCGAAGCTTAATTTGTGCATGTTCATTTACCTAGAGCAATTTTTTTGCATGCCTCGCGCCTGCTAGAGGATTTAGTTGAAAGTTTATACTTTATTTGAGAACCTAAAGTGCTTAAACTCAATAAGCGCTGCAAAAAATAACACTTTCTCACAAAGAAATTTGCCATTGTGTTTTATTTTTACAAAATTTAGGAGACTTATTTGCTCTAGATCTTAGCTTAACTAATGCGGTGGCCACAATGGAGGTGTGAAGTCGAATTGTGAGTCCTTGACGACCCAGAGTTCGCCTCAAAATAGTGGGCTTAAAGCTTTTCACTTCCCATTTTCTGGTCCTTTACACGATAATATATAAATCTCAGGCATTAAAAATTTATAACGAAATTGGTTGACTTCGCACTTCACACCTCCATTGTAGCCACGGCATAACAAATGTGTGAAAGAATCTTACAAAATGATCTTTTAGTCGGAATTATCTACAAGTTGAGTCAATTTGAAGCAGATTTCGGGTGCTCTCCAGCAAGGCCAAAACTTGAGGATAGAGATGTCACTATAGCATCTATGTAACTTTACCTTTTGGCAAACCATAAAATCTGCAACAATTTGCAGATATGAGCGTTTATCTGTACTGGTCTTAAAAAGTGGGCAAAAGGAACTTCCTTTGAGAAAATAAACATCTATGAATTCTGCTCCACCGATCCATTCAAACAAGCTGTGCTAACCAGAACACTAAGGCTAGATTTAAGTGGACTGGTGGGTGTGCAGGTTATAGACAATCTTGTATTTGTGCACCATAAGGTAAATAGTGATCTAACATTAGTTTTCATATTTTGCTACAATTCATATTTAGAGCACCTTAAAAACCATGGTATTCGATACAAGTCTGTGCTCAGATAAGAACAAAGTGCCTGGAGTATTGCCTGCTTGTAGCACCACCATTAAAGTGTCCAATAAGCTGGCCAAGTCGTTTGACTCTACTGAACTTTCACTTTACCTCAATTCCTGGATTATATTCCCTCCTAACTTGGCTATTGAACCTAGGCTCGGTATTTTCTCTAGTCTTAATGTGATCGTCAGTCCTGGAAATGCTTCAATCATATCTGATTATGTAATCATTTTTTTGTCAAATTCAGTGAGATATTTACAAGATTCATGCACTAATGGTTCCAAAATCAGTATTTTACAATGAAATTGCAAAAATATATTTTCAGAATGTGTTGCTTGACTTCCTTCTCAAGCGAAAAGGAGCAGAACAAATATTCCTTGATGTCTTTAAAAAGTGTCTTTTGGACAAATCCATAAAAATTCCAAAATATGCGGCATTTTCGAGCATATTCTGGAGAATCAACTACCACTTATTAACAAACTGGCTCTTAGACCACGTAATTAGCTACTACAATGCCACATACTTTAAGCTCACCCAATTTCAGAGCTTTCTAACCACTGTCAATTGGCAGGAGTGCCTTTAGAGCCTATGCAAATTGATCATAATACTATTATGAGGAACGTATTTGACCCCTTGAAAGAAAGTCAAGAGATGGACAAAAAGTTTCTCTCCTGCTTAGTGCTCGAGTTTTTCTTGATTGTTCAGAAGAAAAAGATATCGATGGAGGTGATTACTATTCCATTATCTTTTTATTCGAAATATCAAACTTATTTAGAATCACTACTTACCGGACCTTTTAGTGGGTGTGTGGTGGACGCCAGACAATTTAACAAACTTCAACAGCTGTTGCAATATCGTGTTATTAATGATTCTAAATTTTTGGTGAGAAATATTTTTAAAGTCTCGCGTAGTCATTCTACAAAAAATAGACTTTAGGCCTTAGAATTGATATCCTTGAACAAAACATATCCAGCGCTCCATCAAATGGGCATAGATATGCTATCTAGAAGGGACAATAAAGAGCAAATAGCTGAGGAGTTTATCTCGCAAGGCAAGTTTGTGGAAGCTGTGCGCTGCACTAAAGATCTGACTCTCGATAAAACCTTTTGGCATAAACTGCTAGAGGCGATGTGGAAGACAGAAGACAGGCACGTAAAATACACAGTCTACTCTCATTTGAGCTGTGTCAGAAAGGTTTTACTTTTTCATTTAATCACACTTATCTATTAGATTTTGCTTTTAGGTGCCATTTTTGGATGGAACTCGTAGGATTTCAAAGTTTTTTTAGTAAAAAAACATTGGGATTTGTTTAAGATGAAGACTTCAATAAGTTCACTGAAGATTTCAAAAGCCTGTTTGACAGAGAAGAGATTGAAGAAGCTCAGAGAAGATTTAGACTTGCTAGAATACCCTCAATTCGTCCTCCTGGCTCAAGAAACAACTCAGCCAATCAAATAGAGTATGCAATTCCGCAAGAGCCAGAGGAAGAAGATAGGCACGATGAAGAGGAAACTTCCTCCAACTTTACTAATGGTGATTAGCCTATTATTTAGAAATTAAAATGTTGTGCATATTGTATAAATATTAAAATTTAAAAATCAATAAAGAAAAATTTAGAAAGTTATTGTGACTGATAAATTAAACAAGACTTTTAATGATTTTAGGAACTTTGATGCTGACGAATTTGCGAAATTTTACACTGCCCGTGAACTACTGGATCACTTGGGTATGCATTTAAAATAAATTCGACAAAATAACAATGTTTTTTTTAAATTTTAGATGGAACAATTAGGCTGCCTGCTGCATAAAAGCTTGTATGTAAATATAATGAGCTTTGGATGGGGAATTTTCAGCAAATAAATAATGCCGACAGAATCCATTTAAACATTCTAGTTATCTTCTTTTTTACTTCGTATTTACTAGGACTTGTGTTTATATGTCTCAATTATTTTAAATTATTTTTTTATTTTTGAAATGTCTCAATAATACAGATTTAAAATTATTTTGCGTGCTTAGCTAACTTGTTTAGGGTAAATCGACTCTGTCAATAAGGACACTCAAGCAATCGGCCAAAAGCTGTCTTTATTGGGAGCAGTCCTTATTCAGAATGTCATCATTTAGTCATCAGACCGGACTTTGTTTTTATGTTGAGGCAAAAAAATTGAAATTCTATACAGTAAAAACAAAATTCTCATATCGCTACCGGGGCGTTTGTTGAAATTTATTTTTGAAATTTTATTTTAATATTATTCAAATAAAAAGTTGTCATGGACATTAAAACATTCATACAATTATCAATTATCATTACAAAATTTACAACACCAGACAAAAGTCTTAAACAGATTGCGCGAACCCGATCTTATCTCCTTTCAATTGAGCACAGTAGCTGTTAAGAAAACTAGCACCAAGAAGCCAGTGAGTAGCACCCTTGATTGTCTTTGCATCGGTGTATGTGAACATCAACATACAATTACCAGATTGCTCAGGATCCTACAACTTATAATTAAACTTTTTTATTGATCGATTTTTCCCACTGTATTTTTCTCCAAAATTACTCACCTCAACGACGAAGTCTTTAGTAGTGAGTGCCACCTTTGCTCCTCCTCTCAAGTTGAACACAATATTCAGATGCCTATCAACCTTGTGGCAGGGAACAGTGTAAAGTGGTCTGTCAACTCCCACATTGACAGCTCCAACCCTTCCAGCAATAATGTCCACTTGATCTCTGGGACCGACGATGCTAGTAATAGTGGGTGTGAGAGCAGCTGGGGCATACACAGGGATATAGAAACCATTAAACTCAACAGTCACCCTTCCTCTTCCAATCAAAATAGTGTCAACCAGAAAAGACCACTTGCCACCCTTAAAAGGCTGGAGAAGGTCCAGTGATCGTAGGAGCAGTGAGTTGCATCTTCGTCCCCAAATGTAATCAAAGCTTTCGGCTCTTCTTTTAGCAATGAAAATGTGAGAGAGGAGGCTACTGGTCGACTAAGCAAAAAAAATTTAGTTTTAGAAAACTTCGGCCCTGTTTCACAATGGGCGGGTTTTGTCTTGATTCCCTCTGCTGTTTTTTGTCATTTTTTAAGTTTAGACTAAGGCAAAGCTTACTTGAGCAAGGCTTAGGACATAATCAAACATATCTCAGACTTATGCTGATGTCCTTCCTTGAATTATAAAAATGATCCGCAGAGAAGACCAAGGCAAAAAACCTCCCCATTCTAAAATAAGGCGTAAACTTTTTATGATAACAAAACTCACGGTTGCAACCACACAGTGACCACCCGCTTTTTCACTTTATCAAGCACATTGTGAACAAAAGAAGTATCATTGTTGAAGGTTCTAGCAGCAGTAGAAAAACTTAAGACTCCATCAATGGGTGTGTTTTGGAGCATGTAGTGGAGTGGGTGAAAGGGTTGATTCACCACCTCTAAACTTTGAACAACAGGCCCTAAGTTGGACATCTTGAGCTGTGATTGATCGTATTTATAGAAAGATATAATTAACTCAATGATAAGAATTACATTAACGGAATTGCTAGTTGTATTGGCAAAATTCTTGGTTGGCTCATTGAAGTATAGATTGGTTAGCAAGAAAGTGTGGTTGGTGTTTTCAAATGTGATGGAGTCGCTAAAAATTCAGCTTAAACTTTTCTTTTGATTTTCAAAGTGAAATGTGCTCTGAAATTTCTATTTATTTTCTGAAAAAATACTTACTTTGGCAAATGAGACTGTTCCTTATCCATAAGCACTTGTTCGAGGGACTTATTTGTGCTAGTAGAAGAGTATGGATCAGACTCCGGAACGACAAAAACCAAAGTGTTATCACCAAACATAAAGTCCAAAAGCATGCGATGATTTCGCCCTAAAAGACGTGTTTTTACACACACTTTTTGTTCTTGGCTGAGTTTTTTGTAGATACCGTATTTCTTCTAATAGAAGCTCCCACCCTCCTGATTAAAAATCGTATTTTGGACATTGTGTTTTTGACCTATTTTTTCAAAACTACTCCTGGGCAACTTATTACTTATTTTGTAGCTCATCTCACTGGCTATAAAACGAGTATTAACTTGCCTGTAAGCAGTTTTTGAAAAATAGGTCAAAACCACAATGCCACGAACATGATTTTGAGTTAAGGGGAGGGCTTCTGTTAGAGGAAATACTAGGGTTGGCCAATAAATGGAAAAATTTTCGACCAATTTTTCCATTTTTTTTCGAGCGAAATCTAGACTTTGTTCGAGCAGAATTCCAACCCTAGGAAATATGTTAAATGGAATTTTTTCCTAATATCTTCTTTGAAGTGAATTTTTTCCTTTTTCGCACATCTTCTCAAAAAAACCATGCCAAAATGATAAAACTACACATTGTTGTGCGAGAGTAGCAGCACATATAATAATTTGTCATCAATAAAATTCCAGAATTATAAAAAAAAATTACCTGGTTTTCCAACACTCACATTTGCTACCAGCAAATTATTAAAAAGATAACTTCTAGAATTTCGGGATAAGGTGTTGTCTAGCCGAATAAAATTAGCCTCCATCTTGATACTGTCGTCAGGGACGCATAAAAAATTGCAAATAATATCAAAGATAGCACCAGGAAGAGAGGTGTGGTAGCCATAAACAGCATTGCCCAACAATAACATCAAAAGACAGTCAATCCACATGTTATTGTTTCTAAAAGCGATTTCTTTGAGAATGACATGTTTCATTGGTGCGTATCCCTTTGTACCCTTTTGCGGTAATTCGACCTTTAAAAAGTGTAAGATCACACTTTTAATTTAGTTAAGTACCTGTAAAAAGTTTCAGCGGTGATAAACAGCGGAAAGAAAAAAGTTACAAAAATTTGCCAATTGAAAAATTTCCATTCAACAACCCGACTCACAACTCTACAAAAAACAAACGGCAGTAGTACACTATACCGCCTAGCTCAAAAAAGCCTAAAATCGTGTTTTTTCGACGTTTTAGCTTCTGAAACGTGCAGAAAAGGTGTTTTTAGGACCCGGCCGAGCATTTTTGAAAAAAAATTTCACCAAAATTTTGACTTTTTGGTGATGGTGATAAACAGCGGAAAGAAAAAAGGTCGAAAAAACACGATTTTAGGCTTTTTTGAGCTAGGCGGTATAGTGTACTACTGCCGTTTGTTTTTTTTTTTTTTTTTTTCTTTCGAGCATTTTTGAGCATTTTGAAAAAAAAATTTCACCAAAATTTTGACTTTTCCCTTTTCTCTTTTTCCTTTGCGTCCCCTTCGATGGGTGTAGGGGGCTTGGTTGCTTAGAGTTGAGATGCGTATACCCACATACTTTAGACGCAAATTACTCGAAAGTGACTCTGGATGCATGAAAAATGTATGCATACCAGAGTTTCTTTATACGGTAGGCCCTAATCAGCAAAACTATGTTCGGATCCTATCTTCTTTGATCTTTTAGAGATATCCACGTACCCTTTTAGGTTAAATTACCTTGGTCCCCCAAGGCAAAAAGTCAAAATTATGGTGTTTTTTTTTCAAAAATGCTTGGCCGGGCCCTAAAAACACCTTTTCTGCACGTTTCAGAAGCTAAAACGTCGAAAAAACACGATTTAAGGCGTTTTTGAGCTAGGCGCTATAGTGTACTTTAGCCAAACAAACGTCTAAATTTTAAATATGGCGAAACTATAGTATTTTTGTTTTTAACGATTAGTATAATCACAATTTTCATGACTCTTTTTTGGTCTCTTACCATAAAAATAAATTATTCTTGAGGGGTGGACGTACCATACACTAACACAATAGTGAACGTTGTAAATAAATGGACTACTAAAATAACATTGGATTGCTCAAATTCCATTCGACTAGTCAAATTCCAAATTCCATTGGAATACTAAAATAACTTTGGACTATTAAGCTCTGATTGGACTACTGAAGCAATAGTACTGCACAATTGCCATTAAAGATTCCCAAAGAATTATCGGCGAAAGAATAAGAAAACAGTTATCAATAATCGCGTGCGTGCAATTCAGTTATTTTGGCTTGTTTAACCAACAGTTAAAGGTTATTTAGTCGCTGATTTCGAATTTGGAGTCGAGAAGTCGAATTACCCCTAACTATTGGTCAAACGAGACAAAATAACGGAAATACGCGCACGCGGGGTCAAACCAGCACACTATTTTGGGCCATGAAAGACAAAAGCTCATCCACTGCGCCACAAATTTGAATTTTAAAACCTAAGCGGCCCTCTCGACCTTTTAAGCACTCTGTACAAATATACTCAGAAAATTTGACTACGCTATATTCAAGAGCAAAGCTGATTTGATACATTTCAATGTGGTCTAAGCTCGATAATGACCCTCACAAAAGGTTGATTCCCAGCTGACATCTTGTGAAAAAAAGGTGTTGTAAGCACCACGGAATCTAGCTTTTTGGGTTTCACCATATCTCTGATTATAATTCAAAAAAGTTATATTTCAAAAAAACTCACAAAAAATTTAAAAAAGGTTAGCATGATCGCCTACGCTAACTAGGACTGTCTATTATCCAAAGATTTTTTATTTACAATAATTGTGAGTTGTTTACACTTGAAGGCTGTTTACATCTGTAAAATCTATTTAATATTCGGCTTAAATTTCAAAGAAGCTGTCCTCCTGGATACCAAACAAAGAGAAACCAATCATTGGACTATCTTTCAGCTAAATGAATGTTATTGTTGTTGTGCATGTTGTTTTGCGTAAAGACCCACACTGTTTTTCGAAAAGTTGCTTTATAATTTTTTTACAAATATTAAGATGCACACCTGGATAAAAAGCACAAACACAAATATATTATTTCAAAACACCATAAAATTGAAATCAAATTGAAAATTTATTGTAGCAATTGCTGAAGTGACAAGTGAATCAGGCAGCCACTGGAGGCACCACATAGGTAAAGCCCAGTTTGTGGTTTTGTAGTCGAGCATGGCACAGTGGTTGTTGAAGAAGCTGCCACCCAATGCCCACTCGTAGCCAACATTCACCTCTTTGTTCTCCACAAAGATGAAGATGCAGTTGGATGGATCAGCTGGATTCTGCAATACATATTTTTTGAAAATTTCATGCCTTGATCTCCTTTAGTTTTAAGTAAACGATTTTAAAATAAATCTTTTAAAAGTTACAAAATATTGCTAATATCCATTAAAAGAAACGTCAGTCTTTGACTCGATAATAACTGTAGTCAAAAACAGATACAGTCGAACATCGATAGACGGACACCCCCGAAAATCGCTCCGCAGCTGGGTCCGACACTTTTTAGACCTCTTTTTGAATGTTTTGTCGATTCTGTTTTGACAGTTTGGTCGCAAATATCGCAAGGATGCCGATTTTGCCGATCGTTTTTCAAAACCCAAACCTTTTCCCTCTAAAAAGCAAAACCCCGATATAAACAGACACTCTTTTCCAGAAATAGGTGTCCGTTTATCGAGGTTTTGCTTTTTAGAGTAAAAAAGGTTTGGATTTTGAAAAACGATCGGCAAAATCGGCATCCTTGCGATATTTGCGACAAAACTGTCAAAAGAGAATTGACAAAAACATTCAAAAAGAGGTCTAAAAGAGTGTCGGACCCAGCTGAGGAATGATTTTTAGGGGTGTCCGTTCATCCATGTTCGACAGTAATTGTTGAAATATAAAGAGTCTTCCTTTATAATTTTACAGTTATTGATGGGGCGAAAACTGGGTTGCAGTGACGAATCCCCCACGAGGAGTGATTAGGTGGAGGAGATAACTTCATATTCATGTTTCTCGACCCCGATTTCATGAAAAAGCCGCGCGTTTTTTCGATTCTGAGAAAAAAAATTTCGAACGTGAATCGGCCTGGGGATGAATTGTCCTAGTGGTGACTTGTCCGTGTCCCTCGAGCGTCCTCATAACGAGTTTCGACTGTACCAGTATGCGAAAAGTACCATTTTCAAATTACTTTTTCGCCAATACAAATCTTTTCGAGATGAACTGTTTTTCGAATTTAATGATGCGAATATATAGAGCTTTTTTCCAACGTTTCCAACTTGTCATTCTTCAGAAAGACCTTCTTGCTGCCGGTTGCTTGTCTCTTTTGCTCTCTCTCTATTTGTACTGGTCTTTCAAGCAAATAAAGAATGGTTTGTTTTTAGTATTTGACTTTTTCCAGAAACAAAACCACCTCTTTGCAGTCTTCATTTGGTGCTCGAACAATTCCTCGTGCCACACTTCTTCGGCTGCAGAATGAGCTCCGTGAACTAAAAAGTAATGTTGATGCAGGCTTCGTGGTCTTTCAACCGAACGAAACGAATTTTCTCTCGTGGAAGGTCGCTATTTTCGGAGCCCCTGACACAGTCTATCAGGTATAAGAGCATTTCTAATAGCAGCACAGTTTTAATTACGTTATGTATTGCAGGGTGGATATTTCGTCGCAAACCTGAGCTTTCCAGACAACTATCCTTTCGCCCCGCCAGTTCTCAAGTTCACTAATCCTCCCCTTCATCCCAATGTCTACCCGGTAGCCTCTCTACTTTCATTCTGTCTTTTTCATCAAATGAATTTAAGGATGGCACTGTCTGTATCAGCATCTTACATTCCGCCCAAAACGAAGCTACCAGTGGTGAAGCCGACAACGAACGATGGAACATCACTCAATCTGTCCGCACCGTCCTACTCTCGATCATCTCCATGCTGAATGAACCGAACTTGTCTTCTCCAGCCAATGTTGACGCCGCAAGAATGTTCCGAGATTGGAAGGAAAACAAGAACACTGCGTACACTGATCAGATCAAGTAAAGATTTCCTACTGATATCGTATTGTGTGACACTGTGATGGTTTTCAGTGTTCAAATCGAAGAATCAAAAGCCGTAGCCAGCACCGATGGAATTTCTGTGCCGCTGACTCAAGAGCAATATCTCAAGCAAAGCGAAGATGCAAAGAAAGCCTCGGATGCCGCAGCAAAAGCTAGTGAGATGGACTTGACAAACGACCCTATTGACTTCACCGATGATAATCAGGATGAATAGAAATCATAAACAAATTCTTCAACACTCTGTCTCAATTGCATTTGTTTTTTGTGCTAATAAATGAATGAGCGATTGTCTGTAACTTCAAAACCTGCACGGCGAACCTAAAAATGCAAACTCGTCTCAGGGTTGTCGGTCAAATGAGCCGAGTGATAGCTCTAAATGTAGCCAAGAGTTCGCTTTACGACGTAACATTGAGCTTTTTCGGATATTGTCCGATATAAAAAAACTTCCAAAAATTCTATTGTATTCAAAAAAATGTCCGAAAATACTCAAAAAAACACTGCATGACAAACCTTGAAATGCGGGGAGGAGAAGAATGGGCGATTTCAAAAATTTGAATTGGCGCCTTTTGAATTTTTAAGGGAATAAGGGCCAGTCTTGGGCATGCCTGAATTTTATCAACCGCCACATCCACCATCAACCGGTTGATTGATTTCCGGTTGATCAACCGGTTGATTGGCAATTTTCGGTAATCAACCGCCCCATCAACTATCAACCGGTTGATTGATTTCTGGTTGATCAACCGGTTGATTAGGATTTTTTGCTCATCAACCGCCACATCAACCATCCACCGGTTGATTGGTCCTTGGTTGATCAAATGGTCAGTTAGTAGGTTAATTTTGGTCAAATTTTCGATTTTTTCCCACCGGTTGATAGAAAATTTCCGGTAATCAACCGCCACATCCACCATCAACCGGTTGATTGATTTCCGGTTGATCAACCGGTTGATTGGCAATTTTCGGCAATCAACCGCCACATCAACCATCCACCGGTTGATTGATTTTCGGTTGATCAACCGGTTGAGAAAAGTGATCAACCGGTGGCCCACCGGCGAATAAACCGGTTGATAACGCCGGTTGATTGGCCTTGGCCAAGACTGATAAGGGCTGCATTGGGAGGGGAGAAGAATAAAAAGGGGCCACTTTATGGCAGACCGTTAAAAGAGTGAATGTTTGTATTCTTCGAGTGTCTTACCATGTTTTTCAACTGGGCCGTGGCAAAAAATGCATTCTGTATGCATTATTTTTTATCAAGAGTACTTCTCGGAATCATGTCGAAGGCAAGTGAGTGCGCGCATATCTAACTCTCAAGCCCCCGGCGCCCCTTCGGTGGCGCAGGGGCTTGGGGCTTGGAGTTGAGATATTCTGTATTCTATTGATATTCTATTCTGAACTCAAGCCGAAAACTGGCTCAATATGAGTGTGTAGTCATCCTGAGCAAGTATGAGGGTTCTACTGCAGAATCCGTTGCCAAAAAACAGCTTGGTCCCCCTGATGTTTTTTGTAAAAATTAGCTTGGTTTCCCTTGTTGTTTTTACGATAAAAAATATTTTCATTTTGAACAACAGGGGGGGACCAAGCTGCTTTTTGGCAACGGACTCTGCAGTAGAACCAGTATGAGTAAGGTTGTCAAGTAGAGTACTCGAGTATTATTCGAAATTTTTCGACTTTTGAGTATCGAGTCGAGTACTCGAAAATTTTGAGTTTCGAATATCGAGTTGAGTCGAGTACTCGAAATTTCGAGTTTCGAGCATCAAATCAATTACTCGATATTTTGAGATTGAAGTATAAAATTTAATAATCAAAAGTGTGCTCAAGGACCAAATTTTTTCTTTTTTGTGGCTTTATTATGCCTTACCAACTTCAAATGACAAAAATTCTACTCAAAATCGAGTAATTCGAGTAATATTCGAAAATTTTGAGGTTTCGAGTATCGAGTCGAGTCGACAACTCAAAAATTTCGAGTTTTGATAAAACTTCGAGTCGAGTACTCGAAAATTTCGAGTACTCGACAACCCTAAGTATGAGTCTCATGCTTCAAAACCACACAAATGCCTACCCCAATATAGACAGGAACGAGACGACTGTCGGTCTGCGGTCTCGTTGGGTCCTAATTTGGTCAAAAAGTTTCGTAGCCAGGTCTTGTTGAGACATTATAAGATTTTTAACCAACATTTTTTAATCAAAGCTTATTTTGAAGCCTTATATCTTAGCTAAAAGATGGCACTGAAAAAAACTCAATTCGAAGCAGGAAACAAAATTATGGCCCTTTATAGCTTTATATAAATTTTTGACCAGAAAACGCTTGGGTCCACATCTATTGGACCAAGATTAAATGTAGATCTTCCTGCACAAATATTGGAACCTTTTCATTTTTAAGAAGGAAGTGTGGTGATTTGCCACCGATTTCTTTATTTTTTGCCGAATTTTGTTTTCAAAAATTTTCCTAAAATTTATTATTTTTTGCTTCTTCTCAGCATAAACGGTCAAAAAGCGGTAAATATAGTGTTTTATAACAGCTTTAAAGGGTACATGTCAATTTTCCGCCGACCAATTTTCCGCGGACAATTTTCCGCCGACAAATTTTCCGCCGACCAATTTTCCGCCGACAAATTTTCCGCCGACCAATTTTCCGCCGCCATAATTCAATTTCTGTTTTCACGTTTGGCTAGTATATTTAGTAGTGCCAATCTAAAATACATCTAGAATTTCGCTATTTCTTTATCGGATTTAACTTCTTTCTCGTTCTCAGTTTGCTCACATTCTTTGTTTCGGTTAGTTGGAGGGCCGAAATTGTCACAATTTTCTTTGTCGGTTTCTCACTCGGACCCTTAGTCCCAACACTTATTTTCCAGTATTATTTTTTTTCGCACTACATGGACTTTCATGGACAAACTTCTTATTTCCATGTTCTGAGTTGAAAGCGTACGGCTTTGCAAGAATGGCGTTCATCTGAAGCAACAGTAGGATAGGGCAGTAAAAATAACAAGGAAATAGGAGAAAGGGTCATTCACAGAAGAAACGGTACTTTTATAGTTCCCCCCCCCCCATACTCGGATTTTTTGAAAAGTGACCCAAAATCACCTCTCGAACTCATTTGTTCTGCACAACAAGGTCTGAGAAGCATTTCTAAATTTTTTCTGAACTAGTTTCTAGCTTGGTTGGTTAGAGATGCGCGCACTTACTTACCTTAGACATGATTCCGAGCAAGACTCTTGATCAAAAATGCATTTAGAGACTATTTTTGCCCAGCTCCAGCAAGAAAAATGTGATAAATCACCCAAAAGTGACCCTAAAAAACCCTAAAAGACCATCTTTGCCTGAGGGGTGGGAGGCAATTTTTTTGACAAACTTTCAATTTTTTTATTCAGAAAGTGTTTAGAAATGCTTCTCGGACCTTGTTGTGCGAAAAAAAAAATGAGTTCGAGAGGTGATTTTGGGTCACTTTTCAAAAAATCCGAGTATGGGGGGACTATAAAAGTGCCGAAGAAACTTTAACTTGAAAACAGAAATTGAATTATGGCGGCGGAAAATTTGTCGGCGGAAAATTGTTCGGCGGAAAATTTGTCGGCGGAAAATTGTCCGCGGAAAATTGTCCGCGGAAAATTGGTCGGCGGAAAATTGACCGGTACCGGCTTTAAAATCAAATGAGAATTTCAGTTTGATTAAAATAGTGCTATTTCACTTATGTCGAAAAAATTAAAAATAATTGATGATCCAATGCGTGTATGAGTTAAAAATAAAAAAAAGTGTAAAAGTTAAAAAAAGTGGGGAAAAAATCCAAAATCGGTCTTGTTGTTTCGGCACCGGGTCTTGACTTAGACTGAGTCTCGTTACCTGTATCGTCGGAAAATGTTTGAAGGTCTCGGTGTTGGTCTCGGTCAAAATCTTGGCCGAAAGTCTCGTCAATGGGTCTTGTTGGATGGGATATTTCTGTCTCTACTATCCACCCCTACTTCGATTCCAAAGTCAGAAATAAAAGCACTCAAATTGAGGCGTGTTTTATGAAAAAAAAGTTAGATACCAAAGTTTTTTAAAAAATGTTTCTGAATCCAAATAAAAAATTGCACTTGTAAACGAAATTTAATTTTTTTTTCAAATTGAGTAAAAACCCAACTTACCTTCATGAGCAAGTCCTCATAGCGGAGCACAACAGTTTTGCTTTCATCCAAGTAGAAGGTCAACAGCAAATCTTTGTTTCCGACTGTTGGGGTGCAAGGCAAAGAGTAGAGCTCCTCTCCCAAACACTGATGTTCTTGGTTGCGCTCAGCACATCAGCCATAAACTGCAAATAAAATTAACTGAAAAGCACATTTATTCAATAACAAGCCACCTTGACGTGTTCAGCAGGAGCATAGCTTAGACCTTCGCAATCATTACGGCGGCGGTCTGATTGATAGTGTGCGCCCCAGGCAACTGTCTCCACACACTATGGCCCTCCTCCCCACCACTTGGGTTTTTGATGAGGATCTGGGTGTGCTTGGTGTCACCAGCCGATTCGGTCTTAGTCGATACACTGCTGTTGTTAGTGATAGTGTCCTGGATGGCCTTAGGTACTTCTACGCTATTGGCGGTGGAATTTCCCAAACCAGTTTCCACTTTGGTGTCTTGGACCTCTTGCTTTAGAACTTGAAGCACAGTGTTGTTGGCTAGCAAGCCACCGAAGGTGAACTTAAGCGCGCCCATGTGGAAAGCCCAGTTGTTGAGGTTGAGCTGGGGCACCATAGTCCAGTTGTCTTTGTTGCAGTGCACAGGGTCCAGATCACCAAATGACAGGCTTGCACTTTGCTCTTTTTCCGTGAAGTTGGATACTCTGAAAAGTTTAACGTAAAGGACCATGAAACTTGATAAGCATAGCAATTTGCGGAATTCGAATTCGCGCGGACCACCCTAATTTTGTTCATAATGTTTTTGAATTAATTTTTTTTGTGTGCAATGAAAATTTGAATTTCAACTATTAGTAAATTTTTAACATAGACTCATATAAGTACCGTATTTACTCTATTAAACGGGCACTCTCTATTAAACGGGCACTCTCTAATAAACGAGCTCCCAAAATACGAATTTTCTGCACTATATGGGATATTTTTAGCAAAGTCAAAAAACGCTTGTTAAGGAGATAGTCTCGACACGAAAAGATTAATCCTAGATACCGTATTTTCTCTATTTAAAGGGCATGCGCGTGCGTTAAGGCGCGAACCAGCAGTTTTTTTCGAATTTTTTCGAATCGTCCCATTTTTCACTCGTTCTGCGTCAAATCTGATATAGATGACCTTATACTGCTTTTAAAAACTGGACAGAAAACTTAAAAAACCTAGACGAGAACGAATGTAAAAATTTATCGAGAAAGAAAAGAACTGCTGGTTCGCGCCTTTTCTCCCATCCGGCACGATCATGCCCTTTAACGCCCGGGGACGTTTATTGTTCAAGCTCGAAAAAATTCTAAAATTTTTAATGAAAAATGGCCTTAACTCTGAAAACCTATTCAAAAAAGGGGTAGTTATTAGAGAGGCGGCGTTTACTGAAGAGGGGGTGTTTAATAGAGAAAAACAGTATTTTGTTTTTGAATAGTGATTTTAAAGTCATATATTGTCGACGATCGGTGTCGCAACCTCGAAGAAACTTGTACAGAATAAAAGTTGAATGAGTATCATCAATATCATAATTCTAAACTGCTTCAAAAAGTGCCCTAAAATCCAAATGTAATATAAGGCCAATCATTCTTTTTTGATAGGGTTTCCCTTTTTCCATTTTGATTTTCAGGGCATTTTTGAAAGAATTTCAAAATTCTGATATTAATGCTGCTAATTCAACTTTAATTTTGTAAAAATTTGTCAAAGATCGCAACACCGAGCTGTCGACAAATATGTCTCTAAAACCACATTTGAAAAACAAAAAACCCAGAATTAATCTTTTTGTGTTTAGACTATCTACTTAAAAACTTTCACTCCCCTTTAAACGGAAAATATGAAATTTTGAGAAAAAAAATTAGTCTTATTAGAATTTTAAAAATAAGTAAAGCAAAGGGTTCTAAAGTTAAAAATTTCTTATCATTTAAAATTTCAAACTCATAAAAACAAACCGCTCAACATGGAAGGTGACCACCTGGTCACGCATATCCGCCAGACTTGCATTCAGGAAGGAAGGAAAGCTACCGCTTGACTTTGGAGCACTCGACAGACTCAAGATGCCGTCAGCTGGAAGGACTTTGAAAAGAGCAGCGATTTCTTCATTCTCCTTCACCGAATCCATCACGACAAAGTTCTGACGGATGGAGTGAGCCTTGCTGATCTAGATTTGAGCACTAATAAGATACCGTCAATTCTCGTCAGTCTTTATATAATAGGTCGAAATAAATTGACGATTGACAAATGTAGGAATTAGAGCTGGCCCGAAATGCGGCGCTTTTTTTGGTTCCGCTTCCGGTTGCGAAAAAATATCAAAATTCCAGTTCCAATTTTAAAAATATACAATTTCAAAGCCAAATTTACCTAAACTATATGTGTGAGAAACCTAGCTCAACTGATTTCAGTTGCATACTTTCAACTCTTGGAGATATATACAGGTTGTTTCAAGAAATTCTGTCTGTGGTTTCGGTTTTGGCCATCCAGGGGACATCCAGAGACCAAGACCCAAATCACAAGGGGCCAAGCAAAAATCGTGTTTTTCACAATATATACTGGCTAAGTTTCGGTATACACCCCCAGTCAAGTTCGGTATACACCCCCAGTTTGCCTTGGTACCCCAAGCTGATTTTTTTAAAAAATTTTTCGAAATTTTTGAACACTGTTTTTTATTAGGTTAAAGTTGAAAAAAATTCGGAATTTTTTTTAAAAAAATCAGCTTGGGGACCAATGCAAACTGGGGGGTGTATACCGAAACTGCTCCTATATACTTGTCGGCGAGAAAAATCGATATGTAAAAACAGAATTTTGAAAAGCGCTCTATAAAAAAACTTATACCGTATTACCTCTAATAAGCGCGCACCCCTACTTTGAGGGTCTATATCTCAGATCAGAGAAATTTTTCTGCATAGCTGTTAAATGCATTTTCTTAACTCCCAGGAGCTCCACTGGTTCCACTTTTTAGATTTTGTTGAGCACCCGAAATTTTCGAGATTGACCCAAAAATTTTCAGATTTTTGGGGGTTTGAAAAATAAGCGCGCCGGCGCGCTTATTAGAGGATATACGGTAACCATTTCAAAAAGACAGAATTTCTTGAAACACCCTGTATGTAAAGCATAAAGTAAAGTATGTAAAACAGCAGCTATTTTTTGTTAAAATACAGTTTTTTTTCAGTCCGGTCCTGTTATTAAATGCAATTCCGGTTTTGGCCCAAAATCAATCTTAACTCTAGCCAAATCTAGTAAAAGTGTAGAAAAGCGGAAGATAAACACTTGCTATAAAGCACAGAACCAACCCGGAAGACGTCGCTGATGTCCTCTCTTTTGTCTGTCTGCTCAAAGGTACCACTGCCATTCACGACTTTTTTGGTATAGGTGATAGAGGTGTGGGTGGAGGAGTCCCTGAATTAAGTAAGAAAATTTTTTTTCTATTTTTTTGTTGTAAAAAACCAACTTAGCAAAGTTGTACAACTTGATTTCATGGAAGTTGACAGGGTCGGCAAACAACACACTATCCTTCCAACGGCCGTTGTCAAAGTGCATTTTGTACTCGACGCCTAAATATTAAATAACATAGAGTAAACAGGGTAGTCAGCTATGTCAGCCAATCACACAAATCGGTAAAATTTTCGGTCTATCTCGAGCTTTTTGAACGTTTAACCATAATTCTAGAAGTTAAATCGGCAGCAAAAAGACCTACCTAAAAGTTTTGCTGAAAAAAAAATCATGACCAGCCTTTTTATTAGTGATTATTTATAAGTGGAGATAGCTCAAGTTAATTGTGTTGATTTTAGTAAACAAGACGAATCCTCACAAATTTTCTCTTGTTGGATAAAAGCAGCAAATAAAATCTAAAAAATAAAATTTCGCTCATAATTTTTATTTTTAATTCAAATTTCTAAATTTATGAAATGAACCATCTTGAAATGTGTAGGTGTCTATGATCTTCTTTTGAAAGCATGCTTTTAGCAATTTTTTACTTAAATTTTGTGGGTTGCTCCCAGATCTAATCCGATTACGTATTGCAGATTATCTGACTGGCTAGAATTTAACGGCAGCTTGACTAATAGTGGTTAGCAAAAAGCGAGTCATGAGAACCATGCCAAAAACATTTTTAAATGATAGGGCAGCAGAACCTTTAAATTTTAGAAAAAATTAATACTAAAAAAATAAAAATTGTTTGGAATCCTTTTTTCGAGCATTTAATTTTTGGAGTTTTTAATAGCGCCGACCAAAGAAGAATGGTTATTTAATTTAACACGTAAAGTCAGAGTTCGTGTTTAATTTTGTAAGAAAAACACGAAGTAAAAACTCACCAGGAGTTCCTACTTCGATGGGTCCAACCAATCGGCGGTCGAAGTGCTGAGTGCTCCAGGTCTTGCCCACATGGCTAGCATTCCACAATGGCACATATTTAGCAGTCAGATGGAAGGGTGCGGTGTAGTTGCCATCTACAACAGCATTGGCAGTCAGGTCATTTAGCAGAGAGCCCCGGACCAGAGGCGTAAGTTCAGTGGCGTTGAACAGTCCCACAGTGTAGTTGGACAGCGAAGCCATCTCTGTGCTATTGAGCACAACTTCAGAGGCATGCTCCAACAAAAAACTCAGATTTTCGACAGCAGATGGTGGGGAACGGTGGCATTTTTGGGTGTGTGGAAGATGCCCATTATGGCCATCATCAACACCCCTGGCAATTGAGGGTGCATGCTGTTGGTTGGTTAGTCGGAATAGGTGCTGTAAAGATGGTAGGCTGAAAACTGAAAATTTATAAGAAAAGCAGTGCTAGTGCATATATAATCTCCGAAATATGCCCCTGCTGTCCCTATGCTGTTTTGTCCTAAAGAAACCAGCTTAGTCCCGTGTTGATTTTGTTGTATTTAAGAAAAAATATCGAAAATATTTACACCGTTTTTTGTGTATTAAGTACCTCGGGGAGTTGTTGTTCAACATCAAAAAAGTGGGAAACTTTTGAGGTTGATTTTGAGATTTTTGGGTGCCTAACCAAAATCTGAAAAGTGGAATCAATAAAACTCGTGATAATAAAGAAAACGCAAAAAACAGATCTCTTGTTTGAGATAAGAGATCCATATAGGGGGGGGGGGTATTACAGAGGTGGTCACAATACAGAAAATACGGTAACCTTAATGTTTTTACAAAAAAAACGACAGGGGGACCGAGCTGTTTTTTCAAAAAAAATAAGCAAGGCAGAGCAAGGCATATTTTGGGCATTATATGTGCACCAAGTCCAAACAAGCGATAAAAAATCGATTCAGGACATAAAAACACTTTAAAAGTTAACACGGGAATTCCGGACTGTAACGACGGTTTACCCTGGTGTATTTTTTCACGAGGAACACGAATATCACAAAATCAGATGGAAAAGTTGTGGTACAGCATCTTCAAAAAGCCCAATTTTCCGATGACTCTTGGGGTCAGGTTTGTTTCTTTCTTTAAGCTGGTGAGCAGTGAATTTAGTGAGTACAGCATGTTATTTTATACTCATAAGAAGCCCTTTTCCCGGGCTTTCTAATGGTGTGTCGTTTGCTCACATACGAAAAATTCATCACAGATAAGAAGTTAAAATAACCAAATTACCTTTTCTAAAAGGGTTACAATTATACTAAAGTATGGGAAATTTTTGCACAGAGTTGTGTAACCATAAAACGGTACGCAGATTCAGAATCAGCATTCGTGTTCAGCGTGGCGCGATTTACTAGAAAAACTGCTCTTAGAATAAAAAAGTCGTTGTAGTAAATCGACCACGCTGAACACGAATTTAACTTTTTATCTGTGATGAATTTTTCGTATGTGAGCAAACGACAAACCATTAGAAAGCCCGGAAAAGGGCTTTCTTATGAGTATAAAAGAACATGCTGTACTCACTAAATTCACTGCTCACCAGCTTAAAGAAAGAAACAAACCTGACCCCAAGAAGTCATCGGAAAAATTGGGCTTTTTGAAGATGCTGTACCACAACTTTTCCGTCTGATTTTGTGATATTCGTGTTCCTCGTGAAAAAATACACCAGGGTAAACCGTCGTCACAGTCCGGAATTCCCGTGTTAATAAACACAGATATTGACCCAACAAAGCAAAAAATGCCCAAATTATATCACACCGCTGCTAACACCGCTTTCTTGATTTCTACAAGCTTAACCGATTCTATTTTTTTATTTAGGTTAAGCATACAAAACCTTGGGATCGACCCCCAAATTTTCCGATTTTCAAGGTTTGAAAAATAAGCCACCATGGGAAATCAATACACGTTATACGGTATTTTAGCAAATTACAAAAAGCACAGCACAAAAAATAATGTTATTTACAAAAGATTGAGTGTTTGTGGGGCCAAACATATTCAAAACAAAACACTAGAAATCAAAAGCGGCTTACTAAAACACAAATTGGTAGATATAAATTATTCCAAGGCAACAAACACAACTTCTTAGATTAACACTGAGAATATTTTGCCCAAAGAATTTTACTAACCAAGTCGGCAGTCAAAGGATTAAATAAGTGTGAGTCAGCAAAGACGTGAGCCACAAAAGCTCTGCCTAGCGATTCTAATCTCCAAAGCCAGTCAAAATGTATGAGAGGAAGGCGCTGGTAGGTTTTGTCCAATGCTTTTACTTCTTCTCAATAAATTTGCCTCGAAATTAGAGAGTCGCAGACATACAAATGTTTTTAGGTCCTTCTTTGTTGGCTAGAAAGAAGAGCTGAATATTCAAAACAGACAAAGAATGGAGATATATTGCATCTGGTTATTCCTTCAGTCTCCTCTCACCAAAAATGTGCTTTTTGTGGGAAAGTCAAAAGACGAGTCTAGTAATAGAACACTCTTGCCCAATTCAAAGAGATGTTTATTTGGAGCCGAAATCGAAGCCATTTAGTCATATCTGTTTATGTTCAAAAAGAAGGGCAAAAAAAATTAGGGCAAAAAAAGAAGTAAACCGATTACATAACACACAAAAGTCCACAAATTAGGAACGTTTTCGCCTTGAGCATTATATTTTAGACCCATTTTGCAAACTACAGGGTGGCCAAATTTTCGGCGGTATATTTTTAAGATATAACTTTTGTCTCGTTGAAATTTTTTATTTGATATAAGACACTCTAGGCAAATGAATGACACTACCGTATAACCTCTATTAATCCCCCACCTAAAGTAAATATTTTGCAAATCTGTTTCTCGCGTTTCTTAACTCCCACGAGCTTTACAGGTTCCGTTTTTTCGATTTTGGGTTTTCACCAAAAAATTTTGAGACTGACCCCAAATTTTTCAGATTTGGGGGTGTTTTGAAAAATAATCCCTCTGGGGATTTAAAGAGGTTCTACGGTATGTCAGGGTACGTAACTCAAAATTTTCAAAAAATATATAAATATAAAAAATAAAATTTTATCCAATGCTTATTGATTTTCAAGCGCCAGAAGAAAGATTTTGACGTAAAACCTCAAAAATTTAAAAGGTTCGATATCCTAGAAAAGTACAGACCTTTTTAAAAAGCACAGTTACGTACCCTGCACTATGTTCATTAATTTTTTCTTGATATTTTTATCTTTTCCTGCCTTGCTGATCTTTTGTTCGAACTATAGCTGAAATGGATTGTTCAATCGAGCAAAAGGTGTAGCCATTCTTGCGGTGTAATATACACGCCTATTTCATCATTTGGAGTTCTTACATTTGGAGCTCCCTTCCGTACTTTCTGCATCACTCTATTTGCACTTGTTTCAAAGATCCGTGTATGCCACAACAATCTTTTTCGAGATCAAATAATAATCCATTTTCAGCTACAATATAAACAAAAGTTTAGCAGGTCAGGAGAAGATGGAAACACCGAGAAAAATTAACGAACATAGTGTCATTCGTTGCCTAGAGTGTTCTCTTTCGAACAAAAAATTTCAACGAGACGAAACAAATTTGAAAACTTAATGGCCGAAACAACCGTGATGTTTCAGGCAAGTTACTATCCAAATTATAACTTATTTCACAAGCAACATTTAAGATAGTGATTTTATTTTGAAAAGTCTGCGAAAAGTGGACCAAACACAATTTATAACTGTATAATACTGCTTTTTAATCTAATATTTTTTTTTAAATTAATTGAAAGATTTAATAACTTTTTGAATAAACAAAAATTGCAAATATTGTAAATATTTGAAATTACCTTGGTGAAAATTCATCTTTTTAATATTAGCAAACACATAGCAAACACATTTTTCAATTGTGAATAAAGAAAGAAACACTTTTTATTTTTACTAAACCCAGACCTAATACTTTCTGAGAGCTTTTTGTGGAGTTTTTCATAAGAAAAGTTTACAGTAAGAGAAGAATTAATTAAGTTTTTTAGAGAATACTGGCCAAAACGATATTTTATGTGAACAAAAGTCTTTGTGTAATCAACAAAGTTTATTTTTCAATTAACTTAATATAGTAATATTTTATACAACGATTATCACAAATATAAAATGATTTATACTACAAGATTATAAATATATAATTTGCAGATGTTTATGTCAATACAATTGCCTTTGAAAACACTGTTTTATCGTTTGTGAGAATCAGTCCTGGCCATAAATATTTCGAATGGCTGAGTTAGTAAGAACCGAGCCAGTACTTCTGGTGTGCATAGCTTTATCAAACTCATGAAGCTCATATTCCAGTGAAATTCTGAAACTCGTACTTATGCATTAAATAATCAAATTTTCGTAGTAAATACCCCTCTCGAAAAAATTCCTTATAAAACCTTACTAAAAAGTACCCAAATATTAGCCCCAGACCCCGGAAAATGTGCATATGACTTTACTTAGTCCTGGCTAACATACCGTATTTTTTCTTATTTTAGACGCGGGTCTATCATTTTTCAAGCTCTCGAAAATCGGAAAATTTCGAGGTCGATCTCGAGATTTTTCGGTGCTCAGCCAAAATCTAAAAAGCGGGATTGGCAGAGCTCGTGGGAGCTAAGAAACCAAAGAAAATATTTTCAAAATCTTTACTTTGCGCCGAGATGCAGATTCTCAAAGTCGAGGGTGGTCTATAATTAGAGACGGGTCTATAATTACAAAAAGTGCGGTATGCTGTCCAACCCGGGCCCTACGACCTAATTCTAACAAGGTAATTACAGCCTTTTTAGGGAGGCGGGATTCAAACTTTGGGAGAGGTATTCGCCACTAGCGCCACTAATATTTTTAATATTCAAACTCACTCTGTATCTTGGATTGCACCAACTATATCCCACGCAATGTCTACACAATCTTTGACGTAACTTTCCAAACACATATTTTGTTTATCAGAAACAAATATGTCAAATTTGGTCGTCACTTGCTGAAGCAATTCTTTTGTAGTTTCAGTTTGATAAATTGTTTTCGAATAGGTGTGGATAAGCTTGTAGGTTGCGTTCTTAAAGCACACAAATACATCGGCAGGAGCTGCTGACTCTGCGGAAATCGTGATAGAATTCAATGCTTTTTTGTGATGCATTTCGAACACTTTTTTGACGGCCTGATAAGCTTGCTAAAACAAAAATGATAATTTAGTGAATTTCTAAGGGCTGTACCTGAAATCACATACTAAATTTCTGAATTTCCCAATTAAATTAATTAATTTCCCCACTAAATTCGAATCTCCCTCCAAACACTGAATTTCCCCACTAAATTTCTGATTTCCCACTAAATTTTCACAAAAGCAAATTTTTACAGACATCATTTTATTCAGAGTGTTTTTAAGAAAATTAAGAGAAATTGATGTCGTAGGTTACAAATATGACACTATATATGTCGCATTTTTGCTGAAATCGGCGCTAGTAGCGAACGAAATTCAGAAATTTAGTGGGAAAAATCAGAAATTTAGTGGGAAATTCAGTGTTTTGACGAAAATTTGAATTTAGTGGGTAATTTAATTAATTTAGTGTGGGAATTCAGAAATTTAGTGGTAATTTTAGTTTGAGCCATTTTTAAGTCTTTACCGTGTTGAGGACCTATATCTCAGCCCAGAGTAAATATTTTACATTGTTGTTTACTGCATTTTTTAACTACTAGGAGCTTTACCGATTCCACTTTTTGGATTTATTTAATCATTCGAAGTTTTCGAAGGACTCAAAATAAATCCCGAAGAAGGAAGATTAATGGAGAAAATACTGGACTTTGAGGATTGGGAAGATTATTTGAGGGAAAAGTTATAATTTTTATGTTGCTGATTTTTTTTAAAGATTAAATGCCCAACTTGACAGGTTAAGTTGTCAAGCAGACTGAATAGTACACATTAATACACAAAAATAGCAATTTTTTGTTTTCCTCATATTTTACTTTGAAAAGTTGACTTCCATGTGTTTTCCAAAAAAAACGTATAATTTTAAAACTAGGATTTTCAAGTCGGGCATCCTTTTTAGGTAATCGGGCTCGAGTCCTCTTAAAGAAACTCGACTCGAAAATCCGAAATTTAGGCGACCGACGTGAAAATTACGAAGAATTTTTACACAATTTTTGTCTTACCACTATAGCAAATAGGGGTAAATTCTCTTTCAGTTGAACGCAGCTCCTAAATTCTTCATCAAACATATAAAAACTTTCTCTTAAGCTTGAGTAGTTCTTGATTATTTTCTCTATATCTCTTTGCTTTGAGCTACGACATCCGATTTTCGGAACAGAACACAAGCTAGCATCTGGGTCAGAAGGAAGAAAGGTTTCACTTTCAGCAAAATTTCTAATAACATCAGTCTTCAGCAAGGATCCAGTAAATTTAAAGTTTCCATAATTAGTTGGCTGATTTAGTGAATTATTGGAGTTTCTATCCTAGACTTGAAAATTAATTAGTTTTTTTAATATAAAAAATTACTTTCAAAAAATTGAAATCAGTAGTGCTAGTGTCTTCGAGAAACGTGCCTAAACAATGTTTTCAGAAAGTAAAATAATTTCTGTAATTATATCTAACCTCTAGAAGTTTCAGCATATATATTTTCACTGATCATTGTGGACAAGCTAAGTTTCTCAGCTGATTTTACATTAAGAAGCAAGGATGAAAACTAAAAAATGCTAAATTTCGCAGCAAAAGATTCAGCAAAAATTAGTTATGGTTTTTTATTTACCTCTTCATAAGCACACTTAAATAACAAAATCAATTTTGCCACAACTGGGTCGTTGTTGCTGAGTGAAAACTCGGCAGGCTTATTGTTCATGTAAGAATTGAACAATCCAATCAATATCTTGTCCGCTTTGATCCTTTTTTGAACAATCCGCAGCAAGCTACTCAGCTACAAAAGCTTTCATTAATTAATGATTCAGATTTTAAAGTAATGAGACGCCAAAAAAGTTAAAACGAATTTTCGAAAATACAAAATGAAGGGAGGATGTAGACTGAACAAGTTTAGTCAAATCTTGATACAGTAGCACCCAATCTAACCTCAAGTCCGTTCTCGACTAAGGTCCGATACTTTTTTACCTCAATTTTCAGGCTGCGGGACAAAAATAACCCCTCTCCCCAATTAAGGGTCATAAATAACCCTCTTAGTACGGCCTAACGGGCGCTGGCTGGCCTACCGTAGCCTAAGCCTAAAAGATACCCATAAAATCTTTTAAGATACCCATAGACCCCATAAATACCCCCCCCCCCCCCCCGAAAATAGGATTATTTATGGGTTTGTACGAAATTTTTAGCCATTTAGCGAATTCAATTTCAGGAAATTCAGCGAATTTCAGCGAATTCAATGATTTTGTGGTTGATTTTGTAAATGGCAACAGTTTAGCCGAAAAGACCGTGGGAATGGATGAAGTAACGCATTATTTTTCTTCAAAGATATATCGATACATAGATATATATCGAGACCTGCGCGTCTTCACTGCGAAATTGTTTAGTTTTCAGTGAACGATCGGCAATATCATAATCCTTTCGTTTTTTTCCGACTAGACTAACGAATCGCATTTGGTGAAAATTTTCAAAAAGAGAGGTGAAAAAGTGTCGGACCCTAGGCGGGAGCGAACTTCAAAAGGTGCCACTATGTCGAGACTCGACTGTAGCTAAATTTTCTGCACACTTACTTGTTTGTTCTGCAAAATTTCTTCAAGGATGTTTTCAATCACATTGTTTTGGCGAAGCCTTTCGTAAATTTGTGAAAGTCTCAGATTGACCTGTCTTTGATGGCTCACAGCACTTGTTGCTTTTAAAAGGCCTTCTTCGTCTAAAAAAGTATTTTACATACTCTCCAAATATTCCAACACACTTTTCGGAATCATATCCATCTTATTAATTAGTTTTAATCTGGTAATAACTGCTTTCAATCGATCCTGCTGTCTAACAGTTTCCAACAACACGGCATCCATCAGTCCAATAAACCCTACAGGACAGTTAACTAATCCATGACAGCCTAGTGACTCCAGACAATCGTTCAACTGGCTTTTCTCCGTCAAAATATCATTCAATATTTGAGGATTTTGCTGTTGAATAACCAAAAGAACAGAGCGAAGATGGTTCAACGTTTTCTATAAATCTTTCTTTCTAGAAATGAATAATTTGAATACCTGTTTCTTCTCGATGAAAAAGCTTTGGTAGATAGCCTCAGAGCTAACTTTTATTTCACCACCATCATGTTGAAATGTGATAGCTAGCCACCATAAAATTTTATTCAACATTTGCTCACATTTCAGAGACTGCCAAAATGTTTCTGACGAACTTTCTTTAGACTTCAACTAAAATTAAAAGTTATTTTTTTGTGAGATAAAAAAATTCCGAGCTTGCTTTTTCATATGTGTTGTAAATTTGTTCAATGACAGGCAAGGAAGATGGAATATTATTGATTAGTTGAGTCATGGATGGAGCAGATTGTAGCAAGGATTCCAACGAATCCAAGGAGCTCCAGTTTCTTACTCGAAACTAAAATTTCGGAAACTGCCAATTTAGAAAAAAAATACGAGATATACAAGGCTACTGTTTCAGTGCCTACCGTGAAACTTCCAAGCTGAAGTACAAGGTGTCTCAAAAGTGTTGGGTATTGCCGAAAAATTTTGTCGAGGGCTTCCGTGTACCGGTGAAAACCCAATTTTTTTTCGGGGTCTCAGTCAAAAAAAAATATATGTTTAGAGAATTATCTTATTATTATTAATTCAGTTTCACCAGTTCGAATATAACAAGTGGTTTCTAAATCAAAGAATGTGCTAATAAAAACCAATTTAAAAAACTCCCAATACTTTTGGGACACCCTGTATATTTGAAGAGAAAATAACGAATTCTTGGAAAAATTTAACGGAGGACCAAGGCAAATTTTTTTCTCGGCACCACAAACACACATAAAGCCCAAAATTTTATGGTGCGCTGAATCAAATGCGAAAAAGTTTTGCATAGAAAAAAACTTGAATGCGACTTACATTTAGCAGCATTTGGTGCAATCTGTTTTGATCATAATCGGTATGAACTATACCAAGTTTTTGTCATCATCCATTTTCGGTTAGTGGAAACAGAGAAAGTGAATGAAAACAACTTTTCGGTTTTAAAAGAGAAGAAATATTTTAATTAAACGAACATTATACAATGAAAAAGCTTTGAAGTGAAGGATCTTTTCTCTGCTTCCTCATTAAAATTTTAAGTGGATCTGAATCTTTGCGAGCAAACTCTGCAATATATGGATTTTCTGAATAAAAAATGTTTTTTTTAAATCGGTTACGCGAGATTTTACTTTATATAAAATAAAAAGTGGCCCTAATTTACAGTTAAAAAAATATACCTAAATTATATCCTTGAAAAATATTCGTCGAGCTTTTTATACCTAAACAATATCGATAACTTTCCATTTTTATTTTTTTTTGTATAATAGCACACCTTAAATTAATATTTATTTTACATCTTATCAATGGCAGGATGCAAAACCAACAGTAATAAATAAGTGAGTGGTTTATCCATAGGCACTAATGGCACATCGAATTTAACATAGCTTATTACATATTATTGCACTGGTGTTTGGCAATATTCCAAACTACTGGATAGGAGGTGGTGGAGCAGGTCTACTGCCTATCGACTTATGGTTTTGGTTAAGTGACTCTGAAGAAGATGAGGAGCTGTCATAAGTCTAAACGCAGACATTTTATAAACTTTATATTCGGATTGGCGGTATACTTTAACTATTTTTTGGGTTTAAGAGAAGGGAAATATTTAAAAATGACCGCTAATCTCAAATGACAGCAAATTTCTGAAAAATGAGCGGAAATCTCAATCCTCATTGATTAGGCCGGTTTCAGCAGCCATTTGTATGATATCTTTGCTTTAATCGACGCAGGATGCTCAATTTACTTTAGTGAAAAAATTCAAAAAATTTGAGTTTGAACTAGGAAAAAAAGTTATGGCCCGATGAAAGTAACCAAAAGCCATAGGGTGAACCAAGGCATTTTTGGTGAATTATGATTCGCTTTGGGGGATCAAAGCATATTTTCATGGAATTCCAGGTTCGAATTTTTTTGTCAGCAAACATCATTTTTTCTTGGGATGATGATCTGAAAAGAATCAGTAACACTTAGGGTGGCTATATAGACCAGCAAGAAGCCAATGAGAAATTTGCGGTCATTTTTAAGAAATTTTACTGTCATTTTTAAGAAATTTGTGGTCAAAATAAAATACCACCCTAAGAAAATAGAAATAGTGGTGAGGAAAAATAGTGAATGCGGTGAAAAATTTCAAAAAAATATTTTAAATATTTTGGGAGTAAAGAAGTATCCACGCTTATTCTAATTTCTAAAAATGCCGCTGTGTTCAAAAACCAAGGTTTTTTTCAAACAGGCTTTGATTATAAACTGCAAAAATAAAAAAAAACTTTGGAGCGCTGATTAATAGATACCGACCAGGTTGTGGTGAGCACCTGTCCCATTTGCCAGTCCAGTGGCTGGCAAACTCGCTTCTCTTTGATTACTGTAAACAATTTGAATGTTTATTTTATGTTATTTCAATAACTGACTCTATAGAAGACAGAGCACTGCTCCCGTTCCTATTATTGCTGGTGTAGAGACCGGATGAGGAATGCCTGATCATGGTTGCTCTAGATTCTGGCCTGTAAATAAATTTTGGTTTTCAAGATAGCTGAGTTATGTAAACCAACGTCATAGTCACTTCTTCTCTAGGGTCAGGCAAGGGCCGAGCGGACAGGATGCTCTGAGCCATCTTTCTGGTGATCAAATCGACGTTGTATGGTCGAGGACCGGCAGAATCACTGTCCACCATGTATTCCAGGTCCGTTTTGGTCAGCATTTGGCGTCTAATTTAAGAAATTGGGTGAAACAAAAAAAGCAAATTTAAAAATTTTGGCCTAAGAAGTTTAGAAACACTTTAAAAACTTCGCAAGGTTTTTTCATGATATCTCACCTTTTGCAACACCTCAACAGCAGGAAAAGCAAACAGCAAGCCATCAGCAGGAGCACCCCACTCACTCCCAGCAGCAAGAACTCAGCAAAAGACAGATGGAACTGAGAGCCAGAAAGAGGAGCTGTCACACTGACCAGATGGAGAATCATCTCAGCTCCAGGCTTGTTGCCTACACTAGCCAGTTGTTTCATCTTAGGCAACTGGGCATCTAACATAGATTTGAGGGTGACTGCATCTACAGGCACTTTGGACAGTTTATCCAAAGCATACACCAGCAAATGACTTTTGGCAGTGTTCGGGTGACCGTCTTCCCCGATATATACCTGTTTGACCAGAACTCTGACGTCTAGGTCGAGGGCTGCACTTAGTTGACGAACAACTTGCAGCTCATCGATTTTGTCCACGGATTGATCTGACTCCACTATGACTATGTTGGTGCCTGGTTGAAGTTTGTAGAGCTGTAATTATGGTTTTGAATAAATGTCGTCTTTTGCGATTTTCGGTTAATTTTGGCCTTTCAGAAAGAAAGTCTTTTTTAAAAATTAATCTAAAAAAAACTTCAACCGAAAAACTATTGCATTACTACTGCTAAATGATACTATTTTTTAAATTTCCTAAAAACCAACCTTCACCGGTGCCCTGGCCTCATTAGTTCCATCACTAACAGCCACTTCCAGATTAAACACTTCATCGCCTGTGTCCATCAATGATTTGATGACTGAGATCACCCCACTTGTCTGGTTTAAAGCAAAGAATTCATCTGCCAGGGAGTGGGTGAATCTATAGGTCAAATTTGACTTCTCATCTGGATCAAATGCTTGGACTCTAGCCACTGCTTGCAACATGCTGGCCTGCCAGTCAACTGGGAACACATAGAGACCATCTGGAGTTAGTCTGGCGAACATAGGGGAATTGTCATTCTCATCTATTACTCGAACGACCACCAGGGTCTGACCTTCTTGCAGCTTGTTCTTGGTGTCTGTAAATGGGGTAACTGTGTCAATACAGTCAAAGCTCGATATAATGACACCCCGAAGTTTGTTCCCGCCTAGGGTCCGACATTTTTTTCAACCCAATTTTCAAAGTCTTTTATCCATTCTTTTCTGACAGTCTGGTCCCTAAAATTCCGATTTTGACAATCGCTTTTTGAAAAGAAAACAAACTTTGGGTTAAAAAAGTAAAAACTCGATATAGTGACACCTGTTTTCAAGAAGGGTTTAACTATATTGAGTCTATTGAGACTATATTAAGTCTTTACTTTTTTAAACTAATATATCAAATCAACAAAATAGCCTTTAAATTTGATGCAAATTATGTGAAAAAAAGCAGTCAATCCTAAAGTTTATTGAAATTGCGGGATTAGACTGTATCAGGCAGTTTGAAGGATATCCAAGTGCCATTAAAAAGTTTATTTATTTTATCTAAACTCACATTCAACAATAGGATTAACGCCTGTCATCTGTCGTTTAGCTGGTTGGGCGTGGGACACGTCTTCATCCTTGACCTCAGTCACATTAACCATTATAAAGTGAAGACTACGTTTCTCCGGTCGAGGGCCTTGGTCACAAAAATTCACCAGTTTTTTCATCCACAAAGAACTCGTCTAAAACAAAGGCTTTGAAAAAATCATACCTAGTTACTATGTGCAATACTGACCTGTGCCCTGATGTATGGTGTAGAGTGCTCTCATACCAGAGCGACATCCACTAGACTTGACAGTGGTCAACTTGTGCTTTCCTTCCACATTTTCTTTAATCTCTGCATGGAAAACTTTGGACACAAATGTACATCCTTCTTCCTGACCCCCGCTACTTCAGGGGTGGTTTGCATGGATAAATCTGGCTTGGTAGTAGATTCCACTATTTTTTCTCCTTCCACAAACACACTCACCTGAAAATTTTACAGCTTTATGCGTGTTTGAACAACTACTGAATTTTTTCTTTATATCGCAGGCTCATTTTTTCACATTCTTTCTACGCGAAATCATAATGAATAATAATAAATTTTTGGTCCGGCATTTTCTGTCATTTTAAGTTGTTGAGCTTTGTAAAAAGTGCTTGTTGCAGTTTTCACACACCTAAATTGTCAGATAAACAATAATTTCTGACACTTAAAGGACCATGAAACTTGATAAGCACAGCGATTTGGAAATTTTGAATTTGCGCGGGACCACCCTAATTTTGTCAATAATGTTTTCGAATTGTTTTTTGTTTGCATGTAAAATTCTTTCAAAATATAAAACCGTTTACTAGTCGAGCCCAACGTTGCTCGACATTACCAGATAGGACGACTTATCATGCTTTCACTGCACCATAACTACTTATATAAGTCTGTGTTAAAAATTCACTCATAAAATAAATTCGAATTTTCAATGAACACAAAAAATTAATTCAAAACATTATGGACAAAGTTAGGGTGGTCCCGCGCGAATTCAAAATTTCCAAATTGCTGTGCTTATCAAGTTTCATGGTCCTTTAATGTTTGAAAAAGTTGGGCGCTCCTAATAGTAACCGTTGATTTGCTATTAGAGTTAATGCGATATCCATTTCAACGTAGGTAAAGTAGGCAAACCGACCATTGTGCTTGCTTTAGAACCATCCTCTCCAGTGGCTGACACATTCAGGTTGTATTGCCTGTTCAACTCACCATAAGAGGGTTTTCTGCCAAAACGAATAATCCCAGTACTCTTTTCTACTTCAACAGTCCAGTTGGAGCTGATGTTAGAGAGGGATCTACATTTGAGAATCATTAACTGCGGATTAGTTTTCGAAAATAAGTAACTACCATTTAAAGGCATTAGCTCATAGCTAAAGTGGGAGGTTCCAGCCACCACTTGACCACAAATGTCCCCTTTGCACTTTTGAGTCTGATGAGGAGGGTAAGTCAGCTGGTAGATTGTCTACCAATACTTTATCGACAGTGTAATTAGGTTGTTTGAAGGCTGGCTTGCCTAGAGAATCGGCGAAAAGTTCTATCCTGACCTGCAGAAATCCTTTTTATGCCTATGTAGTTTATAAAATGTTTTACAACAAAAAAGTTAGGGTAAGCCAGTGGTGTAGCCAGGGGAGGGGGAGAGGGGTATGGCACGTGCCATACCGCCTCCCCCCCCCCCGTCAGATTTTTTTAAGACGGTGTGTGTAAAATTGCCTAAAAATGGCCTGGTGCCCCCTCCGTGAGAAATTTCTGGTTACGCCTCTGGCAAAAGCGACTGGTTGAAACTAGCAACATGTGACCATAGCTTTTTCAGAAAATTTATTCGAAACTAACTTTATGGGTGGTTTTGAGAGCAGGTCTACCCCCATCCACAGCTGCAACCACTATACTGAAAACGTCCTCTTTCTCCAAGGGTATATTCTTGGCTAGAACTAAATCGCCAGTCTTGCTTATTTGGAAGAGACCATCAGCATCCTCCTCCAATCTGAAGATCACTTTTCCTAGACGACCTTCATCAGCATCTTGGGCTGTGAACCGAGTGAGTACTTGGCCTGGTGGAGTCAGTCTGTCTAGAGGTAGTACATATGCAATGGGTGCCACAAACACAGGGTAGTTGTCATTCACATCAAGAATACTGATCTGCACGTCTGTTTCTGCTTTTTCAGTACTGCCGATAGCCTGAAATATAGCTAGACAACTCATTCTTAACTTAAACTTTTGTGGTTTGACCCCACTTCAATTTTTTCAGTTCTCAATGGTCTGGTCAGAAAGGTATTGTTCCATCTTTTAAAACACCAGGTGATTTCCGCGATCGCTAAATTAATCGTCTGATGCCTTATTTTAAGACTTCGGATTATGTACTTCGTATCTCGGACTTTGTACTTCCATTATGGAAAGGCATTAAAAATAAAAAATCCAATAATTGACATGCATGAAATTGTAACCTAATATTTTCATCTGACTTACAATCACTTTGAAGTGGTATTCTGCTTCAGTTTCTCTGTCTATTTCAGAAAAGGCAATCAGCTCTCCAGTTTCATTGTGCACATAGAATGGAAGTTGAGGTTGGTCTGGAGAATCAATAACATAACTGATGCCTTGAGGCATGCCCTCTCTCAGAGCTTGGGGTCGGAGACTGACCAGGGCACCCCTACTGCCATACCTCCCTTCAGGCAACATGGCTGTATACAGCTTGTGAGGAAAGGACAGCGTGGAACTGCTTTCTGTAATACTGCTTGTGGTCTGCGGGGCATCTAACTGAATGTTTGGGGTGGTAGTTATTGTGCTGCTACTAATGTCGATATTAGTGGTGGATATATCGAATCTCGAGGCGGTTGTTGTATCGCTCTGAGAAGGTGTTAATGTAGGCAAAAGGGTAGAGATCACAGAGTTGGAGAACTGGAATTTTTAATCACATTAATCACTAGGTTAAAAGGTACAGTGGAGTCCCGGTAACCCGGCACCCCTTCAAGTTCGTTCCCGCCTAGGATCCAACACCTTTTCTACCCTATTTTCGAAGTTTTTGCTTATCCTGATTGACAGTCTGATCCAGTGTTTCCGAAAATAACCCTACACTAACACCTACACCTACTATCTAACCATACACCTACATTAACACCTAAAAACAAACAAATCATACACCTACACCTACACTTGAAACGAAACATACCCTACACCTACACTAACACCCTAAAACAAACATACCCTACACTAACACCTACACTTGAAATGAAACATACCCTACACCTACACCTACTGTTTGGCATACTGTTAGATAAACAATAGTTAAGTGTTTATCTAACTGTTTGCCATACTGTTTGCTTTTCAAACTGTTTGTTTGCCATACTGTTTGTTTTCCATACCAGGTAGACATATAGTACTGTGTCTTTTCTTTCTCTTTTCTTCTATGTTTACAATCTCTTCTTCTCCATCAACTCGAAAGCAAAAAAAGCAATCGAGATGTAGTTTGGGAAAAAAACGAGATACTTCTAAAATTATTGAGAAAAACTTTAAGGGTTACATTTTCATCTGATAACACTTCTTTATTAACTATCTATCTTGAACACCAAAAAGCGGCTCAAAACAAATTCACATCCTCAACAAGTAATTACAATAAACCATTAACTGAGAGCTGAAGAGATCAAACGAAGTTTTGTTTCTGTGATTATTGGTGGCTAATCCAGCTTGAGAAAATATGCGTTCAATCGGTGAGCTAGTCGTTGGTATTGAAAGAACTTCCATGGCAAGCTGAGCAATTGGTTTGACTTCCTAAGAAGTAACAATCATTTTTGTCTAGTATGGCAGAAAATTACCGTTCCCAACAAGCTTTTCCAGTACTTCAAGGGATCAATCTTAGACTTTCCGTTCGGATTCATACTGACAACTCGACTGAGAACCTGTTGCAGCCAAGACTTCGCACCCGTGGGATCCCTATGCTTTCTGGCAAAATTCTGTTCTTCTGCCGTCTCCGCTAACAAGTTATCAAGAGTGTCATTAAGAGATACATCATTGGCCACTCCTGTTGACTCACTTACTTCAGTTTCTACTTGGACCTAAAAGTAGTTGTGAATAAAAAGATTCCCAGATAAGAAATTCACCAAATTCTGGATAGCAAAAAGAGCTGATTCGAAATCAACTTCGTTGAGACGGCATGCATTGTTTGGATCAAGGGCGGTAGCAATAAAATAGATGGGATCGAAGTCAGCGGAGTTGGAGTTCATCATACGGTCAAATCGGCTGTTTAGTATAAGACGGAGAGTTTTGGCTGATTCCATGGTAGCTGGATCCATCTAAAACTCATGCATGATAATTAAAAACAAAAAGATGCCTAAAACCTGGAGCTTATCAAGTGACTTATAGACTGCCTTCAAGTAACCATAGCAAGAGGAGATAGAAACATCCTTTTCCGTCTGTATTCTTCGAAGAATTTCCACAAATACTTTCATAAGGGTCTGAACACTGCTCAAAAACTTAAAGGGAAACTTAAACTACTTCACCACTGAGTCATCTAACCTGTGAATCAGTTTTCGAAAGAACTTGCCAGTTTCTGGAGGCTGTGATAGTTGAAAGGTCCTCTTCGACTTCCAAATACCTTTGAATAACAGCGATTTGTGATGCCCATCGGGTTTTACATCCCACAAGTAATATTTTCCCTGTAGCATCGGATAGTTCCTACAATACAACGAATTATTACGTATTCAGCAGAATTCTTGACAAAAATTGCCTTTATTGCACTGTGAGACTTTCTACATTGGCTTATAAGGTTGATCTTTTTTGGTAGCCACTATTTGGAAAGACATGCTGTTTAAATAGCTCCAAAATGACTAGCTGAATATCATGGGCAAAGCATTTAACGCGCAATGGGAACGCAGATCTGAAAATTTCAAAATAGAGAGCCTTACACGCACACAGTGAAGTGTATCTTACTGAATGAATAACTCTGCAGTACTGCAATCTATGTTAACTTTATCTGTTTCCTCCATTTCTTCTTCATTGTTGTCTTCAAGATACTGAATCATCACTTCGACTAAAACTCAAGCTTTAGTATATTTCAGAACACGGAAATAGCATCTTACCAGAACACACATCTCGAAATGCATTTGCCATATTGCTAGCTCCATCGGTAACCACTTTGAATAGATCTTTTATTGATAATCCAAAATCGCTGAGAATTCGGTTCACTTCACGTCGAATTGAAGTTCCAGTATGCGATCCACTTAATTCACTCAGACCAAGAAAAAGACGGCGCAATATTGCGTTCTTATCACAAACATGAAGTGTTACGCCTGAAATTGATATATTTTTAGTGCTTATTTCCAATGAATGGATTCAGTACGTTACCTAGATAAGCATGCTTCATGCTCTTATCTGTCCAAACGTCACATGTCAATGAACACCTTTGAGTAATGTTCTTAAGCTCTTCTTTAATCCTGCTTCTTATTTGTTCGCATCTGTTACCCAAGAGATTTTTGAGAGTCGAAAAGCTATTTGGCAACTATGAAAACGTTTAAGTAGAGCAAAACCATGATGTCCATAAATTTACCTCATAATTTGGATTGAGAGCATAAAAAAGCTGACGCATAAAAGGATGCAAGAGAATCTGGAGAGACATCGACGGAATAGATGTGACATTCGATAAAGCAAACTGAATTTTTTGATGCCTAAAGAGAACATGTAAATCGAAACAGATGATCGCGTAACATGCCTCGAATCTGGCCCATCATTTTCACTAATTTCAAAGCTGGAGCGTATTCTTTTTGCTGGCAGGGACTTGTCAGTGTGCACACTTCTCCAATGACGTTCAACGACATTCTTATAACAGGAGAGATTCTAAGATTCAATAGGTCAAAAATTTGTTCGCGTAACCTGGTATATACCTTTCCACATTCACTGCAACGGGCGGTTTGCTTTCTATCGCTATCTTGTTCCACTGTGAACTTTTCCCAAACTGCATCTCGGCGACGTTTCGGCGTTTGCTTGCCAACTGATGGAGACGAAGACATGTTTCTGAAAAAAATAACGTAAAGATACAAGAAAAATCTTGAAAAAAGGCACAGCACTGTATGTGCAGAGAAGTTACCCTGTATAGCAAACAAACAGTATGGCAAACAAACAGTTCGAAAAGCAAACAGTATGGCAAACAGTTAGATAAACAGTTAACTATTGTTTATCTAACAGTATGCCAAACAGTAGGTGTAGGTGTAGGGTATGTTTCATTTCAAGTGTAGGTGTAGGTGTAGGGTATGTTTCATTTCAAGTGTAGGTGTTAGTGTAGGGTATGTTTTGTTTTTAGGTGTTAGTGTAGGTGTAGGGTATGTTTCATTTGAAGTGTAGGTGTAGGTGTAGGGTATGTTTTAAGAGTAGGCATACTGTTGGGTAGGTGTAGGTGTAGGGGTTATTTTCGGAAACACAGGTCTGATCCAAATATCTTAATGATTCCTATTTTAACAGTAGTGTTGCGAAAATCCTGCGATATTGTCACTAAAAAGAAAATCCCTATAACTTGGCACCTTATTTTAAAAAAAGGGTGCCGGGTTTTTTCTTTAGCGGCAAAATTATAAGCTTTTTACCAAACGACGGGTAAAATCAGAATCTTTACGATATTTGGGACCAGACTTTCAAGCTTGGCAGAAGCCTTCAAAAATGGGGGTGAAAAAAGTTTCGGACCCTAGGAGGGAACGAGTAGGTGCCGGTTTATCGAGACTCTACTCGTTAAATGGACCAGCGACAACTTTGACAGCATATATTACCAGTCACATATAATTTTCGAAATTATTTACCTGATCTATAAAAGGCATGGAAGTTGGCTCTTCGTACTCTTCCGATGCATTAGTTCTATTATTTATAGCCTCGGTAACTGCACTGGTTTGCGGTGAAGTCGAAGTGGTGGCATCGGGTGAAGGAGGTAGAATCAAATCCACTTTCACATAACTTTTGGATTTCAAATTGGGATCGTCTACATCCTGTATGGACACATGGAATTCAGCCCTTTGCTTGTCATACCTGTCATTGGGCACATCTCGCACATACAAACTACTTGTCTGCAATATTAATACTAATGTTAGTGAAAAAAAACTGGTAATCACATACTGTAGGATCAAAGCTGAACCAGTTCTGAAATAGGGCAGGCTCAATGGTCATCTGGACCTCTCTTCCAGCCTCCTTTACCGCTTTCATGTGTCCAATTAAAGCTCCTTTAACTGGTTGGTCAACCACGAAATGGTAGTTAGGCAATTCAAATTTAGGTGGCTGGGGTCTTACTTCTGCTATAGAGTCACTGGATGGAGTCACTGACGGTGCACTACTAACCTCCTCTTTCACTTCATTGTTTTGACTGGACTGTTCTTCTGTACTTTCAGAGGTTTCGGTGGAGCTTTGATCCTCTACTAGAGTGGTTGATGATAATGAAGTAGAACTAGAACATATATTATGGGTTAAGTCTAAAAGCTATAAGTAACGACATGATTCAGCCAGCTAATGAAATTCATTTTTAGAATATGTGAAAATTAAAATCCAAAACTGCGATATACAGTCGACGCTCGATTTGACATACGGCCTGGGACTGAGCCTAACCGTATGTTAAATTGAGCATATGTTAAATCGGAGGGTAATTTGACGGAGTTTATTATTGAAGGGACCGACCCAAGGTGTATGTTAAATCGAGCGTTCAGCCGCGAGGAAAAGGTCGAATAAAATTGCAATAAAATCTTGTCAAAATTTTTGATTTTTACGAACAACACCTAGGAGGAGGTACCTCTTCATTCCCTAACATATGTACTGCTTGGATTTGGCCAAAATAATTTAGTCTCTGAACTCAAAACCTTTTACTTATTTGGATATTCAGGGGAAAACTCCAAAAACCGTTCATTCAAAAGGCTTTCAAATACTTCAAAACAGTTTTTGGACTTACACTGTAGAAGAAGTTATGGTCTCTGTGGGAAATACAGGGCTAGAAGTTGTGATAGCCGATGTCTTTGCAGTAGTAGTCTCACTTCCGCTTCCAGCCACTACTTTAATCGTATAAAAGCGTTGAGCAGAGATTCCTGCAGCCTCAGCCTTGACTAGTAACTCAAACTCTTCTTCTTTGCCTGTTCTCTTCTTGATATTTGCATTCAAATACAGATTGCCTGTCTCCTGATCTATCCGGAACAATTGATCTGTCAGACTGTTCTGTGTAATCGAGTATTTGACTTGATCTTCTCCTCCGGATGCCACTGCCTGCACCCTATATATGGGTTGCGGGGGATTCCACTGGCCTGCCTGCTCTAAATTCACTTGGCTCACAGCGATTATGCCTTGGGGATTAGAAGATATGTCCAGGAACTTGACTAGGGGTTTGGGTAGGGATAAGCTGATAGAACTGGTTGTTGACGTGGTAGGAATGGAGGTAGTGGATGTTGACGTAGTAGGTTTGTTCATCCCTCTTAAATCTACCATAACATCGGCGTGAGCAGTCTCCATGGGATCATCTTGGTTTACAGCCTCCACTTTGATTTCCTCAATGGAACTTGACACATTCTGACCGTCGACTAACTCCAGCTGAGCCAAGTGATCATTCAACTGGTTCAGGTGGAAATTGCCTAGCTGGTTGCCCGAAGCTATTCTAAATTCCCATTTGGCATCTGGTGGCAAGTCTTCCCCGATGGTTAAGTGATTGTCTTTTTCATTAATGGGGTTCCACGTCTTGACACCCAACTCGTGCACTTTGAGTGACGGTTTGGATGTGGTAGTGCTGGCAAGATGGTAGTTTACAACGAATTTGACCGAGGTTGTTGTCTGTAAATTAAAGTGAAGTTTAATGCTAGCTTGGGTGGAGCTAAACTATTTTTTTTAATTTTTTTCTCTAAAATTGCTTTGAAAATATTTAGCACCACGGAATCGAATAGGTCTTTTACATTTGTTACGAAAACATCAGAACGCATGCCATATTTATTCTATCAATCCCCCTCTGAGGGAGATATTTAAAAAGTAAAGATTTGTTTTACCATAATTGCAGATTTTATGTTTTTTATTTTTTTGTTAAAAAATTTTCTATTTTTTGTGGTTTAGATGGGGTTTTATTATGTGGGTCTACTAAATTTACTACATGAAATACGGTAGCTTTTGAAGTTGGTATAAGTTAGTGCGCTTACAGTGCCTCCTTCAGTGTCCTTGGCTTCCACTTGTAAATCATAAGTTTTGCCACTTTCCAGTTGGCGAAATGAGGACTTGACTATGGTCCCGTCGCTTGGGTTGAGCTCGAAATAGGGCTGGGCTGTGCCTAAAAGTGGTATAAGTAGCATACCAAGTCCACCAATTTATCAAAATTCTTACCCGAAAGAACGTTATAGCTAATTGGCAGTCCTTTGATCTCAGCTGTAGCTTTCAATTGACCTACAACATTACCGCTCTGCACTGGAGAATTCAAATAAAACATATATTCTGGTTGGTCAAACACTGGAGGTTTTCTGATCCTCATTTTCTCAATGGCTATTTGCACTCTAGATCTAGCTACATCTTCATCTCCAGACTGAGCTACTATCTTGAGTTCAACCACTCCTTTGTCATCTAGGCCATCTATTCGATCTGATTCCAATCTTCTTTTGATAACTACTGATCCATTTGGGAGCACGCCAAAATCAAGACTTTCTGGCTCAAACCTGTACTGAATGTTAGGCAGATGGTCTGGATTGAGCAATGAGATGGCTAGAGTGTTTATTACACTCCCAGCTAGCTGGCCTTCTTTGGCTATGAGGCGATAAAGCTTGGAATCAAAAGAGAGGGCTGAAAGATGACAAGAACAGTTCACAATTTTGTTGGATTAAATAACCAAAAAGCTCACCCGAAGAAGGCTTTTGCTTGAATTTGTCGACGTTTAGGGTGACCCCTACATCCGAAAAGAAGCTGGGATGATCTATGTTGACAGCTCGGACTACTACGAAGGTTTCGGCAGAGGGTTTTTCAAAAAGTGCCAATTGACCCTGAAAATATGCAAATTAGTTGAAAAAAGGTTTGAATCAGGAAGCCAGATATGTTTTTTTTGTCGAAAAACAGATATTACCGTAATTTTGTCCACATCAATTCCTTTGATGTTTTTGGGGCTGAGAATAGAATAAGCAATTCTTCCATTGCTCACACTTGCATTCAAAGCCTTCATTTTCACGGGGAACTGCGCTTCCTCTGCATCCACCTGCATTTCGTAGCTCAAGCGTTCAAAACCGGGTATTTGTCTCTATCGTTCATGACTACAACATGGATTGCATGATAAGCTGGAGACAGGCCCTTGACTTGTGCCTTGATTTGGATGTCATACTCGTTGGGCTCCAAGCCTTTGCTGACTGTAAGCTGGTCATTTAGTATGGTGAAGAATGTGTCCTGAGTGTTGTCATCAGTCGTTCCTATTGAGTACACAATGCTGCCTTGCAGGGATGCATCTGCGGAATTGTCAGTAACGTCAATAACTTTTGCTGATACTCTGAAAATCGGGTTTAAAAGAGGATGCTCATACCGTATTCTCTCTAATAGGCCGACATGTCGGTTTATTTTTCAACCCTTCAAAATCGTGAAAATTTCGGGTCGAACTCGACATTTTCGGGTGAAAATCCAAAATCGAAAAAGCGGAATCGATAGAGCTCGTGGGAACTAAGAAAACGCAATAAACAGCGATGTAATTTTTTTTCTTCGGACTGAGATACGGTCCCTCAAAGTAGGGGGTGTCGGCCTATTAGAGAGAATACGGTATATTTTTTTGGAAAATAAGACAAATTTTTTCAAAATTTGTCTCATTTTTATTTATTTATTCAGTAACTAAATTTTAACTTTCTTGCAAATTTTTAAATTAAAGATATTTTTTATTAAAACATAATTTTTGCAAGACTAGGGTTCATTTTTTACAAAAAAATATTGCCAGAATGGATGTGACTATCCACAGGAAATCGATATTGTAAGATGGTTTTGTTCTAATTTAATTGTTAGAGAGTTTTTCCCAACTAGTTTAAACTACTTTTTATTTCATTTACAAAAAACTATATCTACAAAAAACATTTTGAGTTATAACTTTATGAAATAACTTTTATTTATGGCTGATAGTAATAATACAGTCGAAACTGGATTAAACTCCATCACCCGCTCCCCGATACCGCGTCACACTCGATAACCTGTCACGCCTCTTATCCCCGATTTGGTTGGCCAAAAAAGAAAATAAAGTAGTCCACACCAAAAGGTCGTCCCAGGGGTAACGTGTTAACCAGGTTTGACTGCATTCTATGTACAGGGTGTGTCAGAATTACGCGGCCACTTTTTTCAAATCAAGTTTTTGTGGCATTGTGTTTTTTCTATAAATTTTTTCAAGTTTTTTTAAATTTGACCACTTATTTTGTAGCTGACATTCTTAGCTACAAAAAGAGTGGTCAACTTTAAAAAAAACAATACTTTTTTCTCCGCCTAATTTACTTCTTTTTCCGCCTAATTTACTCTTTTTTTTCGACTAATTTTGATTCTCGACACGAAATAAACCATTTTTAAAATTTTTTGTGTGAAATTCAGGGGTGGGCAAAGACCAGATAGCTGTAGACCCACTCCGGAATGGCCAAAAGGCCAAAATTATTAGTTTTTGGGGGTTTACTATAGGAGGAGTAAACTTTTCGAGAAAAATCGATTGAGCGGATCAGATTTCGGTCCGATCAGCTTAATCGCCCACAACTCTACCATGAACCACTCGAAACCACCATAAACCTGGAATTCTGAGCGATTAAGCGATCGGACCCGCTCAATCGATTTTTCTCGAAAAGTTTACTCCCCCTATGGTAAACCCCAAAAACTAATAATTTTGGCCTTTTCGCCATTCCGGAGTGGGTCTACAGCTATCTGGTCTTTGCCCACCCCTGAATTTCACACAAAAAATTTTAAAAATGGTTTAATTAATTTAAAAAAAAACGGAAAAAAGTGTTTTAGGCGGAAAAAGAAGTAAATTACCGTATTTTCTCTATTAAACGCCCCGGGGCGTTTATTTTTCAACCCTCTCGCAGGGGGGGGGGCGTTTATTAGAGAGGGGGCGTTTAATAGAGAAAATACGGTAGGCGGAGAAAAAAGTATTGTCCCTTCAAAAAAGGTTAAATAAATTTATAGGTAAAAACACAATGCCACAAAAACTTAATTAAAAAAAAGCGGTCGCGTTATTCTGACACACCCTGTAAGCTTTTTTATCTCAACATGTGTAAATTCCGTTAAAAACTTAAAAATTTTGGGTTAAGAACTGTTAGCATTATTAAAACCTCAAAATAGTGGAATTAAGTGGTTTTGCTGAAGAGATGAACACTGTCTTTGGCAGTGGGTTGAACTCCACTCTTTTTTCTTCCACTTGCATCTTTACTTCTTCAGGAGCATTTATCTTGATGATCACCACTGTCTGGGAACGTCTGGCAAATGTGGTGGATTGATCCATGGCTTCTACCACTAATAAATGGGTGAGTGAATTGTGATGGTGATCATTGTCGTGATCTTGGTTGTCGGCATCAAAAGTGGTGCGTTGAGGCATAATTTCGGCAATAGTAGTTATTTTTCCAGTCTAAAATTAAGTATTTTTCATTTTTTCGGAAATAGCTTAATTAAATATATTATATTTGAAAAAAAATCAAAATTTTTATGCGAATGGACGATCAAAAAACCTTTACCATCAAAAGATCGGGAAAAACTTTTCTATTTTATGGGTCCCAAAGTATACCTGACTATCTATAGAGTAGTTTTTGACGACCACTTTCTCGGCCATATTATTGCTATTGCTAGCTTGGTCATCAGCATCTGAAAACCTATAGACCACTTTGCCATCCATGCCACCATCAGGGTCAGTCGCATGCACTTGAGTCACCAAGGTGTTTTGAGGTATAACTGATGTGTTGAAGACCACTTCATACCTAAATTTGTCAAATTCTGGCGAAGAAGGGTTAATATCAGCAGTGGTGATCTTGACTGAGGTGCTTGAGCTCATTGGGGGCTGTCCGTGGTCAGTGGCATCCACTTCTATCCTGTAGACCGTGCCTGGCTCAACTCGTGAGTTGACCGTATCTCCACTCAGTTTCTTGGCTAAGGTCACAGCCCCCGTCTTGGGGTCAATCTCGAAGAGGGATTGGAAGGCATAAGATGTTCTCAATGAATAGCTGATCTCACCGTTTTTGCCTGTATCTGCATCGGTGGCTGATACCCTGACTAACTCACTACCAATTGGTAGGTTGAGAGGAATGGTAATGTCAAAAGAGGAGCGGTTGAACTCAGGGGCATTGTCGTTGGTGTCAGTTACTATGATAACCACTTGGGCTCGGGCACAAGACGAGGTGTTGGTCTCCAGGCAGGCTGACAGCTGAATGTGTGGCTTTTTAATATTTTTTATTCGATAGCTACAAAAAACATCTAAAGAAACTTTTTATATAATTTTTTGAATAATTTTTTTTTTCTGTTAGCTGGCACAATATACTAATTTATTTTGCTACTTCTTTGTGTTAGATCAGACATGTTTGTGATAGAGAGCATCACTGTGACTCAGTGATGCTCTGTTAATTAAGCTCTTTGTGCTCAGCAAGATGCCCTACCTTGAGGTTGTAGGTCCTCTTTAATTCCGCATCCAAAGGTTGTCTATTGCTGAGCCAGCCAGTCTCTGTTTCTATCCGGAACAAAGAGTAGTCTTTAGAGTTTCTGTCCAGAACATACCATAACCTGTCCTTTCCTAGCTCTACTGCTCGGTGATGAGCCTATAAACCAAAGTTTATAATGTAGTATCACAAAGATCTTTGAAAAAATACAGCAAAATACAAATTCCATAGTTGTTTTAATCATTTTAATTTCTGAATTAATGATTTAAAAAAATTGTTCTAATTTTACAGAAACTCGCTGATTGACAGACAGAAACTTGACAAAAACTCGCGAGTTCTAATTTAGTAGGATTCAGAGCTCCAAAATATATGTCGAAAATACAATTTTACAATCACATTTTTTGTAATTTAGGTTATATACTATATTATTTAGAAAAAGTATCGAATGAATAATTGCCCTTAAAGTCTTATTGCCCCTTTCTAATTTTTCTTGCCCGCTTTCAAATAAACCAACTGAAATTCTCTCTAAAATTAAAAAGGGGCAAGAATTCAGACTTTGAGGGCAACAATTCAGTTACGTCCTCTAGAAAAAGAAAAGTCTTTTCTAGCGATAAACTTGATATTTTTCTAATCTTGTACAATTTTTATATTTTTTCACGACTTTAAAATTTCAAGTTATTTAAAAAAAAGTTATTAATCAATGGCAAAATTCGATATTAGAAGTAAAATACTTGGCAAACGTGGACAACTATTTCATTTGCCAAAGTTAAATCTTTTTTGTTGAGTTCAAAAGCATTTGTCTAACCTCAACTTTCCCTATTCTCCCCTTCTCCTGGTTCTCCTCAGTCTCAAATCTGTACAAAGACTGCTCAAAGGCAGGTGGAATGTCGTAGATAGAAGCATTGTCGTCCATTACCACTGTTACTAAAGTCGTCGCCTGAAAAATTCCAAAATGAAAAAAAAAACGAAACCTTTTTCTGTTATGTTAGTTATCATTTTTATTTATTTACCCCTCATTTTGTAGACACTGCTCTACGTAATATGTAGTTATGATCTCGAAATTGGTAATAAAATAAGCGTCACTAAACACTTTTTCAAAAAGCTTATTCTAATCAATTTTTGTGATTTTCTTTGTGATGTGATTTTCTTTTTCTTCAGGTAAGACCTCTAATTTTGTAGCTAATTATTCGTACAAAAAATTAATAATTTTTTTTCTAAAAACTGATGGAAACTTGTAAATAAAAGCTTTAGAAAAGTAATACAAATAAGTGATTTTGAAATCGAGAAAAATAACTTCAACAAATACAAATTTATGTAAAAACTCACAATTTTATAAAATTTTTTATGATGCTTAATCTACCGCATATTCTCTTTAAAGAATTCTTTATTAGAAACTACATTTTTAACCCTCTAAAATATAATTGTCAATTTAAGTGGTCTTACTCTAAAAACCTAAGAAGAAAATGGGAGAGAGCAAATTTTTAAATGAAAAAAAACGAGATCTTTCGAAAGGTTGTTAAATAATGATCTTCTGATACAGTAAAAGTAAAGCTGTCCTCAAAATCATACAAACCTTAGCTAGCATAAAAACCAGAGCTTCTGGAAACATTTCTTTTGCCTGAATCTTAACCACCAGGGCAAATGTTGTAAGTAAAAGCACTTTGCTCAAAACTCTCATTAAAATCGCCTCCCAAAAGAAGAATATTAGAGTAGTTGAGGTAAGGCATACTTAGAGCAAAAGTTCATTAGATTTCAAGCTTCAATCCTGGTCCATTTAGCACTTATTGCTCTTCGGACTCTCGGTTCAAATAAAGTAATTAAGAGATTATTGACATGATAGGTTTATTGAAAAAATAGCAAGCATTGGTTTGAATATCTGGAGCAAGAGGCGTCCTTTTCCTGTTTTTTTACCTGACAAGCCAAGCAGCTGGACTCCTCAAAGGAATTGCTGGTTGCCAAGGAGCCATGGGTGGTCAACCAGGTTTACAATTTCCTCTTTCAACTCGGCAGGCATTGCCATCGTCTTTGCTTTTATGGGTTTCCTTATGGGATTGGACAGTTGAAAGAATTTGAGATTGAATTGCTTATGAAAATTCTTCATTTGAAAGGATATTAAAGATGTGACCGGAAATATGGAGATTTTTAATTTTGAGCAAGAAATTGTGAAAAATTATTTAAGATTTAGAATACTGTACAGACATTTGAAGAAACGAACAATTTTTTGTAAAATAATATCGGAATAGGCTCACGAAAAAATCCCGAGCGAGCCTATCGGAAAATGGAATAAATGCGGAATCTGTCCGCTACTTTTTCTGGTGTTATATATTATGTTGTGGTAAATGTTATTAGAGAAATTTGATGTTATTGGAATTTTTGGTCTTCGCTCCATAAAATTCATAAAATATGAATTAATCCACTACAAAAAATAACACCCATACCGCTCAACCCGTAACAATCCCCCACTCGCTAATAATCACCCCCCCCCCCCAATTTTTTGACTAGGGTGTCAGAGTTAAGGCTATTTTTGATTGATAATTTCTGGTTTTTTCGAAGGTTGAAAATTCGGGGGTTCCGGGGTTCGGGCAAAATGGGTTAATAGAGCAAATACGGTATTCTTGTCAGAAGATTAATAAGACACATTTAATAATTCTTAACTATATATGTTGGCGGTGAAAAAACTGAAACAGTGAATTTTTTGCACAAATTTTCTCTTCAGAGATGTTTTTTTTAACAAAATTTCCGTGATTGTCTCTTTTTTCTAAATAACTGACCAGGACTTGTCCTCGACTTTGTACAGCAGCTGAGAACCTGATTTCTTCGTAGCTATCTTTGGTCAATTCTCTACCTACAGACAAGCTACCGGTATAGGAGTCAATTTCCACAAATCCAGCTATGCCCTCTTCTACGGCATACTCCAATTGTTGGTTTTCAACAACAGGATGGTTGACATCTATGTGTACTTGGCCAATATACTGGCCCTCATCCAACTTTCCTTTTAGGCTAAAGTTGTAGCTCTCAGCGCCAAATTTTATGGACGAAGATTTTGATGGTTTGGAATTGGGATTGAATGTATTGGCGCCTGTTTCTGGACTTGTAAACTTCTTTTTGGTCGGCTTGTTAGAGTCTTTGTGGACTATCAGAACGGGTGGAGATTGTAGTGATTGCACTTCTTCCTACAATTTGGACAATTATTATTATTTGTGTAATGTCATGAATGTTTAAACAAAAGCTTTGATAAATTTTCTAAAAAAATCCTTTGTTGCCCAGCTGATTTTCTGCATTTTTGCGAATTTAGCTTACAGTCGAGTCTCGATTTAACGTACCCCCTGGGGACCGGCCCTAGGGGTACGTTAAATCGAGGGTACGTTATACCGGGGGTAAATTTGACGGAGTTTATTATTGGAGGACCGGCGCTAGGGCTACGTTAAATCGAAGGGTACGTTAAATTGGGGTACGTTAAATCGAGACTCGACTGTACCATCTTTTTCACTGTTTTCTTGAACTCACCAACCTGAACAATTTGCATTGTCTCCTCCGCACTATGATCTGTTCTCTTGTCCTTTTTATCCTTCGAGTCAACCACCTCCGTGCTCTTTTCATTTTTTCCTCTTCTTTCTTCACCTCCTGATCGAGTATCGTAGTTTTCTGGCCAGCTACTCTATAGTGTTTCCCTTAGAGTGAACTTTCCCTTTCTGCCTTACAGGTGAGCTTGTTGTAGTGGAAATTTCTTGAGTTGCTGTCTCCTCTTGGCTATGTTCCTCAACATGTGGCTGTGTGGCAGGTGAGTCATCCTCTTCTGAGCCGTTAGAACTAGTGTCTCGATCATTTTTGTTGGGGACTAGACTTTCCGTTTCTTGATCGGTGGTTTCTGGCTCCAAAAGCACATGTATAGACACTCGAGATGTTCTATAGTTTTGAAATTTTAGCTTAGTTCCTAAGTATAAAAAATTTACCTGGGATCAACGTCAGCATCATAAGCTTCTAGTGTGAACGTGTAAGACTTCTCGGGGAAATAATCGTGCCTTTTGGTAACATAGTAGATTGTAGCAGCACCATCTGCTTGGAATACTAAGAAAGGAATAGGTTCGTACTCATCATCCAGAATACGGTAGTGCACTCGTCCAAACTCGCCCTGGACATTTTTTTGGAAATTTCTTTTAGACAACTTGTTAGCAAATAAATCCAACCTTGTCCTTATCGACAGCTTTCAGTGAGCCTACTTCTGTGTTATTGTAAGGTAAAGTATCTATTCGAAAAGTATATGCTGTTTTATCAAATCTGGGTGTGTGGTCATTTTGGTCGTCGATGAGTATGTTGGCAGTTGCTATTTGGCATAGCTCCAGTGATTTGGGATGCAGCGAGGACTGGCTCTGAATATGTGAATTTAAAACATATCGAATCATTATAAACAACCTTAAGTCTAGCTTTGACTACAATCTGTCGGATTTCTTCTCTGTCAATTTTGACACCTGGCTTCACGCTCATGGTTCCATCCGGATTAACGGTGAAGTATTCAGTTCCGTTTAGCAATTCAACGCCTTCCACCTAAAAGTTCATGCTCAGTACAATGGATGTATGTTAATTTGGAATATAAAACTTACATCGCCTCTAAAGTTGAACTGCAAAACTCTAGTGTAGGCAGATGGGTTTTCCAGCAAATGAGCTTCATAGTGGCACTGAGCAAAATGAGTCAATTTGACTTCAGTGACATCATTCAACACTAGTCTGGCTAGCACATAATTTTGCGGCTGATCAGCCAAGTATGCTTTTATCTGAAGTTCGACATTGGATGGTGTGCTTTCATAGTCAGGCACTTGGTTTAACTGTAATCTGGCTGTAGAAGAATCAATGGTCAGCAAGTGGTTGTGAGAGTTCTCTACTAGTTCATACACAATACTTCGTGGCTGGCTTTTGCTGGTGGCTGGTTGGGATGAGTATTGCTGTGGAAAGAAGGCACTGATTGGTTGGTTAGGAATAAGGTCTGTGCCGATTGAGTTGTCTAGAAAGTTATTATTGATTACATATTTTTTTTTAGGCATTATTCCAATAAATGATCAAATTCACCTACTCTTGTAAAATTAGCAAATATTCATTTTGCGTGAAATGTGCCATAGTTTCACTCTCTTCCTTGACCATAACTTTCAGCTGTACATATGCCTTTTTCTCTGGCACGCCATCGTCCTTAAATATTATAAATTATCAACAATTACACTACATTCCTAAGGCCAACAAACTCACGGTGGCAGATATATTCAAGTAATACACACTCTTGCTCAGTTTGCTTTTTACTTTTAAGTAAACCATTGGCGGTAACTGTTCAGGTGTCAGTCTGCTACTTTTCTGGAATATTCATCGGTATCTGACAGTGCCTTTAGAGTCTCTTGCACACTCATTTTTTCGGCCATAGCAAGGCTAAACTCAATGCTGTTGCCTTCGATGACGTATTTTATGGGGTAGGTGGCAGCAGGGTCTTTGTCTAGAGCAAGTATTGGGGTCGCAAACAGCCTATCCACCTTGGAGCCCTTAAATACAGTCAGTTCATAAGGTTGTGGGTTGTAAAAGTGAGGGGAGTGTGTATTGGAAGCCTTCATACGCATTGTGATAAGAGGGTGCGCTTGACCATTGCATAGTATAGTGGTGTAAAGAAGGGTTTCATTAATGCTGGAAGGGTAGTTGGGCAAAGCAAGCGACTTCTGACTGACTACAAGAAACTGGCCTGTGGACCTGGGCTCTATGAAGAAGTGGTCAGTGAAGTTGATCTTAAAAATTATAATTAGCCATCAAGTCATATTCGCAGTGAAAGGTTAATTGAATTGGGTCAATTATTTTCTTAATCTTTTAGAAATCAGTATAGTTTATTTTGATACAACTAAAGTTTTAAAATTAGAACGATAGAGCTCGTGGTAATTAAAATGCCCGAAAAACAGAGGCATGCGGTTTTCGCTTTTGACTGATGTATCGATCCTCAAGGTGAAATTTGGCCTATTTTTAGAAACTATTCACTTGATATCAGTTGGTTGTTAGTTGATATCAGGTAAGCTTAACGTATAGTCAACTATTATGCAGTTAAACAATTAATTAACATTCCAAATTTTATGAAATCAATTATTTTACATTAGGCAATTATTGGATCGAATATCGGCAATTTGGAGTACAGCATTAGGCGGTTCCACTACTGTGTCAACTATAATAGACTGTGCAGGTGTGTCGGAGAGCAGGTCGAAAAAGAATGGTTGAAGCAAGCTCTCTGGAAAAGAGCATCGATCCCTGAAAAAGTGTGTTAGTAAAAAGGTTCATCAAAAAAATTAAATGCCTACGTCTTGAAACTTTTTCTTTGGCTAATGCTTGATTGAAATAGAGTAAGAGCAATGTCGAAAAACAACTAATACTCCTTAGCCATGTGTTTTTCATCTAATTAGGACGGCTAATTTTTTGGTAAATACTTGGAGAAATACGACTAATCGCGATTTAATTGGTCTCAATATGCCAAAACAAAAGTGGCAAAAAATATTTTGATAAACCTGAAAATCTTGAATTCCAATACAATAGTCCAAAATAATATTTCGGACAATAATAAACATTTCAAATACCGTCTAAACACGTAATATTTTCTGCAAAAATTCTCTGGTGAAAGTGGCACAATGTACCTATTTAGAATGGCTTCAGATCTTACTAAAAGTGCAAAGCAAAAGAGAAAGAGAAAGTCGGCCGGGAAATTAAAAAATCAAGGATTTTTCAATAAAAACAATGGTTGAAGGTCAATGGCAAAAAATGAAATTGAATATTTGGTGAAAGAAAAGATAACAAAGTTATTTTATGGCTCATTCACAAACGTTGTCGTTGTCATTGGCGTTGTCGTTGGAATATTTTTTTATGAAACCATTTTTTCGCCAACGACGACGACAAAGACGACGACAACCTATTTATAAAAATCCAACGACAACGCCAACAACAACGACGACGCCAAGGACAACGGCATTTTTTATTCCAATTGGACAAATTTCACATTTTCAGTCTGGATTTCGAGGGAAACGCGTGGAAATATAGTTAATCCTCAAAATTCTGACTAAAAATGCAAAATTTGTCCAATTTGAAATGAAAAATGCCGTTGTCCTAGGCGTCGTCGTTGGCGTTGTCGTTGGGTTTTTTATAAATATATTGTCGTCGTCGTTGGCATTGTCGTTGTCTTTGGCGTAAATCGCCTTCATAAACATTTTTTCCAACGACAACGTTTGTGAATGAGCCATTAGGTAAATTGTGTCACTTTGGAGAAGGGAATGGTGTTTCAAATCACAAATTTCTACCTTGGGTAAAAGTTATCAATTGAAAATTTGTGTGCCATTTTTGTACCAAAGCTATAAAATTGCATTTTTGGGATACAGTCAAGCCCATTTTCGGTACCCACCTCAAGTTTGTTCCCGTCTAGGGTCCGAATTGTTTTGAGAGTTGTCTTTGGCTAGTCCAGTCCGAAATGTCGCAAGGATTTCATTTTGCCGATCCTTTTTAAAATAAAAAATAAGTTTGCCAAAAAAGATCCGTGGTACTCGATTTGACGGCCCGGATTTTAAAATCGGCCCTACTGACCTTTAGGGGCATTATTTTTCTTTCCATTATATTACATTATTTTTCTTTCCATTATATTTATGTTAGTATTTTGACTATGATGATCAGGGCGATTATGTTCAACATGATCATTTTCAAAACAACAGGGGACCAAGGCATTTTTAATAAAAAGCAGCAGAGAGCACCAAGCTAGAATGCCCCTTAAGATCAATAGGGCCTTAAAATTAGAGGGACGTTAAAGCGAGTTCGAAATTTTTAGAATTTTTAGCAAAATCATTTTTGTTCGAAAAACGATCGGCAAAATCTGAAAGCTTGCGATATTTTGGACTAGAATAACAAAAGGCAACTCGCAAAACAATTCAGAAATTATGCTAAAAAGTGTCGGACCCTAGGCGGGAGCGAACTTGAGGTGGGGCAGTTAAATCGAGGGTTGAATGTACCATATCTGGTAAATTTGTGTCGAAGAGCGTGACTAGCTCTATTTAGAAGACAAAAATATGGAAAAAATAATTTGTTTATTAGAATAGCAGGGTTTACAAGACCCGTCTTTTAGTTTCAATCCCTCTATTGTTTCCTTGGATTGTTTGTGAACATCTGAATATATTTATGACAGATTTTCCGTATGTTTTGAATAGGTTAGAGAGATGACTGGCTATCCAGGAGAAACTCAGGTAGGTCGTGATTTGCTCAGTTTCTCCTTTTGTGCACACTTACTCTGCTCCATTCTCTTTGCACTTTTACCCAAAATTTGGTTTGAAATGCCTTAGGCACTCCACTGACCATTCAAAAGAGCAGTGGTAGTGGGGTTAGGGTAGGGCAGAGAGAAAGTAAGGGAGAAAGAGGCTTACACTTTAAAGCTTAATCAACCAAAACTTATTCATAATGCGATCAGAAAAGTTACGTTAAAACTATTAGGAGTACAAATAATTAAAACAATTAAAGAGATTTGCGAAACTTTAAAAACCCAAAAAAAGTTCGAGTTAATAAATGGTGGCTGTGTGAAATGTCCCGGCTGAATTGCGAATTTTCCCGATGATTTCCAAAAATCTTTCGTTCCCAGTGTTTATATAAATTTTTAATTTTTATTTTGGGTTTGTGGCCACTTTAAAATTAATGTACAGCCTCAGTTGGCCACAATCTCGGGCAAATGTTTTTTTAGGATAGCCAAGAATATGCGCTACAGCCACAGTTGGACGCGCGCAAGATCTTTTAAAACAATTAAAAATATATTAGAAAAAGACAGAGAAGAAAAGTTTTTAAAAGTTTGTAGAAATTTTTTATTGATTTGCCGTGAAATTTGGTCCATAAACGATAGCTTTATGAAACAGTTAACGAAAAAAGATTAACTATTTCATACTACCATGCTCACAATTTGATTTAAATCTGTCAAAATCTGAGTTGGCTTGGGGGTGTTGGTTTAGGACTTCATTGATTTTGGAAACTAGTTCAGCTAATTTTGAGTGCTTTCAAACTGAACTAGAGTCTATCATAAGATTTAATTTTTCTAATCAACAAATTACAGGTTGATAGCTTATAACTTTTTTTATTTAAAAAAAAAAACTTTTTATAAATTAATTAATTTATAAATTTCAATATAACAAATAAATATAAAAATATATATATACACTACGGAAAGATAAGTTTCTGCTTTAGGATAGGACTGTTTACATTATTTAAGGATGAAGAAGATGCAAGACCATAGTTGCACGCCAAAAAATCGGCGCGGGCGCACCACCGGCGCCGGCATCACAAAAAATTGGCGCCGAGCGCCAAAATTGGCGCTGAGCTTTGAATAAGTGAATTATATGCTAGTAAACGATTCAAGTTTTTTATTTTTACTTCTGCCTTATTTATTTCCAGTAATCAATTAAATCTCGATTATAAATTAAAATGGCTTTTCTTTTTAAGAGAATGTTTCTTGTTCTACTTGATTTTTTTTTCTATTTGAACCAAGATGTTATAAAAGAAGAGAAAACTGTGGAAACATTAGGCACCAGGCGCCGGTTGTATTGAAATTGGCGCCGGCGCCCAATTTTTTAAAAAATTTCCGGGTGCACACCGGCGCCCGTGCAAGTGAGTGCAAGACAGAAAAAAAGATACCAAAAAATTAATTTCGCAAAAAAATATTCAAAGAAATAAAATAGATAAAATATGTTTTCTCAACGCATTTTATGTATCCAAGGACATCGCCCAATAATTGATACAGCAAACGGAAGAGTCAAATCTCGCAAACATACAATAAATTAAAAGGTTCCCAAAAATATTAATCGATAGAAACATGTAATGCATTGTCAAGCCATGTCTCAAACAAGTTTAGAAAAAGTGAAACAGTGCTTTCATTAGCCAACAAAGGAACTTTTGTGCAATCTATTGTAGAATAGGAAAGAAATTATTTGAAGATGATGTAAAAAAATTCACGTATAAACCATACTATCTTTTGACTAACTTTTTCTTGTATAAAGTAAGTTGATCTGTAGTCTTTTAGACAACTTAAAAAATAGGAATCGGCTTTTTGATTTTTTCGTTTTTTTAACAAAACAAGGCCTAACGGTCAGACTGGTTTATTTTCGGAATTCAAAATTCTCAGAATAAAATGCTGAAAAGAGGTGTTAAAGAGGCATGCCTACGCTAATAAGAGGTGGTGCCCGGAATTCATAATTTTTCGCCTAATCATTAAACTTCTCTACGGATTTTTCAACTTGGTTTCTAACAAAACAAGGCCTGGAATTTAATTTCATGTATGGTTTTCTTAGAAACCAAGTTGAGAAATCCGTACAAAAGTTCAACAATTAGGAAAAAATTTCGAATTCTCAGGCACCAGCTTATTAGCGTAGGCATGGCCTTTAAGGTGCATTCCCACTAGAGATGATGATTTCCGTTTTGCGATATATGCGATGCGATATTTTTGTGTGAAAAATTGAGATGCGATATGTGCGATGCGATATGTAAATTCAGGTGCGATATATCGCTGCGATATTTTTACCTTAAAATCGGATATGCGATATATTTCGAACAAAAAAATTCTTTTTATACACCAACAACTCCACAACTAGATATCAGCAGACGAACACAAAATTCACGAATCAACAACTCAATACGAGAAATTTAGCGAAGGAAGGCTTTTGTTCAGGAAGATTTATTTCTCTGCGTTTGCTGGGCTCAAGTTGGACCTCCGGTAATTTTAATTTAATAATCATTTATTTATTTTTTTATTAAATGATTTAATAAGAAGAAGGATGCGATATTTTCTAAAATTGCGATGCGATATGCGATATTTGTGAAAAAAAGAATGCGATATAGCGATGCGATATTTTTTCCTCAAATTTTGTGCGATATGCGATATATCGCATTGTCGTCATCTCTATTCCCACGCTATTACAGGTGGTGCCCGCTAATTTGAATTTTTTTTTCCTAATCATTGAACTTCTGTGCGAATTGTCCAACTTGGTTTCTAACAAAAACATACCTAAAATTAAATTCTACACTTTGTGTTGTTAGATACCAAGTTCAAAAAATTATTCAGAAGTTCAATGAAGAAAAAAATAAATTGGCGGGCACCATCTGTAATAGCATAGGCATGCCGCTTCAAGGTTGAAGTTTTGACACAGGGCTTCCGTGAAATTCCTCTACCCGACTCCCCAATCTTCCTCAAATTGAGCTTTTAGCCCGAAATTTTCTCATAGCTACCTGAAAAATACACAATTAAGCAAACTACTACTGAGACGCAACTAGAGAAAGGTAAAAGACGGTATTTTGAAAATAATGCAGTATTTATGGGCCATCTTGTGTGTACTGTAAAAAAGTGTTATCAAAGAAAGATACTTCTCGATCCTAACATCAATGAATGTAGTGTCAAACGCATCACTTTCCATAGCGAAAACATCAGCAAACAAACTTAATCGAGAAGACAAAGAAGTGATCAAGAACAATAGCATTTACGCAAGACTTGCTTGGTTAAAGAAGATATATGCCTGCATTCCCTCTGCAATACAGTGCCTATCTAATTTAGCGGTGAATTGCGGAGGAGACAAATCAAGCCGGACAATAAGAGTAATGATGATGAGAAAACAATCCCAGCCGTCCTTTCACTTCTACTTTCTTCGCTATCTTTCTCTCCACAATCCACAAATTAATTGGGTCATTGTAGGCAGAACTAAGAAAGCGAAAAATGTCAACACATGAATGTGGGATCTCATGAATCTTTATCTTCTAAATTTATGCAATCAATATGCATTTACTACAAAAAATATGTGAAATATCAAAAAAAAACCTGTAGTTCGAATCATTCGCAATACAAATTGTACAAATCCCTCTGTAGAAAGTTCAATATCAAATTAGGGAATTTCCCGCGGAATGTCTTAAACTATTAGTTCTCGAAATTTTTCAGACTAGTAAGTGCAGTCGTCTCATAGTAACGTCACCCATGATAACGTCATCCTTTCAGTGAGGATTTTACTTTAAATGTTAACCCGTTTATGCGCACTGGTACCTACAGGGTACCGAAAATTGCCTTGGTCCCCCTATGGATTTTTTTAAAATTCAAAAAAATCTTGCTTGAAAATTCTGTTCTGAGCTTATTTTTTTCTGTTTTTCAAAATGTTTAGTTTCGATTACCACATGCAATGTCAAAGCTACAATGTTAAAGCTACAAACTGAGACTAAATTCGCTAACTTGTGATCCGAAAAATGAAAATAATAAATTTGTGACCAAAAAATTCACAGAGTTAAGAAGGACACGTCAAGTTTATAATTTATTCCTGAGAACTGCAAATAACTGCAATTAAACTGCAAAAGAGCTGCAATATAAGGTACCGCTAGTTGTAAAGTCATATTTGAAAATTGAAGTTCGGTTTCACAAGAATTCGAAAAATGAGTAATTTTGGGTACTAAAAACTTTCTGACTTTGTGAAAACTTTTGCATTTTTCTCAAAAATGGTGAAAGATATGTGAAATTTTTTAATAGTATTTTGTGAAACATGAGTTTAGCTACAAAAAATAGTATGATGCTAACTGCGTCTCAGTAACTGAAATCGAGTAGGGTTCCAAACCAATAAAAAATAAATATTTTTGGAAAATTTGGCCAAAAATAGGTTAAGTATGCAAAATGTAAAATAGCTAAACGAGTAAAAACTTATATAAATTGCAAAATAATTTATATTTTTAGCTTTTGAATATTATAACGGGCAAAACTTTTTTTTGTCACAGATTCACTTCTTTTTGTCACAGATTCACTTTCTTTTGTCACAGATTTGATTTGTCACAGATTCACTTTTTTCTGTCACAGATTCACTTTTTTTTGTCACAGATTCACTTTTTTCTGTCACAGATTTCCTCTTTTCTGTCACAGATTTAGCTCAAACCACAGGGGGACCAAGCACTTACAAAATTGGTCAAAAAAATTTTCTCTCATAACAGCCTGAAAGTTTTTCTATAACGTTTCGATCATGTTTTGAGCATTTTCGCCAAAAATTATTTTTTCCGTATAAATTTTTGCCTTGGGGACCAAGGTAGCCCAAAGTTTTCAGGAGCCTGAAATGTGACCTTGGTCCCCCAAGGCAAAAATTTTTACGGAAAAAATAATTTTTGGCGAAAATGCTCAAAACATGATAGAAACGTTATAGAAAAACTTTCAGGCTGTTATGAGAGAAATTTTTTTGACCAATTTTGTAAGTGCTTGGTCCCCCTGTGGTTTGAGCTAAATCTGTGACAGAAAAGAGGAAATCTGTGACAGAAAAAAGTGAATCTGTGACAAAAAAAGTGAATCTGTGACAGAAAAAAGTGAATCTGTGACAAATCAAATCTGTGACAAAAAAAAGTGAATCTGTGACAAAAAGAAGTGAATCTGTGACAAAAAAAAGTATTGCCCTATTATAACTATTAAATTGCTCTTTTCACAAGTGCAATTAATAGGGTTGTGCCTTTTAAAGGTGGATTAGCTAACAGAGATTAACTACTGAGTGGTAGAAATTGTGGTAATGAGCGTGCCTAAATGAGTTGAAACAAAAAGTCATTAAGGACTATCTGCCCAACAGCATGTGCCAGTTTCAATTCAAAGTTTATTTAAGGATGAGTGTATCTCTTGTCCGTATCTGGTCTCGCATGGAAATCGTTTAAATTCAAATTAAACCACTTTCTAGGTTCGAAATCCCATGGTTGTAAACTTTATTTTTTCACATCTTATTTGACATTTACAAAAATAATTGTCAGAGTTTTGCGAACCGAGCTAGATTATCAGGCATGATTCCACAAGCCTAATAGCTAAGCTACAGTTGAAATCAGGAATAGAAATTTGACTATCGTCCGAAAATCGGTAATTTTTCAAATCAAGCTATCCAAGTTACCCGATTCCTGAAGTAATTTTGATGTACTGCCTATTTCTATTTGATGAGAAATATTTTATGAGGTAACTTGCGTATTTCTGACTCTAGAAATAGACCAATGAAATAGACTGATAGATAAAATAGACATAAACCGAAATATATGGTTTCTGGCTGATTTCGCAAATTTATGACACTTGTTGACTAAAAAAGCAACCCGGAAATCTTTTCAATGGATTCATCGATATTTTTAGCATGCTTTCAGCTCGATCGAAAGGAGATTCGAACCAGCAAGCTTAGAAAGTGGTTTAATTTGAATTTAAACGATTTCCATGCGGAACCAGATACGGACAACAGATACACTCCCCTTTAAAGAAAATTGGGTCATAAGTACCGTATTTCCTGTAATAAGCGGCATGCCGCCTTGTTTTTCAAATCCCCGAAAATCCTAAAAATCCGAATTCGATGTCGAGATTTTTGGGTGCTCAACCAAAATCTAAAAATTGGAATCAATAGAGCTCGTGGGTGTTAAGAAAACGCATCAAACAGATAAGAAAAATATTTACTCTGCTCAGAGATATAGACCCTCGAAATCGGGGGTTCCGCCTCATTAGAGGGTGCCGCCTAATTACAGGAAATACGGTATATAAAAAATATCTTAAGTTAGGCCTGAGATACAAATCATTATTGCGCAAAAAGGTTCCTGTATCAAAGGAGTGGCAAAATTCCGCTCAGCTCGATTCTTAAATTCTAGAATGCATTTTAGGCAATATTTTTCATAGTTTATGCTTTCTAGCACCACATACTTTTACTGTTGTAAAATTTTTATGCTTTCAGCATTTCGTTAAACTTTAACGAAGAAGGACAAATTTTTATAAAATCAGGTTGATGATGATTTACATTCACAAAACAACAACGTTCAAATTAATGAAAGCTATGTTTATCATCTGGAAATGTTCCTTCCCGAACATCTGCAACGTAATTGGCGATGGCTGTGGAAATTGAACCATCTCCTGCTTCAGCCAAATAGTTCTTTGTGAATTTGAATTTTTTGCCACTAATTCCCAAAATGTCATAACTCTGAACCAAATTGCTTCATTAAAATAATAATACAATACAAACACTCACAATCAAAAGCTGTCCATCAGTCAGAGGACCAGCGCCAATGCCGATAACAGGGATGTCGAGTGCCTTGCTGACTCTTTGACCCAACTTTTCTGGCACACACTCGATAACAAGCAGTTGTGCACCAGCCTGCTGTATAGCCAAAGCATCGGCACCAGCTTCTCAGCTGCGCTTTCTTCTTTGCCTTGTACCTTAACGATGAACGTTACAGTCGACTCTCGATTTAACATACATCCAAAAAGTTCGTTCCTGCCTAGGGTCCGACACTTTTTTTAACTTACTTTTCGACATTTTTTACTTATTCTGTTTTGACAGTCTGGTCCCAAATATCACAAGGATTCCGATTTTGCCGATCGTTTTCAGAATCATAAAATATTTACATCTAACAAAGCAAAACATCGATTTAACATACACCTGTTTTGGATTTAGGCGTATGTTAAATCGAGGTTTTGCTTTTTTAGACGTAAATATTTTATGATTCTGAAAAACGATCGGCAAAATCGGAATCCTTGTGATATTTGGGACCAGACTGTCAAAACAGAATAAGTAAAAAATGTCGAAAAGTAAGTTAAAAAAAGTGTCGGACCCTAGGCAGGAACGAACTTTTTGGATGTATGTTAAATCGAGAGTCGACTGTATTCATCCAGATAAACTTTTATTTCTGACTTTTAAGTGGTTAAGCGTGTTCTGGTCCCATTAACTATATTTGGTCATTTGACTCAAAATGACCACCTATTCCTTTTGACTTAGAATGAAACGCTATGGGATAACTGTAGAATATATAGCATAATATACGAGCAACTATAAAGTTATCTCATTAAGTTACGTTCTGAGTCAGAATGAATAGGAGGTCATTTTAAGTCAGAATAACCAAATAGAGCCAACCTAAACAAAATTTGGAGGTTTATTTGAAGGTGCGTTACATAGGGTTTATAAATCCTAAAAATATGTTTGCGATCCTCGCTTTCAATTAAGTCAAATAATTAGTCTTTAGCCATCAACCTTATATCCACCCAGAGAGTGAACACTCTGAGGCGTGAGACCTAGATGACCAGACACAGGTATAGATCTGGTAGTCAATGCCTTGATTATGTCCAAACACAAGTCAGTGGCCCCTTCAACCTTGATCATAGCTGCTCCAGCCTCAGCTAGAAGGGTAGCTCCAGCAGTGACTGCTTGCTGAACACTTTGCATGCACAGGAAAGGCATGTCTGCTATTAGGAAGACTGTGGGAGAAGCACTATTTCTGGTCAAGCCTCGATGCACAGCTTTAGTGTGATAAACCATTTGTTGAAGGGTGACTGGTAGGGTGCTTTCCTCTCCTTGAATCGTATTGCCCAGGCTATCTCCCACCAGAATGACGTCCACTCCAGCCTGATCCATTAGCAAGGAAAATGAAGCATCATAGGCAGTCAACATCACTATTTTCTGCTTGTCCTCCTTCATTTGGCGCAGTTTGGGAACAGTGATTGGGTGTTTAGCTTTGGGAGAGTGATTTGGTGAACAATTGTTAGTAGAGCCATTTGTGACAACCATTTTGGTGATTCAAAACTGAGTTGAGCAAATGGATTCGGCAACATTTATATACCACCTGGTTCCAACTGTTTTTGCAACTTGAACTTTGGAGTGATTGGGTGGACAAAAAGTTTCGAAGGAACGATTTGAAAGGGAGACAATGAAAGAACGTTTACAGCAAAATAATTAAAAAAAGAACAGAGGTTATAAACAAATTGAGATTTTTGTTTGTTGCATCACCCTGATGTCATGATACCAAAATATCTTATAACCCAAAAAATTATTATTGTTTTTGCCAAAAATGGTTTTTGAAATCAATAACTATATTAACTATGGCATGGTAATAAAAATAACGATTTTTATATAAAAAAACCGCTGCACTCTAAAAGTGCACTGCCCTTTGTCTTCTTTGAAATGTCTATCAATATGAAACTTTTTCAGAATCCTTTTAGCAACTTTTCCATTTCTCATTAATTTGATGCTTAAAAAAGAAATAGACAGTTTCAAACAAGAAAAAAGGCAGTGCACTTGCTGTTATCACTTAAAGTGCGCCGTTATTTAGTAATTTAACATTATCGAAACACAATATTTTCGCAATATTATTTCAGGGATTTTATCCAAATTGAAACTTTGAATATTTGAGAAGCTTTGTTAGTAATCTTGAACCCCTTTATAGAAGAGGGTAGTGACCCTGTAGTGAGTGCTGCTACAGGGCTGGCCAAGAAGAAGGGCTGGCTTTTAGAAAATTTGGTTAAGTAGCGCATTGTCTGGTTGATGAATATTTTCTGTAACTAGCCTTGTAATCTTTTTCATCTGTCATAAATGATTTTTCAAGACTGCTGCACGGCATCCTAAGTGAACTTTGGGCACTTGCGAAGATTAGAGCTAAAAACTTGGAAATAGACAGCGCAACGTAGCCAGTTTTTTTAAAAGTGGCAGCGTAATTTTAGCCCACCCTGTAGAAAGGGTGGTTTACATCTAGAGATGTTTTTGCCGGTATTCTTTGAAAATAAAACAAAAAATTTACAAATCTCTATGTAGTATATGGGACGGGGGGGGGGGGGGCGGGGTCCGTAACACTTTGTGTGGTCCCGTTGCACCAGCTATATCTTTTTTCTGGAAATATTTTATTAAGCGAGTTTGTACTCATTCGAAAGCCCTTTTAACGACGGAGGACTTTTGAATTTTATATTTTAACATTGCTGTGAAAATTTTTGGGTTTTTGCTCCTTGCAGTTGAAAATTAGGTGTTAAAACTCCCCCTTTATAGAGTTTTTTTGACTGCGAAGGTCAAAACAGGTCATCGTATTTCCCAAGATGTCAGCTATCGCTTGAAAAAGAAAGTTGAAAAACTCGCGTTTTAAGAGGGGCGTCTCTCTATTTTTATGAATGCAATTTTTTCTAAAAAACTTCCATTTCACCAGGATCCTTCTACTTTCAAATTCCAAAAATGGGATTTGTCTCGACACGAGAACTGTGGTTTTTCTTGGGTTCAAGTATTAGTTCGAATATTTTCATTACATCCCGTAGGACACTCCTAGGGTAGTTTTTCGTGTTGAGCACGAAATCCGACTCAAAATATTTTTAGGCAGTATTTTTTTGGGCTTTGAGTAAAATCGTTTTGTTTTTTCGTTTCACATTTTCATGAAAGACGCTTATTTTGGATTAGGAAATGCCAGTGGCATCTGCTACATTAACTCACGGAAGGTATACATTAGAGGCGCCTGTAAGGCGCCCATCCACCTTGTTTGAAGTAATATGCATGCCAGTCTCCTACTTTTACGCAAATAAAAGTAAATAAAATTTCGAAAAATCTCATACGCATACGTCTTACACGTGTATGCTACGCAAATTAATTTTTTAAATGCAGTATTTTGAAAGAAATTTTAGACACCTTATGTTTGATGGAACAAGCCCTGTAAAGGGTCTTTTTTGTTAGCAGGTGTGTGTGTCATGAAAACAAAGATCAAAAGACCACTCATTTGACATTTGCATGCTTATTTGAACTACCTGAATCAATACATTTTGGTGGAAAATTGCAAGGGCTTATTTAAGTTTTAACAAATGATAAGTTTTTGTCATTTAATATTATTCTTTTGTATTCCTGCTTCCATAATTTGGGCACAATCAGAATTGAGGCTTGATAATGACGAGTGTGGACTCTCTTTCTACGACTTTGATGACCAACAGAAACATAATAGGGTAAATATATACCGTATTAATTCTAACAATACACCATTCTCTAGTTATGCTCGCCTCTAGAAAATAGGTGCACAACGAGAGTGAAACTTTAAGTTTTCAGCTTCAACGAGTTTAAACTATGCTGCCTAGCTCAAAACAGCCCTAAATTTAGTTTTTTTTTCAGCGTTTAAGCGGCTTACCCGTGGTTAAAACGGTGATAGTCGCTTTTTTCACAAAACGAATTATAAGTTTGAGTTTTTGGCTTGCAAATTTAGGTAAAATATCTCTAATAAAAATACTGGCGCTACCCTATTTTACCGCTCCACCGCCCCCCCCCCCCAATAATTTTTAGGCTTAGTAATTAGGCTTAGCCCTTAGGCTTAATAATTAGGCTGAGCTCTTAGGCTTCGGGGCCTAGGCATTAGGCTTAGCCCTTAGGCTTAATAATTAGGCTTAGCACTTAGGCTTCGGGGCTTAGGCATTAGGCTTAGGGACAACCCGTACTAATTTCAGCATCTTTCAAAAAAAATATCGTTTTTGTGATACCTGACAAATTATTGGGGGGGGGGGGTTGGTGAAGTGGTAAAAACGAGTAGCGTCAAAACACTTTTATTTGCTAAAAAATCAAAACAAGAATTGTTCTAGGTATTGTTGGCCTTCGGACTCTTGATTTTCCACTGGTTTAGCCAAAAGCCTAAAGTCTATAACGACTTCCAATCTAAATTTTCGATAAATTAATTCTGAATGAATAAGTAAAAAAACCCGAAAATCGGTTGCCCTCTAAAGTAAATTAGTACCGGCTTTCAAGAACAACTAATATTGATCAATGAAAAATATTTTTTATAAAATTTTATAAAAAATAAGTTTTATATAATATTTTTGGGCCATTTCATATAACCTTCAATAATATTGTGTATTGCAGATTTTGAATGGTGTAAAAAGCCCAGAAACCAAATGGCCTTGGTTAGCTTCCATGCAAATGTTCAAAAAGCACAGATGTACAGCGAGTATTATTTCGAAGTTGACAATAGACAATTTTTATTATTTCTATGGTCTTAAAACTCTATCATTTCAGAGAGTATCTTCTGACTGCTGCTCACTGTGCTCCCAAGTTAGTTTCTTTGCTGTTCCGACAGCAATAATAATAATATATTTTTTCAAATAAACAGATCCATCTATCTGTCCAGCGTTGTTATTGGCTCTGTGAATCTGAACTCCAGAAGATCAATTAGAGTGAGAATGCGCAGATTTATTATCCACCCGCAGTTTTTTGCCAACAAATCAGCTGTGATCAACGATATTGCAGTGATAAAGGTTTTTAATTGTGATTTATAACTTAGCAATCACATTTCAGCAATTTAGCTGGTCCAACCTCTGACTTTCTCCAATAATGTTCAGCCAATTTGCCTTAGTAAAAACTTTGTAGAGTCTGAAGGCAAATTTGCTTATGTAGCTGGATGGGGACGTATGCCTTATTTTCAATTCACAGCTTATCAAAAAATTCAGTTTCAACCATGAATGGTAAAGCGAGAAAATGCTTCACGAAGGCTACACAGAGCTTGTCAAGTCTCAGAAATGCAAACTGTAGGAATTTTGTGTGGCTAATTTTCTCTTCTCCCTTTTTTCGAACTCTTCTCCCTTTTCAAAAATGACTAAATTTGTTTAAGACTTTGGCAAGACAACAACGCAATTAGGCCTGAACAACATTTGTGCGCTGAAGGAATTCGCAACACCAACACTTATTATGTGAGTTGCAAATATAAATTACAAAGTCAGAAAAATTACGACTCGACTGCTCTATTTAGGGAGACAGTGGTGGGCCTATATTCGTAAAGCAACCTCACACCAAACGCTGGACCGAATTCGGAATTACAAGCTTTGGACCGGATCCCTACTCACAACAAGTTCCTGGTAAGTAACTATGCTAAATGCTAATTTAAAATTAAATTTTTACAGGCATCTACACTCGAGTCTCTAAATATTGTGATTGGATAAGTCAAGTTACTCATCGCTCCGTTCAATGTATTCCATAAATAAATAAATATTTGATGCAAACAATAAAAACGCAAATATAACAAGAACATTCAAAAACTAATTTTTGGTTGTATTTTCTACTCTAAAAATAGAGCAAGACCAGCAATTTTCCAAGTATTTTGCATGTCTGGTTGACAAGGTATGGTGGCCATCGTCACTAGGTTTGACCTTAACTTTCATTTGATTTATTTCAAAAAATTTAAAAATGTTTGCGCCTTTTTTAATCTTTTGTAAATTGGGACACCATTTTAAAAGAGGGGGAAAAGCCATTTAGGTTTAAAAAAGTGGCCTCGGTGGCGCAGTGCGTAAGCGGTTGCGTTTTTGGCCAAAAATGGTGTTGCAGGTTTGATCCCTTGTAGTGGCCCGCTATTTTTTTGGCTTCTTTAGCCAGTTTTAGAAGTAAACAGACTTTTTTTAATGCCAGATTTGAAATCAACGACCCAAACTACCCCTAGAACTGGTCAAACAAGCCAAAAAAATGAAGTGCACGCATGCGGGATCGAACCTGCGCGCCCTTTTACCATTTCGGGCCATAAAACACAAACGCTTACGCAGTGCGCCACCGAAGCCACTTTCTCAAACCTAAATGGCTTTCCCCCTCTTTAAGCCCGCCCTACCTTGCGCTGTCCTACTTCCCAGCAGTCCTGTTCATTTGATTCATCGATTCGCGAATCAATTAAAATTGCGCGCCAACGTCATGAATCAATCAACTCGCGCAAATTTTTTGATATGAATCGATTAAATCGATTCGCGAGACAAAAAAAGACGCGCGAATCGAATCAATCGATTCGCGACTTATCGATTCGCCAAATTTCGCGAATCAATCGATTCGCGAATCGATTTGAACGATTCAATTAATTCACGAATCGATTGATTCGCGAGTTATCGATTCGCTATGTTTCGCGAATCAATCGATTCGCGATTTTTCGACTCATTAGCTCTTGCGAATCGATTCTTCTTTTAATTATCTGTATAATTATCATTTCTTATTTCGTTCCTTCATGCCTCGTAGATCTCTAAACCACCCTTAATAGTCTTGAACGATTAAAATCGTGCCGGGTTTAGCTGGGTGTAAATGAATAAGAATGACTGAGAGGTCGAATTTGGAGTTCTCGGTCTATCCAGCTCCCCAAGTCTCTACATCGGTGGTTGAGCCCTGAAATTCTGTTAGCATTTGACTGTGTCTTTCTTTTAACTGATCTCGTTTAATTTAGGTGTTAACCACTCACACGACTCTTGAGAACTCTGATTGTGCTTTCATGGTGGATAATGAGGCTATTTACGACATCTGCCGAAGAAAACTGGGAGTGGACCGTCCATTATACATCAATCGAAGTCGTCTGATAGCCATTTTGAATCGCTTTCATCCACCTTGATATAGTGATGGTATGGTGATATGGTCTTGACATGGTCTTGATGTACCTCTAATTGTTCTCAACCCTGTTAACTGGTATTCATCTAACCTCAGTGGTCATGATCCAGCCACAATAGGTATGAACCACGCTTACTATGCTATTTTTTAAGATACTCGCACGGAGGGTCACACTTCGTTTCCTTCATAATAAATTCACAAAAAATTTGTCATTCCAACCACGCCAAGGATTTTTCAGATCATAACTTTATTAGAAACAACATATATGGACAAAAAGGTGAGTCAAGTAAACATCATGTTCAATCAATAACATTTTCTTCTGTCACAATATATTTCTGGTTGAAAGACATCAAAACCTTGCGTTTAGCCAAGGGACCGTTAGTTGCATTCTTGTGAACTCCGGTGTGTAACGTAAGCTGAGAGAATATTCGCTCTACTGACCCAGAATGCGCAGGGGATGGAAGAACAGAGAAGGCAATCGGTGCAAGTTTTGGAAATCTCTAAAAAGGCAAACTACAGGTGAACTAAGAAGGAAATTTAGTTAACCTTTTGATACCTATCCCAATATTCGGCTGGATTATTTGATGTAGTCGGTTCCCACACATGATTCAAATAGACCTCAATTTCATCATCAATATTACTCCTCTGCAGGTCTAGGTGATTTGTTGGCCTCAGATCACTCCCATAAAAGCTGAATATAGGCGTAGATTGCTTGGTTCCTGATACTATGGACTTCGGAGATTGTTCTATTTCATCCTCTAGAGAGATACTCAGGTTAATGGCCTAAACAAGAATATGCTATGAAAAATGTTGCTCTAAATTTTTTATACCATTGATTTGATTGCGGATTTCGCAGCATTTCTATACGGCACAACGACATCCATGCAAACCACAGAGGGATCCAGAAAGTAGAAGCCAGATAAATCGGATCACTACTATCAAGAACATGTTTAAACCGTTTCAAAAGACGTTCATTTAGACTGCAGCAGATTGCTTTTTGTCCCACATGATCCTATAAAATTTATGTGTAGTCAATGAGACAAATTGGACCATATAGTGAAACCTTGAGAAATTTGGAGAGACATAAAATTCCAGGAAGCAGAAGAGATATCGTTGGCTTTGTATCCTGTTGAAGCTTGTCCGTCAACTCGCGAAAACATCTAAGATTTCCAAAACTTCCTCAAGAGTAGTAATATCCGCTTCCAAGATTGTCTGCCACTTCTCTGAGTGACATATCAGATTCAATTCATCCACCATTCTGGAATTGCTTTCCTCATCGAAGACTAATAGCAAACGAGAGTAGACGATTTGCAACGTTGACCAGCGAGTATTGGCAGGAAATAGGAGAGTCTTCTTAGTTCTTTTAATAAGCTTTTGTGTGGCGACATAGGATTTGGAGAATTTTCCGATAGTTGTGAACACTCTCTGACGATAGCGCATATTAAAGTTTCATTTTTAATTTATCTTATATACCTTTCGAAGCGACGTCATGGTGGGTGATGACTCAAACACATCTTTAAGCACAAGTTGAAGCGTATGTGCAGCACAAATTGTGTGTCGAGGCAATTCGATATCCGTAAAAGAGTCTTCAAAGTCTACGCCGAATTCTATCAGATCGATATCAATCTTTTCTTCCACAACTTCTGCATTTATTAAAGAAGCGGTTCTTCCATGATAGGATCCTGATTAGCACTGAGGAAGGGGTCCTTAATATTGTTGACTTTCACGGCATGAATTTTTTGGAAAAACTAACTGTATAGCGGCCTTCATGTTAGACGCCCCATCAGTAACAAATCTAAGAGGAACTTTTTTGACATTTGCTTCATCTAAGGACTTTTGTATAAGGCGAGCGATATTCGGTCCTTAATTAGACATAGTTAATTTAATTCAGTTATTTTCACCGTTTTAACCTGTATGCCGATCCTCTATTAAGACCAAATCTAGGGCCACAGTTTCAAAGGTTTTTTGACGCCGGATTCCAAAAGTGGGCAGCAATGCCTGAACATACAGAATAAAAAAAGGATGAAAAGCACAATAACAAGCCTAACGTTACCTAAGAAACAATGTTTCATACCCCTAGTAGTAGCAATATCAGCCGAAATAGAGACGCTTGCAGGTGAGTCACAGATAGTTTTGTAAACCTTGGCCATCAATGTAGAGAACTCCTTTGAAATATCATTCGATAAAGCTCGACGTGTAGGAGGAATGAAACCAGGCACGAGAGACAGAAGTGACTAAAAGCGCTTTGAAGAATAGATCGAACTACAAAGAATACAATATAATCTACTTTTAGGTATTTATTCTCGACATGAGAAACGGGCATTGATGTTGTTGAAGCGTACCAAGCCAACAATTGACGAGGCGAATTACGAAATATAGGGAGCTCCGGATGATGCGAAAGCAGATGGCGCTTTGCGTTGCATGACGGTAGTGCTCCTTGGGACACGAAATCGCACTCATTAAATTTCCATTTGTGAAATAGGATGAGTAAACAGATGCTGAACGATGCTATTATAAGTAATTTTTATACATGACAACAACTTACATTTACGCTTTCCGCGGTTATTCCTAACAACGACCGGAGAATTCGTAGCTGAGCCAACTATTCTTTCCTGGCTGATTGGCATCAAATTTCTAAAAAAAATTACGTTAAGTGCGCTATCGTAATGTGATATATCGCATAGACATTTGGCAGCAACAGACCGGCACACTGTGGATGACTCGATTGAGGGTGAAAGATTAACGCCGCCGAAAGGAAGATAACAAGAAAAATAAAACATATAATTTGAAAGAGAATCGATTCGCAAGAGCTAATGAGTCGAAAAATCGCGGATCGATTGATTCGCGAAACATAGCGAATCGATAACTCGCGAATCAATCGATTCGCGAATCAATTGAATTGTTTGAATCGATTCGCGAATCGATTGATTCGCGAAATTTGGCGAATCGATAAGTCGCGAATCGATTGATTCGATTCGCGCGTCTTTTTTTTGTCTCACGAATCGATTTAATCGATTCGCGGAAAATCGATTCGCGAAAATTGTGCGAATCGATCGATTCGCGCAATTTCGATTCAAATTTTCTGGCGAATCGATTCACTGAATCAAATGAACAGGACTGCTTCCCAGCCGAGGCTTCTTCTATTCAAAAAAGCAAAAACAGAACGCAAAAATAGGCGTGAACTAAATAATGTCCCGCTAAACCCTATGCCTTTTATTTTTAATTGGAAAATAACCTATCAGAGTTTGTGAAGAGAGGAATATCACACCACTGTCTTTCCGCCTGACTTTGACCTTCTTCTGCTACCCAAGCAATGTAAAGGGGTGCCGTGGTCGAGAGAGCAGGTGAAGTTTGGCCAACAGGCCTCAATTCCTTACCATCAAAAAGAGCGCCTTGGAGTTGAAGGTTGGAAAGCACAATATGGGTTTCTGAAGCAAGTTGGGAAGCTTGCCATGCAGTTGCTAGTCGCAACTTTTCCATGCTTGTCTGCTTTTTTCGTGCAGTTACTTGCCTCAAAGCATTCAAAAGAGCTACAGGCCGGAAAAGTTGAGCCAAGCTTAATGACTTATCTTCTAGCAAACTTCCTTTGCTTGCTACTCCGAGAAGATTTTGTATAGCTTTAGCTTTGTGGATGAGCTGCTCCATATACTCTCGAAGGTTTTTAGTACCTGTCCAAGATGAATCCCAGCTAGCAGGAATCTAAATTTTCCTTTTTGTATTATTGTGTAGTCTTATGCGGATTTTTCGGAAATTTTTAATTTCATGAACTTATTTCGGCTGTCTCGACAAATTCTTGTTTATTCGCAGCAGTCGAAAATCATAGCTCAAACTGGCTTCGAAGGTTTTTGCTTGTCTTCAATTTATATTATTTTAGATGACGAAAACTATTCAATAGAGTGGAATACGCTTTGTAACACATACTATAAGCATATCAATCAGCAAAGCAGGAAAGTGCGACAGAAAGTTTTGTTGCGAAATCTTTTTGCGACTACCACAGGTTCTCCAAGTGCGCTGGTTTTGATTCAAAAGATTAGAGTTCTTTTTATATCTAAAATTGCAACTAACCCCAAAATTTAAACTTTTTGATTGCTGATTTGGTTCAATGTTACTTCGGAGCCCTCGACTGCCTGTAGCAGGAGACAAAAGAACGAGAGAGTCATCTATTCTAACTTGCATTTTAGTTATATTTTATTGTTTTGTTCGGACATTGATGCCTGCTAAACGGCAAGAGTTGGACTTATCCCATGAAGCAGATCTTAACAGATCCAAAGAAAACAAAGAAAGCGGGTTTGATTATAGGAGGACATAGTCGACAATCTAGTTTGACAAGGTTTTTTAAATCTTTAGTCGAAATTATATTTTTTTAAATTTTACCTCTTGAGAAAGAAGAGCTTTAGCTAATTCTATAGTTTTTGCATCGGCATTAATGGTCCCTTTTATTGTTTTACTGATAATAGTCAGAGAAGAGTGGACAATATGAATCTAAAAATTTTCTGTAGTAAAAGCTTTAGTCGTTAGTTGTGATGTAAACCCACGAGTTTCTTTGCATAAACATACTCCAATTGGAGTATTTCTTCAAATGGATCATTCGCCACACCTGTCTCACTTATGGTGCTTGAGTGTAGATTAGAGTTCTGATTTAGTTTTTTCCACAAATTCAACAACGGAGTTAGGCCTTGACTCCAAAGATCTCTCGAAAATGTCAATTCTTTCAAACTTCCGAGCTGTCTCAACTGTCTAAGTTGGAAAATGGTCTCTGAGCTTTGAGTAATTTCCCAGAAAAAGGAAATATTTCGAGGCAGGCCTAAGAACAAAGGCAGATTTTCGGCTGGAAAGTTGCTGCTAATCCACCCCGCATATTCCTGCAATTTTTTTGTTTTTTCTGAAGAAAAAAGTAATTAATTTTTCACTTGAAGACTGTTGAGGGATGGAACACGTAACACTTGTGGGATAGAGACCTCCTTTGATTTGGATATCATAGACGAGTTAAAGAAGTCGGAAAGATAGGCGTTTAAAGCTCCCATATCTAAAGCGTTTTCGATGCGACCACCGTAGATGGTGTCTTGCAAAAGACCACGTAGAGATTCCCAATCAAACTCTACAAAATAAAATCATGGCTTTTACAGAAAATAAAGTGTTAGTGTTAAAAAACCTGAATTGGCAGATTTTGAAGCAACTTGGAATAAATAATCCAGCACATGCTTCCCAGCTTTAATGTCTGCATTGGAAAATTCGTAGAATTTTAGCCATCCCTAAATAACTTTTTGTGACACTACTAAAGTTTTAATAATATTTCCTTTCACCAACCTGCGGAATAAAGTTACGCCTCTCTTGCAAAACAGCATGAAGCCAACTCATTACGAACACACTTTTGAGCCTTAGATCCATGTCTCCAGCATTATTCATCTCAGCCGCATTTTGCACCCACTGAGAGTAGGTTCTTTGCAGGTTGTTTTTGATACCAGGAGGTGCCTCATACGTCAGTTTGATGCACTCCTGCAGGAAAACTGTTGGGAAGTGGTCGTCTGGCTCTGCAACCAACCACAGCCTGAAGTTGCCATTTTCATCAATTGTGCATTGTGCCAGTTCCTGTAGAATACGCATCACTCCATCTACCACCAAATGAACATTGCTGAGGCACAACCACTCTCCTTTACCAGCAATTTGTCTGAGTTGTCTAGCACACTTCTCTCCAGTCCTTTACCCATAGCTATTTGATGAAATTTGCCTGGTCCAATACATTTGCTGGCAAATTCACTTAATTCTTGACTAGGATCAGCGCCGGCTCCAATAAACATCAGTATGGGCTCTTTGGCACTGCTTTCTTCTTTGAAGAGCTTATGCAGATCTAGAGAGTTGTTGAGCGACTTAACTGCAAGCATTTGACATCCAAACTTATTCATAGCAGAATAGAGTCGGTCGGGTCTTAGGGCCTGCACTACCAACAACTTTTGGAATGGTTTAGGCGAGAGTCGACAGAAGTAGGGAAAGCACTTTCACATTCCGTAGAACTGAAAAAGTGGACCATGTTTGCTGATCTTCAATGTTGAGAGCATGGTAGAGGGTGGGCAAGTGGGTCTAAATGAGCTTTTGATTTAAGTATATCGTACTTTTTTAGGTGTCTTGCCTGTAGCTTAGCGACATCTAATCTCCGGCTTTCTGAAATCCAATTGATGGCACTTCTCGACGTATCTGGCTGTCGTCCATAGAGTCACTACTTATCAGCTGACCCAAGAACATTTCCCATTCCTGATGTTACAAAATATGATAATTGAAATTTGTTTCTTTTAATGGTAATGGAAATGGAAAAGTTTCCTCCCGCCTAGGGTCCAACACTTTTTTTACTCCGGATTTTTAAGTGTTTAGCCAGTTGTCTTTAGTTAGTTACTTTTTAGTTAAGTTAGACCAGTCACAAATACGCAATGGTTTCTATTGCGACGGTTGTTTTTATAAATGACAACTGTGATGATCTTGTTTTAGCCATATTGCTAATATTTATGAAAAAACTAACATTTTTAAGGAAAGCACTGGGCTGTGCCACATGAATGAACTCCATGGCAAACATCAGTCTGTCTGCTTTGAACATGGCTCTAGACACAGTATCGTACACTAACCACTGGAGACTTCTGTACAGTGAATCTAACCGAGATTCTGAATTTACGTCTTTCTAAAAATTGGAATTAATCTTATCGTTCACCCTGCGAAGTTCGCCTATACCTTGCTTTCAGTAAAAGTCTTCTTGAACAACTTAATAACTGTGTTGACATTAAAGTTGTAGACGTGACTAAAAATACATAGTATTATAAAAAACACAAATATATTTTTAATATACTTTCTATGGTGCAACTGATTGATCCCAAAATATAATTGACTGCACTTCTGGACAAACGACTCATAAACATTGCGCTCTTTATCTAGCTCTTTTTGCAATTTCTCAGATTCAGCCAATGATTTGCCTATTTTCTCCGCATTCTCTTGCTACTATTCAAAGAACTTAATAATTGGGTGTTCTCCAGCAAACTTCCTTCCGAATTTGCCAACTCCTAAACAACCGATTTGAGAGAAAATCTGTTTTACTGGACGTACATTGAGTAGCTGTTGCTCCAGTTGATCCAGCTGAATCTTGAGCACTTCTGCTTCACTGACTAGTTTCTTACATTTCTCTTCCAGCTCTGGCTTTTCTATTTCGATAGCCAAAGAAAGCAGCTTAAATTTGATTTTACTTTTCACTTTCTCGACTTACCTAAATGAAAAGTCCGACCTGAGAAGCTAGTCCAGATTTTGTGGTCGAGAAGTTGACAACGGAGACAGCACTTTGAACGTATTCAGGTAATTTGATCTGCTCATTCTTGGAGCACAAAAACATCTTAAAATTGTCATTCAAGTCCACCTGTTTCTCGCCCAGCTGAACTACGCATCTAGGGCCCTGGTTGAGTGATCATGACGAAGTAGAGGCACTAACGCTGGCTCCACCACGTCTACATCTTCTATGACCAAGGTTTTTCCAAATCGAACACCCATCTCTATCTGTAAAAATATGTGTTTACGTGAAATTTGTCTTCAAATTAAGATCAGCTTCTGCCCCCGTAGCAATAACGAAAAATCCGCGGATACTTGAAAATCCGCGGATATTTTCCGTAGCAATAACCAACATATCCACGGATATTTTGAACAAATCCGCGGATTATTTCTAGCCTGCTCGGGAGCAGGCTAGAAATAAAATTTTGATTTCCTTTTGTTTTTGGAGAAGTGCTTAAAAACTATTTTTAAGTAATATTCTGCCGTAATAGGCCTAGAAAAGCATTTAAGAGGTAAAAACAAGCTGTACAGAGAGTGATGGGGAATTAAAAGGGCACTTTCAAAAACTCTTATTTTGACTATTTTACCATGTGCCTCAACATGGACCTCGTCAAATGAGCCTCTTTATACATTTCTGATAAAGAGTCTTGCTGGGATTGAGTTTATCTCGCAGATTAGGCCCTTAGCCCTTTTTATGGTATTAGGTAGGGTTGGGCGGCCGCCAATTGGCCGGCCAATCGGCGGCCAATTGGCCGGCCAATTGGCGCCAATTAGCCGGAGCATTTGGCCGGCCTTATAAAATCGGCCAAATAGTAACTTTGAATTCTATAAAAATTTATTGTTGTCTCAATTCCAAACGAATCCCAAATTTTGACCCTACTATAATACCCCCCCCCCCAAAAATCCGACCTTTTAAAACTTAAGTAAAATGTACCCAAATTTGTGTCCCAGACCCTGGAAAATGTGCGCAAACTCTTCATTAGTCACAACTTCCGTACGCTGGCCTACCCCCAAGCCTAAGGCTAAGCCTAAACTGTTGTTTGCAAGGGTAGTTACAGTGATTTTATAAGGTCGGATTTTTGGGGGGGGGGTATTCTATAGTAGCGCCCAAATTTTTATTCATTGAATCAAGGCTTTGTTCTTTTTTTCATTAAACACAATCTCACGCTGGAGTTCGCTAACTTATCCAAATCGACGCAAGCGGAGCAGCATGTGGAAGACGTGGATGAGGAGTCTCATGAAGAAACAATCGAGAACACTAATCTTTTTGATAATGAATTTGATGTGTTTATGAATGAATTTGATTGAAATGTTATAGTTGTTGCAATAAAAAAGTTTTAGTTAGTGAAACTGGTGTAGTAGGAATTTGGCCGGATTTTGGCCAATTGGCGCCAATTGGCCGGCCAATTGACCGGCCAATTGCCGATTTCTATTTGGCCGGCCAATTGCCCAACCCTAGTATTAGGTAGGGTTGTGTACCAATGTTATATTATTACTAGACTTTTATTCTGGTTTTTTCTGTACTTCAATAACATAATTAGTATTTTTCGCATTTTTCGAAAATTTTCAGATTGTGTCTAAACTATATCAAACCAGGGCCTAGAAATCGACCCACCCTAAACCCTTTCTGGGGTAGGTACCTCCTGGTCAGATGTCTACCTGGATGGCCTGAAAATGGAGTTTAACGTGACACGTTTCACACAAAAATGTGGTTAAAAATGAAGTCTGCAGCTAGGCGGATTCGAACCAGCAACCTCTACACCACCCCTGAGAATCCATGCTCGAACCTGACCACGTGGTCATCCACTTAGATCAAAAAAATTTTAAAGTTTTCGGGTTCCGAAACAATCTTTCTGTACTGATTCGAGCATGCTGAAGATGGTTTGATAGTGGTAAAATCACGTTTTATGGAGAAATTTTGTGTTATTGCTAACGATTGATTTTGATAAATCAAGAATTAGGAATAACTCGAAAATTTCTCGATAAAAATGATTTTATTACTGTCAAACCATCTTCAGTATGCTCGAATTAGAATAGAGAATTGTTTCGGAACCCGAAAAAGTAAAAAAAAAATTTGATCCAAGTGGACGACCACTTGGTTTGGTCACTCTGGATCACGGTTTGCGTGAGGACAAATTTTCGGGCGTGAGGATGAGGACGACGTGAGCTCATAAAATATGAGGTCGCGTGAGAATTTCAAAACCTGTCCTCAACCTCATGAGGTTGAGGACAACGTGAGCTCATGAAATATGAGCTTGCGTGAGAATTTTGAAAAGCTCTCCTCACGTGAGGTGAGCTCACGTAAGAATCGGTCCTCATGAGGATGAGCTCACGATGTTGTGAGCCCATGCAAACCGTGCTCTGGATGGAGTTCTGAGCGATTCTAAGGGATGATGTAGAGGTTGCTGGTTCGAATCACCGAGGGTGCACACTTTATTTTTTTTTGGCTATAATTTTTGATTTTGTATCTATGCGTTCGCGTTTGACTTTTCAGGTCATTTGGGTGAATATACCCCTACTTTGTAGTTCCCGTGCTGTTTGACTTAAAATCTTGGTCCAATTCCAATCGACCCAATTCGATTTCGGCCCAATTTGATTCGGGCCCAATTTTAAGTGGCCCGATTTGATCTCGGCCCGATTTGATTTCGACCCACTTTGAATTGGCCAGTTTGGAATGGACCAATCTTTGGCGTGCCGAACATTCAATAAAATACAACACCTAATCGACTTTTATTAAGTCGAAAATTTAAAAATACAGTTAATATAGTTAACGGATATATTCAAAATTAATAAAAATCCTTTGTTGCAATTGACATAAGTTCATACTGCATGTCAATTGTGCCAATTGACACGTCACAATAGTTTCTTAACATTGTGCTTTCACCTCCAAGAAGCCCTTGGCACTTTAAGAAAATGGTCGAAAATGTAATGTAGAAAAAATTATCGGTATGTGACAATAACGACAAAATTTCTATCGGCGGATAAACAAATCCGCGGATATTTTGTAGAAATCCACGGATTCTTTAAGAATCCGCGGATTTGCTTATCCGTGGATAGGAATTTGTTATTGCTACGAATTTGTATCCGCGGATTTGTTAATCTTTTCTGAAATCCGCAGATATTTTTTTTCGTTATTGCTACGGGGGCTGGAGCCGAAAACCAACTTGAGTCAACAAGTCATGCTGATTGCCTTTCAATATTTGCAAATTCGCCTTAAAACAGTTTGCGAGAAACTGGCTGACTCGTCCGGTCGGATCAATCACAAAAACCGTTTGAGTGTTATTGAATATGATAGATGCATTTTCGACGGCAATTGCAGAAGCTGGAATGCCTTTTTCTTTCCAGGTCAACTAAAAATAATATTTGCTTGGCAAAAATAGAATGATCGAAGAAATACCTGTTCAGTTTCAGGAGTAAGGAAAGAGACAAATTTGAAACTGTTCGGCAAATTGCACAACGACAACCACTTGTTCAAAGTGGTTTCTCTCAACTCTTCGGTAGCAACTCCCAAAAAAGTGACAAAAGCCGCAGAGATAAGACAGCACCTTTCCATCTGCCTCAACTCCTCCTCTAGGGCCTTCATTTGATCTTGCCAGCGGTCATACTCGCCTCTGAGACGATCTACTAAAGTACCGGCCACTGCTATCGTTGCCTAAATGTCCAATTTTGTAAAAGTATGAAATGACAACAGAATTAACTGACCATTTCTCTGTCCAAATCGATTTTGATTTGAGTGGCGTCTTTCATGGACAACTCGAAATTGGATTTTAGCTCATCCACTTTTTGGCCAATTGAGCTAAGGCCATGCGATAAATTTTCCATTTCTTTTTCGGCATTAGCCAAGTTTCTAAATGTTCTTGCTTAAACTGCTGTTTAAATTTATATTTGTGACGATTTTTTTCAGATTAGGCAATACACCGGTGCCGTATATATTATTTAAAAACGGGTCCTTACTTGACTAAAGTTTTTTTCTCATTCTCCAAGGAGCAATTCTTTCTATAATTTTAATATTGCAGGTTGGCGTTGACCCAGGCTGCCAATGGAGCCGCTGCCACTGAGGCTCTTTTTGCATTCTAAATATAGTAAAAAATCAAGTTTATACTCAAAACTAAATTGAAATTGCCTTAGGATCAATGAAGCTCCTTTAGCTTTCAGCAAAGCCTCTACTTTTTTAGCAACATCTGCAGTTATCCTTCTGGCATCAAAGTTTATAATCTCATCTTTGACGCCACTTTTGGCTAGGAACCTAAATGTAAAAAATATTTCCGGTGATTTTATTTATCTCTTTACTTTCTCATAGCCTCCCATGAGTTGTCCAGAATGCCCATGAAAAGAAGAACCGCTTGTAAAATGTCTCTAATAGTCTCTGGAGGGGCACGGAGACTCCTGATTTCAGACAAACTCTCCGATTTGATAGAGCCAACGGCTTCCCTAGCTTCTTTTAGCAAAGGCTCCACTCTTTTAATTGAAATTCAATCAACTTTTTTTGTTCCTCAATTTTGACATTCTCTTCTTGAGTGGCTGCTTTAAGCGTCTCCATGCTCGACTTTTGCTCATTAGCACCCTAAAAAACTTTTGGTATGAATCATCACAAAATCTCTGATTACAGTCATGCTCTGAGTGATTTGCAGCAGTGCCTGGTCAGCTTCTGCTTGCTTCTCAGCCAATATTTTGCTCTTTTTGGCGGCTTTCTTCTGCATTTTAGCAACAGCATTTCTGGTCTCTGTCAGTTTGTCTACACCAGCCTGTCAAAATATAACTCGATTTAATGTACACTTTGGTTGGTCCCCAAGGTTCACACTAAATTGGGAGTTCATTGTACCTTTAATCTTTTGAGTCGAGAAGATACAACGTCTTTCTTTTTGGACATAATAAGGAAGAAATTTTCCAGCAAAGCAATAAACTTGCGGGTGTTTTAGTGTCCACAGGACTTTGGTCATATAGTCTAGCAAAAGCAGTTGCAGGTCAGGTGAAGCATCTACAGCAGCTTTTTTCAAGGAAAGCGAAGTGATTTGCTGAAGGATGGAGTCTCTTTCCCAACTCTCTTTCCAGACCACACCACAGTGTTTGTAGAGAGATGGGTTACTGGCTATCCTAGACGTGAAGTCTTTGTGAGACACATCCATTATGAGCACTATGTGCAGGTTTTGTTTCACTTCTAAACAGTTTCGAGCATTTGGAAAATAATACAGGATAGCCCGAATTCTTTGAACTGTTTCTTTTGCTCATAGCTTTTTGAGTCGTGCTGTTACGACTAGATTTTTTTTTTCGAAAGAGGAGAAGATAGGAATGCGTTTGACTCCGTTTTCGTCATTTTACGATAAAAAAAATTTTGATGGTTGATTCAAGATTTTGGACGAAAATCGTGTTGAAATAAGGCCTCTATTAAAAAAATTGACCAAAATGTTAACAGGACATCGAAAATAATTTTTTATCGTAAAATGACGAGTGGGTGTCAAACGAATTCTTATCTTCTTTTGATTAAAAAAGATCTAGTCATAACAGCACGATTTAAAATAAGTTATAAGCAAAAGAAATAGTTTAAAAAATTTGGACTACCCTGTAATTCTAATAGGTAGACTGGCATTAGTTATACAGTCGAGTCTCGAATTAACGATCACCCTGGGACCGACCCAGGTGATCGTTAAATCGAGAGTGATCGTTGAATCGAGGGCTAATTTGACGGAATTTATTATTGAAGGGACCGATCAAGGTGGTCGTTAAATCGAAGGTGATCGTTAAATCGGGTGATCGTTAAATCGAGAGTGATCGTTGAATCGAGGCTAATTTGACGGAATTCATTATTGAAGGGACCGATCCAGGTGATCGTTAAATCGAAGGTGATCGTTAAATCGGGTGATCGTTAAATCGAGAGTGATCGTTGAATCGAGGGCTAATTTGACGGAATTTATTATTGAAGGGACCGATCCAGGTGATCGTTAAATCGAGAGTGATCGTTGAATCGAGGGCTAATTTGACGGAATTTATTATTGAAGGGACCGATCAAGGTGGTCGTTAAATCGAAGGTGATCGTTAAATCGGGTGATCGTTAAATCGAGAGTGATCGTTGAATCGAGGGCTATTTGACGGAATTCATTATTGAAGGGACCGATCCAGGTGATCGTTAAATCGAGAGTGATCGTTGAATCGAGGGCTAATTTGACGGAATTTATTATTGAAGGGACCGATCAAGGTGATCGTTAAATCGAAGGTGATCGTTAAATCGGGTGATCGTTAAATCGAGAGTGATCGTTGAATCGAGGGCTAATTTGACGGAATTCATTATTGAAGGGACCGATCCAGGTGATCGTTAAATCGAGAGTGATCGTTGAATCGAGGGCTAATTTGACGGATTTATTATTGAAGGGACCGATCCAGGTGATCGTTAAATCGAAGGTGATCGTTAAATCGGGTGATCGTTAAATCGAGAGTGATCGTTGAATCGAGGGCTAATTTGACGGAATTCATTATTGAAGGGACCGATCCAGGTGATCGTTAAATCGAGAGTGATCGTTGAATCGAGGGCTAATTTGACGGAATTATTATTGAAGGGACCGATCCAGGTGATCGTTAAATCGAGAGTGATCGTTGAATCGAGGGCTAATTTGACGGAATTTATTATTGAGGGACCGATCAAGGTGATCGTTAAATCGAAGGTGATCGTTAAATCGGGTGATCGTTAAATCGAGAGTGATCGTTGAATCGAGGGCTAATTTGACGGAATTCATTATTGAAGGGACCGATCAAGGTGGTCGTTAAATCGAAGGTGATCGTTAAATCGGGTGATCGTTAAATCGAGAGTGATCGTTGAATCGAGGGCTAATTTGACGGAATTCATTATTGAAGGGACCGATCCAGGTGATCGTTAAATCGAGAGTGATCGTTGAATCGAGGGCTAATTTGACGGAATTCATTATTGAAGGGACCGATCCAGGTGATCGTTAAATCGAGAGTGATCGTTGAATCGAGGGCTAATTTGACGGAATTTATTATTGAAGGGACCGATCAAGGTGGTCGTTAAATCGAAGGTGATCGTTAAATCGGGTGATCGTTAAATCGAGAGTGATCGTTGAATCGAGGGCTAATTTGACGAATTCATTATTGAAGGGACCGATCCAGGTGATCGTTAAATCGAGAGTGATCGTTGAATCGAGGCTAATTTGACGGAATTTATTATTGAAGGGACCGATCAAGGTGGTCGTTAAATCGAAGGTGATCGTTAAATCGGGTGATCGTTAAATCGAGAGTGATCGTTGAATCGAGGGCTAATTTGACGGAATTCATTATTGAAGGGACGATCCAGGTGATCGTTAAATCGAGAGTGATCGTTGAATCGAGGGCTAATTTGACGGAATTTATTATTGAAGGGACCGATCCAGGTGATCGTTAAATCGAAGGTGATCGTTAAATCGGGTGATCGTTAAATCGAGACTCGACTGTACAAGCAATAAGTCAATTATACATGCATACGAACATTTTGACCGGGCGGTAACTAACAATTAAACTGTCAATTATGAAATTTAGGAAACATATACTGCTGGTAGTACGTCAGACCACAAAGCGATGCCGCGTTTTGCCCGATATCTCGGCCCCTAACTCGTTTTATATGACTTATAAAAACTGAAAAAGCTTGTCAAAAATATCTGAAAAATAAATTTTCAAAATTTGGAGAGGCAAATACACTTGCGGATAATTGATACCGAACGACACCACTTTTGAATTTTGCGTTTTTTGCATGGAAAGTACAATCTATTGGAAAACGGAAAAAACCACTTTGTAGTGATTTCAAAGAGCTACAAAATGATATATATGCTTTTCCCATTTGTACACTTTTTATCTACACATCATGCTAATGTTTGGGTAGGTCCAAAATTTTAGCCTGACAATGGTACCGAACGTCTACTTTTATATTGGAAAATGACAGCAATGATTCCATTTTCTACCTGTGTTTTTCAATTACTGTTTGTAAGCCCTGCCTCTCAGTTACAATTTTGTATATCGCAGATATTTTTTGAGATATTTTTTTTTTGAAGTTATGACTATCAACATAAAAGTGTCGATTTCTAGTCGAAATAAAGTATTGATAAATGTAAGGAAAATCGTTGTTTGACCACATAATTAAGAGATTTTTTCATAATTTTGAAAATCAGAATTCATGCTCTTATCAGCGATGTAAACCTTAGCATTATGTTTAATTAAATACATGCTTCGTCAGCATGACATGTCATGCTGACAGTGGACAACCTTCTACTAAACCCCTAACTATATTGTTCCTTGTTGTTTGTGATAAAGTTTAGTTCGTCAATTTGTTTGTGTGTCTGTATTAGCAAATTTTAAGAAATATTTTAATGAGAAAATTCAAAATAAGCGTTGGGTCATCTAGATAACTGAAGCATTATAAGACGACAGCATACCAAGTGGACCCTCTACAAAGAGTATTAAAATCGAGGGGTATGAGTTAGGGGTTGCGCTTAGTATTATTATAACTAACTTTTTTTGGTTCATCCGTTTCACCTTGGTTCATCCGCACTGGCACCTGCACCAAACCCCGATAATTTGCGCACCGGCCCCTAAAATTTTACACATCAGCACCGCACCGGCCTCGGGTCGATTTAATTAAATTTTATCCGCTTGAATGATTGGCAAAACACTTGCGCCCGACATGGCAACAGGCAGGTTCGTGCATTTGTTTTACCCTCCTTATTTTGGAAATCTAGTAGCACTAGCACTATTGGTGAACCATTCCAAAGTTGTAAGAAAATTGGACACTACTGGCTTATAACCCACCCAAAAAAGCTACTTTCTTATAACACCCCCCCCCCCAAAATCGGACCTACTGTCATATGCCCCCCCCCCCCCAAAACCGACTTTTGGGAGTGTCTAAAAACCATTTTTATGCAATAATTTCGCCATAAAGGAACCAGAAAAGCAGTTAAAAAGGGATTATGGGGATTATCTTGAGGATTATCTTGATTTGGGGGGGGGGGGTATAAGCCAGTAGGTCCGAGGATGGGGGGGGGGGTATAAGAAAGTAGCTGTTTTTGGGGGGGGGGTTTAAGCCAGTAGCGCCGAAAATTGTGTTTGTGATAGTAAAAAGAATTCCACTTCAAAAGCTCTTGTAAAAAGCCCTTTTTCGAACTGTACCGTGTCTAGGAGGGACACGTGACGTTCGCGCTCCACGACATTTGCACTTCGGCACTTGCTAACCGAAAAACAATTATGTTCTAGACTTTTTATCAGATTACATCATCATCTAGCTCATTGACCTAACCTCTAGACGGCCTTAATTGCCGTCCGGGTCCTTAGGGTATCTTTTGGGGTGTTGAACTAACCTTCTTGAGACTATTTAAAAATTTACTTTGTAAACCCTCAGTTCACACACCATTAACGTGGATTATCTATATATCTTTAATAGAACCTACCTTTAAGTGGGCTGCTAACCGTCATGTAGGTTTGGGCCCTACCCAGGTATTTTAATTGGTTTTGGTATGAGCAAATTTCCGTTATGAAACGTACTGTACCGACTGGAAAACATCGCTCGAAGGACGCAAAAATCCTTACTCATGTCAGCCTGCAAATAACCTTCAAATTCGCGAAAACTTTAGAAAATCCAGAGGACTCTTCCATATTTTGAAAGCTAAATAGTTTGTTTTTATTATTATGATAGTCGAAGTTTTTGTCGAACATGGGAGCTGAAAATAAAGCCGTTTCCCTTATTAGAAGCTCCTCTTAATAAGGATTCTTTCTGGAAGGTAGATCTTTTCTGGAAGTTTCTCAGAAAAGCCCAATCGTGGAAACTGATCTCGGCTCAAATTTATATCTGGCCGAACAAAGGGCCGGAGTGCACAATGTGACCTTCTCCCAGAATTGGATTTAAACCATGTCTAAGGCAATAAAACATGCTTAGAACGATAGAAAACATGTTTTTAGGAATGGGAAAGCACTTTTTGAAAAACAAAAATTTTTTGACCCACAGGGGGCGGAGTGTATCATGGCTTTTTAGTCAAAGTCTGCAATTTTTAAACTGGCGCCTTAAGAATTTTAAAGGGTATAAGGGCTGCATAGGGAGGGGAAGAAAATAAAAGGGTGCCACTTTTATGGCAGAACGTTAAAAAACTGAATTTTTGTATTCTTCGACTGTCTTTACATGTTTTCAACTAGGCCGTGGCAAAAGGATACTCTATATGCATTTTATGGTCAAGAGTACTTCTCGGATCATGTATAAAGTAAGTGAGTGCGCGCATCTCTAACTCTCATGCCCCAAGCCCCGAAGGGGGCGCAGGGAACTTGGGGGCTTGGAGTTAAGATGCGCACACCCACATACCTTAAAGCATGCATACCAGAGTTTATTTATGCGGTAGTTCCCAGTATAAAAAACTATGTTCAACATCTCCCTATACAGCCTTAATCCCTTTAAAATTCAAAAGGCGCCAATTTAAAATTTTCAAACTTTGATTAAAAAACCATGATACCACCAGTGGGTCAAAAAAATTTTCAAAAAGTGCTTTCCCAATCTTGAAAACATGTTTTTGATCGGTCTAAGCATGTTTTATTGCCTCAGAAGTGGTTTAAACGCAATTTACTTCAGCCAAACAAAGTTTGGAACTATTCATTTCAGATCAGTAAATAAACAGAAACTTTTTATAAACTCAAATCCAAGTTAAAATGATACTGATAGTCGAGAGTTGATAAGATAAGGTGAGACCAGTTAAACAGATATTCCATAAAAGTTATTTTCTGGTTACAAAGTGACACAATGAACGCCATCAATCTACACCCAACCCGCAGTGAAAAGTCAGAAGAGGACAATCAAGCAGTCAAAAACGGACAGAAGAATGTTCGATGGAGGGATCCGGCAAGTTTTCATTAGTGTATATTACTTGAGCAAGAAAAGATAGATAATGAAGAAACTTATTTGTTTGCGGGAGGGGGGGGGGGTGAGGGGTGGTTGATTCGTGGAAGTGGAGGTGTTTGCATTTTTCACTATTCGGTAAATTACGTTTAAACGACTCCTAAGTAATTAAAACGATAGAAAGGTTGTTTTCTGACAAAATAATTATTGTTATATAAAAAATGGATTTTTGAGAAAATGAAGTTGACCAAAATATGATTCTTTGCATTAAGAGACCAAAGTAAACCAGCTTGTATAAGGGTATTCTACCAGCTCTTGCTAAATCCACCCGTGTTAAATTCACCCGCACTAAATTCACCTGCCGGTAAATTCACCCACCGGTAAAATCACCCGTAAAAAGTATCTTTTTTGTCTCGAGAGGAATCGTTGAATTTTAAATGTTTAACTACAATCTAGCCTAAGTTTCAATGGTTCGCCTTGAGAGATTTAGGCTTTTATATGCATTTTTGATCGGAATTATGTATAAGGTAAGTGAGTGCGCGCATCTCTAACTCTCAAGCCCCAAGGCCCCGAAGGGGGCGCAAGAAACTTGGGGGCTTGGAGTTGAGATGCGCACACCCACATACCTTAGACACAAATGCATGAAAAAGCATGCATACCAGAGTTTCTCTATGCGGTAGGCCCTAGTCAACAAAACTATGTTCAAATCCCATCTTTTTGGGGTCTCCAGGTACCCATTTAGATTGAATCACTTAAGTCCTTTTTAATATTTTCCAAATTTCGATTCCAAAAAGGGATTCTTCGACTCAGATTAACCATCTTTAGAACACTCATATCAGTACAGTGAATAGGTTTGCAACTTGTAAAGCAAAAAGTCATAATTTGCATCAAGTGGATTAGAGATGATGGGTTGACCTTTTCGGGACGGGACAGAATTTAAATTTAAAAATAACGAGACGGGACGGTCCTATAAAGGTGCTTTCACAATGAATCTCGGACTCAGTGTGCGACCGGCTTCCTTTTCGCTGTATTTTTTTCTTCATTGAGAAAAAATTCTGTTAATACTTTTTTGTAGCTAAGATTCAGGGCTTCAACATGAGCTGTTCAGAATAAATATGTGATTTCGAAATTTCGGAAAAAATGCCCAGTCTGACACTGAGTCTGACACTAAGTCGAAAATTCAGACCGAGTATCAGACTCAGTGTCAGACTAGGCATTTTTATCCAAAAATTTGCAATCACATATTTATTCTGAACAGCTCATGTTAAAGCCCTAAATCTCAGCTACAAAATGGTGGTAACAGAAATTATTTCTTAATCAAGAAAAAAATTACAGCGAAAAGGAAGCCAGGTCGCGCACTGAGCCCCAGACCCATTGTGAAAGCGGCTTAAAACTCTTCGGGCGTGCAAGAATCGTCCCGTCCTGTCATTTTTTGAATTTCAAAAATTTTGTAAAAAAGTTAAAGGCTAAAGCGGGCCAATTATCTCGTCCATTCATCATCTCTAAAGTGGATGAACACTTGGTTTGGTTGTTGGATGAAGTATAGAGGTTGGATAATAGCGAAACATTTAAAATGATAACAATTCCTCTCAGACAAAAAAGAAAATTTTAGCAGGTGAATTTACTGCGGGTGAATTTACCGCCGCCCATTCTACCCTGTTTTGGTCACTAAAGATGTGCAAAAAGAGCCTCTAAATGCATTTTTTTATCAAGAGTTTTGCTCGGAATTATGTCTAAGGCGCCTTAGACACACATGCAGGGTGGCCCGAAAAAACCTGAAAAAATCTGAAAATTTTTGTCAAGGGCTTCCGCGCACCGTCTGAAATGAAGATTTTTCGGTGTATGCAAGGATGTTTAAATAACGGTTGTGAGGCCGGTACCGAGTTCTCTCATTCTGCCGTAGTCTTAGGTCTAGCTCTCTTAGCATGAGATTAACATTGCTCGCTGCACAGGGCTAACTCACGGTACACGGACAATTCACGCCCAGGACAATTCACGCCGGGACGATTCACGCCCGGGACAATTCACGCCCGGGACAATTCACGCCCAGGACAATTCACGCCCGGGACGATTCACGCCGGGACAATTCACGCCCCTAGATAATTCACGCCCCTAGATAATTCGCGCCCCTAGATAATTCTCGGCGCTAAATTTATATCCTGGTTAATGATGTCTGGTAAATTGATGCGCTAATAGGTTACAGGTTCGAATTCCGGTGGTGTTAAACGAGGGGGGAATCCATTTAGGTTTGAACATGTAGGCTTCATGGTGCAGTGCGTAAGCGTTCGCGTTTTTGCCCAAAATGGTGTTGCAGGTTCGATCCCAAGTGGTGACATACTATTTATTTTGACTTGTTTGACCAGTTCTAGGGTAATTTGGGTTGGTGATTCCGAATCTAACGTTAAAAAAAGTCTTATCCCCCTAGAACTGGCCAAACAAGCCAATCAAAATAGCGTGCCACTACGTGGGATCGTACCTGCGCACTATTTTAACTAGAGATGATGGCTTGACCTTTTCGGGAAGGGACAGAATTTGAATTTGAAAATTTCGGGACGGGACACCGGGACGGGACGATGCTCTAAAATAGACGGGACGGGCGGGAATCGTCCCGTCCCGTCACTTTTTGAATTTTAAAAATGCTGCAAAAAGGCTAAAAAAACAGAATTTGAGTAAAAATTTCTTCGGGAATGGACACCGGGACGGAAATAAAAAAAATTTGATCTAAGTGGACGACCACTTGATTTGGTTGGTTCAGACTAAAAAATTAAAATTCCTGCGAAATCTTCACTGAAAGTGTTTTTCCTGTTGGGTGAAAGTGAGGGTGCGAGTCAGAGTTAACTAAATAACTAAACCCTTTAGGGTGTGTAGCTACCCTTATTACCCCCGATTCTGGGTGATTTAGACGGTTTGATAAATAGAAAAATAAAAATAAATAAAGTTACTTAATCCGAATTATCTAGGGGCGTGAATTGTCCTGGGGCGTGAATTGTCCTGGGGCCTGAATCGTCCCGGGCGTGAATTGTCCCGGGCGTGAATTGTCCCCGGGCGTGAAGTGTCGCCGGGCGTGAATTTTCCCGGGCGTGAATTGTCCCGGGCGTGGATTGTCGCGTACCCCTAACTCACTACGTGGTTGCTTCCCATATGTTGCTTGCCTCGAAGCTGACCTTATGACCTGAGACTGCAACCGTCCATCCTTTTTACTAGGGTCGCGAACGGTCATTTAACCGAAAACCGGGTTTTTTAGGAAATAAACAGGAACCGAAAACCGGGTCACCAAACCGCCGGTTTATTCGGTTTAATTACTGAGAAATAAATTCAGCTGATATATTTTTGAATTAATTATGTTTTGACATGAATAATAAAGAACATTTCGGTCATCTTGTAAACGAGCATTATTTCTTGCTGATTTGCGGCAAAAGGAATGAAAAAAATTATGAATCCGTTGTTGAATAATATAGCTTGTCTCTGTTATGCGTTCAAAATCGTTTCCAATATGTGTACAGGGTGTCCCGAAAAAAACCGCTTCTCTTCAAGAGCACCGTAGGACTATTTTTAATTTTCAATTTTCTGTGCACGATATGTCATTCTGTAGCCCTGTAAATTTTCTAGCGAATGGTATATTCAACTTATACTATGACGCTGCTTTGTATTGTTTGAAACACTCACTTTTTAGGTCACTTTTTGAAAACTTTAATTTTCAAAGTTGGTGTCCTTGATTAGGAAACGGGTGAAGGCTCGCGATTGCGCTAATAAAAATCGGGGGTCGGTTAGGCGAAAAAAATTTTTCTGGTCAAAAAAAAATTTCGAAAAATTTCTCATCAAGGAAAACTTTTTTTTGGTGCGAAAAAAAATCGATGTCACAAAGGGTGTTTTTGTGCGCCAGAATGTGGCGCGTCGAATAAAAAAAAGATCAGGCAAAAATGTTAAGCCGCTGCTGGAATCTCCCGATTTTGAGTTGGGTACTCAAAACCGAAAAATTCGAATATTTTGAAATTCGAAATAATATTTTCGTGGTCTTGAGAGGAATTCAAAATTTCGACTAAAAGTATTGGTTTAAGAGTAGTTTTATAGTAAATCGACTATGCTGAGCACGAATTCGGCGCTTAAATCACAGGTTTGCAAATCAAAAAAAAATTTGCTCGAAAATCAGTCGAAAAGTGGCTTTTTGACAAAACCACAGGGGGGACCAAGGCATATTTTTTAGTGTTACGGGTTCGAATCTTCTCGGAAGCTGGTACTAACAAATTGGGAAAAATGCCCAAAAACATCTGAAAATGCCCGAGATGGGACAAATTGTTCAAAAAGAGCCTGTATGGCCAAACAGGATGAATTTTTCCGAAAAATGCAAAACACCTAAACTGGGCCAAATTGCCCAAAAAGAGGCAAAAGGCATATAGGGGCAAAATGACTGGAAATGGCAGAAACACCCATATTGGGCCAAAATGACCGAAAAGGGCCACACCGCCCAAATATTGCCAAAATGACCGGAAAGGAGCAAAACGCCCAAATTGGGCCAAAATGACCGGAAAGGGGCAAAACGCTCAAATAGGGCCAAAATGACCGGAAAGGGGCAAAACGCTCAAATAGGGCCGAAATGACCGGAAAAGGGCAAAACGCCCAAATAGAGCCAAAATGACCGGAAAGAGCTAAAACGCTCAAATTGGGCCAAAATGACCGAAAAGGGCCAAAAACGCCCAAATAGGGCCAATATGACCGAAAAGTGCCAAAAGTCCCAAATTGGGCCAAAATGATCGAAAAAGAGCCAAAGTGTGTGACGCCACCTTCGGCGCCAACAAAGTGCCGCGAAGCGGCACCAGTGTGCCCCAAGATATGTGTGGCGCTGTGTTCGGCGCCAACGAAGCGCCGCGAAGCGGCACCAAACAGAAGTTATTATTATAATATTTATTGTAAAACACATAGATATATATTTGAAGCAGGGAGCGAAGCGACCTGCTGGACACCGCATAGCGGTGGCGCGCCTTCTATCTCTTTACCCATTTTTTACTCATACTATGTACATGCAGAAGTTCGTACAGGTGCGCCATCGGCGCAACATGTATTCTAGTAACATTCACTAAGTGACAGTGGCATATTGGGTTATTAGACAGAACAATTTGAAAAACCGGATTTTCAATCCCTGGATTTTCTGTTTTTGTTGACTTAAAAAATTATTGGCGTGTTTTCAGGTTAATTATTAATATCAAAATTTATCTTGCAAAGATATTCGAAACACATGATTTTGTAGCCCTCTCTTTTCTCTTTGAATTGGTATACAGTCGAGTCCGCTAACCCGGCACCCCAAAAAGTTCGTTCCCGCCTTGGGTCCGACACTTTTTTTTAACCCAATTTTCGAAGTATTTTTTCAATTGTGTTTTTACAGTCTGATAGAAAATATCGTGAGGATTCCGATTTTGCCGATCGTTTTTCAAAAACCTAATATTTTTGGCTCTAAAAGGCCAAACCCCGCTAACCCGGCACCCTTTTAAAAATATGGTGCCGGGTTAGCGGGTTTTGGTCTTCTAGAGCCAAAAATATTAGGTTTTTGAAAAACGATCGGCAAAATCGGAATCCTCACGATATTTGCTATCAGACTGTAAAAACAATTGAAAAAATACTTCGAAAATGGGTTAAAAAAGTGTCGGACCCAAGGCGGAACGAACTTTTTGGGGTGCCGGGTTAGCGGGACTCGACTGTATAAAAATTTCCCGGATTATTTTCAAAAAGTCAGCATCCGGCTCTTAACACAAATAAAGTCATTTCACAAATACTTTTGTCACCTTAAAGCATAGTGTTCAATGACTGAGAGGAAATTCCATGTTTTGTAGCGCGGGAAAGGCTGTAAACTTTTTTTGTTCATATTTTTTTTTCTTTTGGTCACATTTTGTAAAAGATTTTATTGCTACCTAATAAAAAAAATTCCAGCCACAAACCTCTGAAAAAACTTTGATAAAAATGCGTTTCCTCTCACTGTGCTTTGCCTTCACTATGCCCGCGTTAAAAAACATGGAATTTCCTCTCAGTCATTGGACACTAGGCTTAACTGGTCAAAATTTTGCTTGAGTATTTCGCGCTATAATTTTTTCTTTTTGAAGCGCAGATTAAGAGCTACAAAATGCTTCTTACAGAATTTTTTTGTTAATTTAAATGTTGAGATATGGTCTTATAAAAACAGCAAACTCATTAAAAAACGACTGAAAATCGAAAAAATTAAGAAAAATTGATTCTTGGCCATTTGTGTTTTTCTTTCAAAAAGCCATAACTCAAAATCTATATTTTTGAAAAATATTCTGTAAATACGGTTTTGTAGCGCTTGATCTGCGCTACGACATAGTGCAAGAGTGTTATCACAGCACATAAAAATTTATCGATTTTGTCTGACCACGAGTCAATTCGACGAAAAAGAAAATCCGCGGATTGAAAATTTTATTTTTTTTAATTGATCTGTCTATTTATACACTAGGCCATTGTCACTTCGGAAATGTTAATATACCATTCGCTAGAGAATTTCCAGGGCTAGAAGATGACATATCGTGCACGAAAAATTGAAAATTAAAAATAGTTCTACGGCGCCTTTGAAGAGTAAGGGTTTTTTTTCGGGACACCCTGTAAATGAAGATTGTTACCTTTTTGTTCTGCTGTGTAAAAATTTATGCAACAAATTATGTAAGGCCATCGCTCACATTGGAATGTCACTGTGTTTGTCGAGGTAAATTCGATGTCCATTTCTCGCGTTTTTCATATAAAAATGCCAAATCTGATATAAAAGACCTTTACCTATTTTTTATTACATCTATATCAGATTTGGCATTTTCAATAAAAAAACGCGAGATCTGGACATCGAATTCACATCGACATCCGCATAGACATCCCATTGTGAGCGGGGCATAATAATGTTAATTTACACTAGATAAAATGACCTTAAAATCAACAAGCACTGGATAAAGCGGCCTTGGCGAAAAAACTGACAACTGTTAACCGACCGGGTTTGATAAAACCGAAACCGATAACCGGGTTTGCCAAAAGCTCGGTTTGAAAAACCGACCGACTGAAAAAAAACCGGAACCGCGCGACTCTACTTTTTACACTAAATTCGATGCAAAAAAAGAGAGACGCGATGAATAAAAACAATAAAAAATGCGACACGCAAAATTTCGATGGCTGTAACTGTCTCAATTAAGATGCTTTAAATGTTTAAATTCGAACAACAAATTCTGATACAGTAGAACATCTCATTAAAATACTCCCCATTAACATACGCTCTCCCGGAACTTATTGGGTTGGGGGGGGGGCGGGTTTTTTCACTTATTTAAAAATAGTGTTTAAACGACTCCTAAGTAATATTTATATGCTTAAAACTATAAGAAAGTCAATTTCTAACATTTTTCCACACAAAATGGTATTTTTGGAAAATTTTTTTTGACTTTTTGCCTTGGGGACCAAGGCAAATTTCCTTGTATTAAGGTATTCTACCCCGTTTTGGTCACTGGAGCTGGGCAAAAGAGTCTCTTTATGCATTTTTAATCAAGAGTCTAGCTCGGAATTATGTCTAAGGTAAGTGAGTGCGCGCATCTCTAACCAACCAAGCCCCTGCGCCCTCTTCGGGGGCGCAGGGGGCTTGGTTGCTTGGGGTTGAGCCCCTTCGGGGGCGCAGGGGGCTTGGTTGCTTGGGGTTGAGATGCGCACACCCACATACCTTAGACGCAAATCACTCGTAAGTGACTCTGGATGCATAAAAATGTATGCATACCAGAGTTTCTTTATGCGGTAGGCCCAGTCAACAAAACTATGTTCAAATTCCATCTTTTCTGGTATCCAGGTACCCTTTCAGGTTGGATTGCCTTGGGGGACCAAGGCAAAAAGTCGAATTTTAGTCAAAAAAATTTTTTTCTAAAAATTTATTTTTGTGTGGAAAATGTCAGAAAATAACTTTTTTATCGTTTTGAGCATATAAAAATTACTTAGGAGTCATTTAAACACTATTTTTATATAAGTGAAACCCCCCCCCCCAACCCAATAAGTGCCCGCTCTCCCATTAACATACGGCTGGCTAAGATCTATTTGGTCTGATCATAGTGATTTCCTTATTAAGATACTCTCCCATAAACATACACCTCTCACTAACATACGGCTAGTCCCAGTCCAAGCGTTTGGCCCTTTTGTGAATTTTTGAATGCGCGCCTTTTTTAACATCGAACCTAACACTACGTGTCCAATGACGCGGCAAAAGTCGCAGTCACAGTCACAGTCGCAGTCACAGTGTGTGTCCAATGACGCGGAAAGGTGTTTTTGTCACACATTCACTTTTTTGTCACAGATTTACTCATTTCTGTCACAGATTGGGTTCTCGACATGAAATCCACAATTTTTAATTTTTTTGTGTGAAATTCAGGGGTGGGCAAAGACAAATGGCTCAGGACCCACTCCGGAATGGCCAAAAGGCCAAAATAATTGGTTTTCTGGGGGTTTACTAAAGGGGGAGTAAACTTTTTGAGAAAAACCGATTGAGCGGATCAGATTTCGGGTCCGATGGACTTAATCGCTCACAACTCCACCCTGAACCACTCAAAACCACCATAAACCTGGAATTCTGAGCGATTAAGCCCATCGGACCCGAAATCTGATCCGCTCAATCGGTTTTTCTCAAAAAGTTTACTCCCCCTTTAGTAAACCCCCAGAAAACCAATTATTTTGGCCTTTTGGCCATTCCGGAGTGGGTCCTGAGCTATCTGGTCTACCCTCACCCCTGAATTTCACTCAAAAAATTCAAAAATTGTTAATTTCGTGTCGAGACCAAGAAAGTCCAATACAAAATACAGTCACAGTGTGTGTCCAATGACGCGGAAAAGTGTGACTGCGACTGTGACGTAAATTCAAATCGATTTGAAGCGTCAGTCGCAGTCACAGTCGCAGTCCCACTTTTCCGCGCTATTGGACACACACTGTGACTGCGACTGTGACTGCGACTGTGACTGCGACTGTTGATGTGTGTCCAATGACGCGGAAAAGTCGCAGTCGCAGTCACACTTTTCCGCGTCATTGGACACGTAGTGTAAGGTTACATGTTCAAATCCTGGTGATATCAGTTAATATTTTCCTTGAATAATAATCATAAGTAGGGTTGTCGAATCAAGCGTTCGATTTGAAACTTTTCCCTAAAAAATTCGAAAAAGTGCTCAAAAGTGCTCAAGTGATCAAAGTGCTCAAAAATTTCTAAATTTCGAGTGCTCAAAAAAATTTCGAGTGCTCAAAAAATTTCAAATTTTGTTTTCGAATTTTCGACCGTTCGAAAAAAATTTGAATTGCTCTTTTAAATTAACCGGGAATACCGTATATTCTCTAATATAAGACCACTCTCTAATTAGCGACCACTGTCTAATAAACGACTCCTTTAAAGGACCATAGCCGTCGCCGACAACGAGAATTTCAAATGTTCGTCGCGACGGCGACGGCTATGGTCCTTTAAGGACTTATATCTCAGCCTAGAGTAAAAATTTTGCGAACCTATTTTTTGCGTTTTCTTAACTCCCACGATACCGATTCCATTGTTTAGATTTCAGATTTTTACCTGAAAATTTCGAGATTGACCTCAAAATTTTCAGGGTTTTGAGGGGCTGAAAAATAAACGATCATGGTTCTTTAATAAAAATTAACGGTACTTGTCGATTTCTCTTTTTTTCCTGGTCGCTAGGCGCCAGAAAAAATTTCGGATTTCGAGCGCTCGAAAATTCTCGAATCTCGAATCGAGCACTCCACTCGAAAATTTCGGATGTCGAATCGAGCGCTCGCCTCGAAATTTTCGATCGCTCACAACCCTAGTCATTAGCTAATTATTAAAAGACCAGTAAGCCTCAGGATGAGTAGGGAAGTCACCTGGCATTTTTCGTGAATGACTATTTTCCTCTAGGATGCGAAATTTCGGATTTATAAAATAAATGTATCCTGTCCAGAATATCGACCTGAATACGATTCGATCATTCTAAAAAAGTTATTAAATTTCCAGTAACTCTTGTTTGCAGTATTTTTCGTAACTTAGCGCTTTTAATTTTTCGGTGCTTCATGGAATTAACTGTTATTCTTCCTAAATTGAATTTTAATAGCTGTGCGTGATTTTTTTTTTGTTAACTTAATTCGATGTATTCAATTTTTTCAGCTTGTCCTGTATTGTCGAATGACTTCAAACTCGGAAGAAAGCCTCTCTATGACTACCAATTGGCAAGAATACTCTTCGAAAATCAGAGTGGTAACCCCTGCTGTGACTGCTGAACAAGAGCGAGAACTGAAAGAAGCAGCAAACGGGTCTTGGCAGAGTCTTGAAACTCAGAATCAACAGCATATTAATACAAAGCCTATAGTTAGTCTTTGATTAACAAGAGCAGTCCTATGAGCTTTACTGAACTTTGTTTTACAGGCGAACTCAGAGAATGAAGAGTATCTATTTGATGATTCTAATACAATTGCAGTTAGTTCTTTCGCTCATTTATTCTAGTCCACTACCTAACCTTTTCTAGTCTCAAAGTTCGCCTTTTGGACAGAACAGAGTGTCAACACCGACAAACTCAGAAAGTCGCAGCCCATATGGAGTAACTCCTTAACAAAGCAAAAGCTTATCATTCATTAATACGTCTTTCAGTTTCATCAAGAATCTCAGGACAAAAGCTCTGCTTCACCTAGACTGTCTCCTATACATCCAGTAAAAGTTTTAAGTAGGAACGGTTATGAAAATAGACTTTTTTAACTCAGACGAGCTCAACGCCGAACGGAAACCTGCTGTTCCATCATCTATCTTTCCTGCCCATTTGGTATTTTATAAAAATTTCGTTGAGAAAGAGCTAATAAGAAGGTATTTTCAGGACTTGCCTGAATTAGCACGTGATTGCGCTGCTCGGGTGGATCAGAAAATCAAAGACCTTTTGATTGTGCAACAAGTGTGTTTTTGGTCTGTTCAGCTTCGCAATATTTTAAACTCTTATTTATAGGCCAAAGAACATGAAGTCGAACAACTACGGGCGTCTGAGCAGGTGTGTTTTTTTATTTTTAGGGTTTTTTAATATTTTTAACTTGTAATTCTAGGCAAAAACGGAAGAAGTTAACAGATTAAAGGCGTTGTTAAATGTCTGTTGTGTTTTGATTATCTCGCGTTTATACGTTATTTTATTTTCAGGAGAAAGAAGAAGAGGCTGCTCGTCTCAGTACGGCTTTACTTGCGTTGTTCGGCCTTTTTTTACTTGTCGTCAGCCTATCAAGTGGTTGGTTTCTCTTGCGCAAATGGATGGTCTCTGTTTTAAGATGATACCACAGCTTCTCAAGTCCTACTTTTTCTCAGTCACAATTATGATTACGTTTTTTCATCTACTGCTATACTCGTGTAATGTTTTATGCTGGGAATGTGACATATTTGCTTGATATGATATATGCTTGTAGCCAATAAAGATTTTACTATGTGATGTGTCGATGTTATCACGTTTCCTATCAGAGAAAGCACTCCTTGATCTTGACAAATATGAGACACTCAAAACATGACGTTTAAAGTTGTTTTTATTTGAGAGAACAAACGACTTAAGGTTCTTTTCACTTATCGGGACCCCCACAATTTTTTTGAATTTTTTGTATACTGATGAAGGTGATCATACTGACCGCAATCACCTTCATCACCATAATCAGCATCCAAAAATATATTTATTTCAATATCAGGACTCTGAACAGTATATAAAAAATTTAAAAAAATGGTGGGGGTCCCGATAAGTGAAAAGAACCATAAAAAACCTTGACTAGTGAAAAGAACCTTAACACTAGACGTCCGTGACCTTTGTTTTTTCTAGCACAGTTTTTCATGCTGATCCTTGCGGTGCCGATTGTTTTCTCATAAACGATGGAAAAAATTGAGAAAAAGGCCACAGCTCGATGAATTTAAAAAAAAGATGACCGAATTCAGTGCTATCTTACTCAGCAAATCGTAAGCTTTGATTTGAGCCAAAACACTCAATTCCAATTTTCTGAGGGGTCCGACCAAACTACAAATTACAAAACTTCTCTTTTAGAATTTTAAAGGGTATAAGGGCTGCATAGGGAGGGGAAGGAAATAAAAGGGTGCCACTTTTATGGCAGAACGTTAGAAATTCAAACATCTGTATTCTTCGACTGCCTCACCATGTTTTTCAACTGGGCCGTGGCTAAAAGAGACTTTATATGCATTTTATGATCAAGAGTACTTCTCGGAATCATGTATAAAGTAGGACTGCCAACGACTCGTACACCGACTCGTTACGTTGACGACTCGTTACACCGACTCGTTACATTGACCACTCGTTACACCGACTCGTTACACTTTTTCCAATTACTTCCAAATCTTTACCAAAACAAATGACTGTTCAATTTTTGACCTTTTTAAATGTTTTCATTTCATGAAGTTGCTATAAAAGTCGAGCTTTTGGCACTTTAAAATTTCGACCATTTGCCTGTTTTGGCATGTTTTGGTCACTGGAGCTGGGCAAAAATAGTCTCTAAATGCATTTTTGATCAAAGTCTTGCTCGGAATTATGTCTAAGGTAAGTGAGTGCGCGCATCTCTAACCAACCAAGCCCCTGCGCTCCCTTCGGGCGCAGGGGCTTGGGTTGCTTGGGGTTGAGATGCGCACACCCACATACCTTAGACACAAATCACTCGAAAGTGACTCTGGATGCATAAAAATGTATGTATACCAGAGCTTATTTATGCGGTAGGCCCAGTTAACAAACTATGTTCAACACCTTTCTTTTACACTAAATTGGCCCCCTTTTTGGTCCATCTCCGCCCCAATACAGCCCTAATCCATTTCAAATGGTCGAAAAAGTACTTTTAGGTTTAAGTTGCAAATTTGAAAAAAAAAGTGTAACGAGTCGGTGTAACGAGTCGTCAATGTAACGAGTCGGTGTAACGAGTCAGTATTTGTAACGAGTTGGTTGTATACCATAAAGGAGGTGAGTGCGCGCATCTCTAACTCTCAAGCCCCAAGACCCGAAGGAGGCGCGGGAAATTGGGGGGGGGGGGGGGGGTGAAGGCTTGGAGTTGAGATGCGCACACCCACATACTTAGACACAAATCACTCGAAAGTGACTCAGAATGCATTAAAAAGCATGCATACCAGAGTTTATTCATGCAGTAGGGCCCAGTATAAAAAACTATGTTCACATCTTCTTGTTAGTGGCCCTGTGTGATTAGTGGCTCCTTTCATTCCTTCCCTACCTATACAGCCCACAATCTCTTTAAATTTTTAAAAGCGCCAATTTAAAATTTTCAAACTTTGATTAAAAAACCATGATCCCACCAGTGGGTCAAAAAAATTTTCAAAAAAGTGCTTTCCCAATCTGAAAACATGTTTTTGATCGGTCTAAGCATGTTTTATTGCCTCAGAAGTGGTTTAAACGCAATTTACTTCAGCCAAACAAAGTTTGGAACTATTCATTTCAGATCAGTAAATAAACAGAAACTTTTTATAAACTCAAATCCAAGTTAAAATGATACTGATAGTCGAGAGTTGATAAGATAAGGTGAGACCAGTTAAACAGATATTCCATAAAAGTTATTTTCTGGTTACAAAGTGACACAATGAACACCATCAATCTACACCCAACCGCAGTGAAAAGTCAGAAGAGGACAATCAAGCAGTCAAAAGGGACAGAAGAATGTTCGATGGAGGGATCCGGCAAGTTTTCATTAGTGTATATTACCTTGAGCAAGAAAAGATTGATAATCAAGAAACTTATTTGTTTGCGGGAGGGGGGGGGTGAGGGTGGTTGATTCGTGGAAGTGGAGGTGTTTGCATTTTTCACTATTCGGTAAATTACGTTTAAACGACTCCTAAGTAATTAAAACGATAGAAAGGTTGTTTTCTGACAAAATATTATTGTTATATAAAATGGATTTTTGAGAAATGAAATTGACCAAAATATGATTTTTTGCATTAAGAGACCAAAGTAAACCAGCTTGTATAAGGGTATTCTACCAGCTCTTGCTAAATCCACCAGTGTTAAATTCACCCGCACTAAATTCACCTGCCGGTAAATTCACCCACCGGTAAAATCACCCGCAAAAAGTATCTTTTTTGTCTCGAGAGGAATCGTTGAATTTTAAATGTTTAACTACAATCTAGCCTAAGTTTCAATGGTTCGCCTTGAGAGATTTAGGCTTTTATATGCATTTTTGATCGGAATTATGTATAAGGTAAGTGAGTGCGCGCATCTCTAACTCTCAAGCCCCAAGGCCCCGAAGGGGGCGCAGGAAACTTGGGGCTTGGAGTTGAGATGCGCACACCCAGATACCTTAGACACAAATGCATGAAAACTTCCTAAATTGAATTTTAATAGCTGTGCGTGATTTTTTTTTGTTAACTTAAATTCGATGTATTCAATTTTTTCAGCTTGTCCTGTATTGTCGAATGACTTCAAACTCGGAAGAAAGCCTCTCTATGACTACCAATTGGCAAGAATACTCTTCGAAAATCAGAGTGGTAACCCCTGCTGTGACTGCTGAACAAGAGCGAGAACTGAAAGAAGCAGCAAACGGGTCTTGGCAGAGTCTTGAAACTCAGAATCAACAGCATATTAATACAAAGCCTATAGTTAGTCTTTGATTAACAAGAGCAGTCCTATGAGCTTTACTGAACTTTGTTTTACAGGCGAACTCAGAGAATGAAGAGTATCTATTTGATGATTCTAATACAATTGCAGTTAGTTCTTTCGCTCATTTATTCTAGTCCACTACCTAACCTTTTCTAGTCTCAAAGTTCGCCTTTTGGACAGAACAGAGTGTCAACACCGACAAACTCAGAAAGTCGCAGCCCATATGGAGTAACTCCTTAACAAAGCAAAAGCTTATCATCATTAATACGTCTTTTCAGTGTCATCAAGAATCTCAGGACAAAAGCTCTGCTTCACCTAGACTGTCTCCTATACATCCAGTAAAAGTTTTAAGTAGGAACGGTTATGAAAATAGACTTTTTTAACTCAGACGAGCTCAACGCCGAACGGAAACCTGCTGTTTCCATCATCTATCTTTCCTGCCCATTTGGTATTTTATAAAAATTTCGTTGAGAAAGAGCTAATAAGAAGGTATTTTCAGGACTTGCCTGAATTAGCACGTGATTGCGCTGCTCGGGTGATATCAGAACTAGCGACCCGAGATCAGAAAATCAAAGACCTTTTGATTGTGCAACAAGTGTGTTTTTGGTCTGTTCAGCTTCGCAATATTTTAAACTCTTCTTTATAGGCCAAAGAACATGAAGTCGAAAAACTACGGGCGTCTGAGCAGGTGTGTTTTTAATTTGTTCGGATTCGCCATATTTTCAGCATTTAATTCCAGGCTAAAGATGAAGCAATACAGAGACTGAATTCTGCTTTTCTGGTGTGTTTTGCTGAAAAATTCAAGCTTTCTAAGTTTTGATTTCCAGGCTAAAGATTTACAGGTGGATTCACTTGTTTCAGCACTTAAGGTGTGCTTTTGACCTTTTTACCTTTGCAGGATTTTAAAATTCTTATTTGTTACTTCAGGCTAAAGAACGAAACTTCAACAAGCTACTGTCATCTAAGAAGGTGTGTTTTATTTTTAGGGTTGCAATACTTTTAACTTGTAATTCTAGGCAAAAACGGAAGAAGTTAACAGATTAAAGGCGTTGTTAAATGTCTGTTTGTGTTTTGGTTATCTCGCGTTTATACGTTATTTTATTTTCAGGAGAAAGAAGAAGAGGCTGTTCGTCTCAGTACGGCTTTACTTGCGTTGTTCGGCCTTTTTTACTTGTCGTCAGCCTATCAAGTGGTTGGTTTCTCTTGCGCAAATGGATGGACTCTGTTTTAAGATGATACCACAGCTTCTCAAGTCCTACTTTTTCTCAGTCACAATTATGATTACGTTTTTTCATCTACTGCTATACTCGTGTAATGTTTTATGCTGGGAATGTGACATATGTGCTTTATGTGATATATGCTTGTAGCCAATAAAGATTTTACTATGTGATGTGTCGATGTTATCACGTTTCCTATCAGAGAAAGCATTCCTTGATCTTAACAAATATGAGACACTCAAAACATGACGTTTAAAGTTGTTTTTATTTGAGAGAACAAACGACTTAAGGTTCTTTTCACTTATCGGACCCCCACAATTTTTTTGAATTTTTTGTATACTGATGAAGGTGATCATACTGACCGCAATCACTTCATCACCATAATCAGCATCCAAAAATATATTTTATTTCAATATCAGGACCTCTGAACAGTATAAAAAAATTAAAAAAATGGTGGGGTCCCGATAAGTGAAAAGAACCATAAAAAACCTTGACTAGTGAAAAGAACCTTAACACTAGACGTCCGTGACCTTTTGTTTTTTCTAGCACAGTTTTTCATGCTGATCCTTGCGGTGCCGATTGTTTTCTCATAAACGATGGAAAAAATTGAGAAAAAATAAGTTTAAAAATTCCTCAAATGACGTGATTTCATGAAATGTCCTTCAAAAGCCCGATAAATTTATTGTGAGACATACCCTGACTGTAATAAGTAAAATTGTGAAACGAGCATATGCTTGAGCAGATTGGTGAATTTCGAGCATATGCTCGGCCTACAGTCGACCCTCGTAATAGAACCCACATTAATTGTACAGTTAGCTGTACGGCCACAGTTAACGGTTAAATATGTCGAGCATATGCTCGAAAAAAGGCAAATGCTCGAGCATATGCTCGAAATCAATCTGCTCGAGCATTTTCACAACTCTAGTAATAAGTCTAAATTATCGTTGTAATCTGCTCTTTTGAATGCGTGTATGTAAGCTGCAATTTGTCTTAAAATGTGAGACAACTAGCGTCGAACTCACAAAACACAATTTTCTCACCTGTGAAAATTCCACTCAAAGACGTTCAATAGAACGTCATAGTTCTGTATAACTGCGCAATGCTTGGTCCATTCTCATAGAAAAATTCAAGAGCTACAAGAAAGGCGATAAATCAGCTCAAAAATTAGACAAAAGTGACTCAGATTTTGCCGGAAAAGAGGTAATGTGAAAAATGGAAATGTGAGCCTAATGTATATGCCTGTTATATTATTCGTGAAAACTCGATATCTTAAGCTATTTTTAGAATATATGGTAGGACTTCTTTGCTGTGCATTTTTGTTTTATTTTTTCATTTTTTTCATTTTCAGAAATGAGTGATTCTGAATTTTATCAAGCTAGCGACTTTGAGCTTAGTGATTCCGAAACAGAACGAGAAGTGTCAGATCTGGATGAACGAGACGATGAGCGGTCTGGTGACCGATGAGGTCTAATAAATCCGCATCGTAATCTGCAGTCTGTTTTATTATCAGTTTCACATTACCGATCTGTTGTGTGCGATTGGGCATCAACATTGTGGCATTTGCAGGCATAATTTTGCATATGCGATTTTTGCAGTTTGAAATTTGTGGCTTAATATTTGCATTACGAAATTTACGTCGCTACATTAGAAGACGCAACATTAACGGCTTTACATTTGTAGTAGGTTATTTACATACAACGAATCTGCACATTTATTTTTTTCATGTTGAGATTTACAGCTGGCATTTTTGCGTAGCCGAAATTTGTGAAATTCCGAAATTTGAAGCCCGGGGCTTCTATTATAAATGTTACGGTACTTTGTAAGCCCAAAAACTTGCTTTGTGCGAAGTATGAGTAGATGCTTCCCTCATAAGATTCCTGCAAAGCTGAATTCCGTAGGCCTGTTGCAACCTGATCAAACTCCTGGGTGGAAAACAGTCCAGGCACACTGCCTGAGGCAATCACGGCATTAATGTATTGCAGGAAAGAGTCCTGGAGTATTTGGTAATCTTCAACAATAAGGACAACCTGCTCGTTCTCCCCTGCAGCTGTTTTCATAGCCTGAATTATATAGATAACTATTATTTATAATATTGGTCAACAGCTACTTCTTTCAGGTCATGCTAAAGTGTTTTAGTCCATAAAGAGCGGAAATTTTCAGAGAGACTTGTTTTATTTGGTGCATATGGGCCACTAATTTAGCTATGGAGTTGTGGCCCATCCCTGACCTGCCAGCAATTAGCAGAGATCCACCTAAAAAAGTCATATTTTAGAGCTTGAATATTTAGAGCATAAAACAAACCTGGCTGAGTCAATGCGCGATCTACGATCAAACAGAGCTCCACAATTTCATCACTTAGAACATATCCAAAGTTAGATACATCAAATTCTGAAAAATTGAGTTTTTCAACTATAGAGTCGTGCTAAGGTTTTAAGCAACCAGGCAGATACTACGTGTTGTTTTTCAAAAGCTGATATATTAATACTTACCGTAACGGACAATGTTCTTCTCCAGCTGTCCCACGTAATCTTTTTGCCGATGGGTGACAGCATTTTGCCAACACCACCGACGCTAGATGTTAAAGTGCTAAAGTCTGTACAGAAGACAATTTCTAAAAGCAAAACAGATTGAATATCAGCAAACTACAGGGTGGACCGAAAAATTGGCCCGATTTAAAAAGATCATATTTTTCTGTCAGTCGAAATCGGGCGAATTTCTCAGGGCCACCCTTTTCAGTGAATAAAAGTGACCATCATTGCTATTGTGGTTGGCGGGAATAGTGAAGTGTTCGCCAACAATAGAGTCGAATCTAGCCTTGTGATCCAGGTTGACCAGTTTGTCTTTAAATATTCGACAAGCCTCATAGACAATGCATCTGTGCAGGGTGCTGTCTGAAGATCTCCCACTCGGCTCGACCAACTGGTGACGCATCAAAGAGCACACCCAGTTAGTCAGGTCCAAGGCTGTGAAATTGTAATGGAACTGTTCGCTGGCTCTGAACACTGACTTAATTTTAGAGAAAGTGTCCACCATCTGGGCTGCTAATGCTTCTATTTGGATGTGGACTTCATGGCTGAGTCCTGAATCTATGATTTACAATGGTCTGCTGGAATGATTTTTTTTTGAAAAACAAGTAATGATTAAATTACTAACGACCTAAGAGAAAAGAATATACCGTCTTTATTCTAATAGAACGGCAGGCCGTTCTATTTTTCAACTTCCAAAATTATTTTTGATTTCATGTTAAACTGCAATAAAACACGGTTTAAACCCCCTAACCCCTAGTTTTGCCCTTGAGGGACCGTTCTATAAGAGACGACCGCTCTATTAGAATAAATACGGCATAAGAAATTGTACGCAAACCTTGAGAATGGCCGTCAAATAGACTCCATAAATAGCACACAGCTCCTCCTGATTAGGTGTGTCCACAATTAACATCCGTAACTTGGATGTTAGCGGGCTGGGAGCATGAAACGTTCAAGTCCAGGAGATATTGAAATACTCATAACGAGCTGAAAATAGAATTCTATAAATCATACACTGAAAATATTGATTGTACCTGAACATTTTCCAAGCCAATCCAGTCCAAATTCTTGTCATAGTAGCCTTCATATCAAAGATTTGTTGCAAAAGGCAATCATGCTGGAGGTGCCGTACTTATCAGGTTTGGCTAATGTAGGCGATTTCAGGTAAACAATCAGATTTCTTTTTCTTTCGGCTTTAGCACTCGACCCACAGCACTGCTCACTTGGACACAGTGCTCTAGCAAAAGTTGTTCTATATGTTCAGCACTAAATAAATTGATTTCCTTGAGTGGCACTGCAACCTATTAGCACCACAAACTATGATTACCAAATTATCATTTAAGTTTAAAACTAAGAAAATATTACTCTACTAGCTCGCGTTGGGCCGGCTGCGCCGGGCCCTAACGCTCGCGGCCACGCTGCTTGATGAACCGGATATAAAAAATACTTTTTTGTATACAACGCAATTCAAAACTAATCTCAATCATAAAACCAACACAAAAAGAAAAACACAAAGTAATTTCGCTCGGCACACGATCAACACAAATGGAACTACACCATTTTTGGACACTTTTATTTGACAGTAACAACGACACCACAGGCATGACATTTCAAAACATTTCATTGGAGACAATTTTCAGAAAAAATCTGAACGACGGGCCTTCTTCACCGATGGAGGATTAGCCAATGTTACCTCTTCATAGTTTCCGTTACTCCTACCCACTCTCCAGGTACCCCTACACACTCCCCAGGTACCCCTACCCACTCACCTCACTCTCCTATCCTTACTTACCTGTGAATAGATTCCCCTATTAACTCTCTCGATAAACCTACTACATCTGACTCGTTTATCCACTGTCCTGGTACACTCTCACCCACCCACTTGCTAATAGACAAAAAACACAAACAAAAAAATAAAATACAAACGAAAAAATACAAAACAAACAAAAAGCAGCTAGTAAACTCGTATATAAACAATTTCCTCGCGAGACAAAAAAAGAAAATTCAAAAGGGCAAAGAAAACCCAAATTCCAATTCCCTCTAAATGACCACCTCCATACTCTTTGACACATCCCCACTTTAAAGTCGTCATTTCTCGCCAATTTTTTTTAAATGAAGCTGAGATTCTGCGCTACACGAAAATATTTGCAAGCGCTCCGTCTGACCCACTTAGCTCCGAGATTTTGACTCTTTAAGCAAAAAATCACCAATTTGCTCAGTAAAACCCAAAATTGAAACCGAAAAAATTTTCAAAACCAAAATCTAAAACTACCATTCGACTCTTGAGATTTCAAGCTTCAATTTAAAAAAAAATTGACCAAAAAACAAACAAAAACACTCCAAAAAAATCAAAAACATCAAAAGTGAACAAACAAACAAAACAGCTCTAATACTATATAGGAGATGATACACCACCTCTCGAAAGTGGTCATTTGCAAAAAAGTATCCTAACAGACTGAATTCAAGTACATTATAGGCCAAATTCAAAAAGTTTTCATCCTTGACAAATTTTTCAATTCTCCGTCTTCTTATCATTGCAACATATGTTACAAGGGTCTAATCGGCGCCTATACAGACATTTTCGCAACAGAGAATACCTAATTGCTGACAAAAAATTCGTGCTTAGCGTTCTCGATTTGCTTACAAATGGCTTTTAAAATAGGCAAAACTTTTTTTTGTCACAGATTCACTTTTTTTGTACAAATTCACTTTTTTCTGTCACAGATTTCCTCATTTCTGTCACAGATTCAGTTCTCGACACGAAATCAACAATTTTTAAAATTTTTTGTGTGAAATTCAGGGGTGAGCAAAGACCAGGTGGCTGGAGACCCACTCCGGAATGGCCAAAGGGCTAAAATTATTGTTTTTTGGGGGTTTACTAAAGGGGGAGTAAACTTTTTGAGAAAAATCGATTGAGCGGATCAGATTTCGGGTCCGATCGGCTTAATCGCCCATAAATCCACCCTGAACCACTCGAAACCACCATGAACCTGGAATTCTGAGTGATTAAGCCGATCGGAGCCGAAATCTGATCCGCTCAATCGATTTTTCTCAAAAAGTTTACTCCCCCTTTAGTAAACCCCAAAAAACCAATAATTTTAGCCTTTTGGCCATTCCGGAGTGGGTCTCCAGCCACCTGGTCTTTGCTCACCCCTGAATTTCACACAAAAAATTTTAAAAATTGTTGATTTCGTGTCGAGAACTGAATCTGTGACAGAAATGAGGAAATCTGTGACAGAAAAAAGTGAATTTGGTACAAAAAAAGTGAATCTGGTACAAAAAAAGTGAATCTGTGACAAATCAAATCTGTGACAGAAAAAAGTGAATCTGGTACAAAAAAAAGTGAATCTGTGACAAAAAAAAAGTATTGCCCTTTTAAAATTCAAGACTGTATATTTTCGAATTCCTCTCGACACAAAAAAAATTTAAATTTAGTCCAGATTTCCCTGATCCCGATCGTATAACTTCATAAAAATAGGTATATCCCTTATTGGAATTCACTTTTTTCGGCCACTCTTTCTTTTCAAACGGAGGCTGACATCTTGGGGAACACGGTAAAATTAGCGACAAAATATTTTTGCCGTCTATGACCCAATTTTTTGGCCTCCGAAGTCAAAAAAGCGCGGCCCCGTCCTGACCCAAATACTATGGCTTTCATAAAATAAGCATATCCTCTATTAGAATTCACTTTTTCGGCTGTTCTTTTTTTTGAACAAAAGCTGACATTCTGAGGAACATGATGGTGTTAGCGATAAAAATGATTTCCTCTTCTACAACTCATTTTAGCCTCCGAAATAAAAAAAAAACGTGACCCTTCTGTCCAAATACTACATAGAGATAGCTTCTTGAAAAAATGATCGCCATGGGATAGCTCGATGCTCAGTTCTGAATTATACATACTCACCTAGTTTGTGCCGAACAATGCATAGTGACCACAGAGCTCTTGTGATCTGCCTGAAAGCAGGTGTTCAGAAGTTTCTCTTTTCCGCAACCATCTTCTCCCAGCACAATAAACGGTTGTCTACTGCCTTCTCCTTTGTTAAGCCAAGTTAAAATCTGCAAAATAAAACAGGATAAATTGCAAAAAAAAAGTATTTGCAACATTTTATGTTTTAGTTTTTATTATGTTTTTAGTCAAATGTTTTACAGATCTAGCCGATTCTTTTGATAAAAAATGTTTAAAAACTGAATATTACCGTATCTTTGGCAGCCTGAGATCTAGCAGTCCACACAAATGGCTTATTGCTTAAACTTTTCATCTCATCCAGTCTAACGTCCACTCCGAAATCATCCGTAAATGGGATGAGGGAGTCTGTTCTAGTGTCACAGTAAATGTTGACTCCAGATTTCAAGTTTAATTGAGTCAAGCCGGGAAAGACCACTTGTTCGGCCAAAGCAGTTCTGCTCTCTGGCTCGCAATAAGCCAAAGACCTCTCAGAAGTCCCACCAAAAATTGTTTTTTGTTACCGCTTGTTGGATATGGGAAAGCACGTTTTTCACCATCCCTACTCGGCTCAGATTCATATCCTTGCCATTTTGGTTTGAGTCCATTGAACAGCCTCTATTAATGGACCATCTACCCATTCCGAAAATTGGAGGGTAGGGAGTCTTTGTTGTTGGTTAAAAAACTTTTGACCAACTCCAAAGCATCCAACTCTTCGTCACTGTAAATCATACTTTAATTTAAATAGTTAGGTATAAGAAACCGTCACCTGATAAAAATCATTCCCATGCGGGATATGGTAGCAGGTGAGGCGTGTGTTAGGTCGTCTGTCTCAAATAGGAAATTGACATTGTCGCCGAACTGAATTCTTTCTCCAGAAGGCATGGTCAGCTGCAAACTTTATAATAACACAAACTAAAATGCTAAAATATTATTCTGAAATCGACCAAATGAGCAGCGAACCATTTTGAATATTTTAAAATTTCTTATTCCGACAAGACTCTCGAAGAAGAATGGAAACTTTCCAGTAATTAAATTTACCAATTTATTATCGTCGAGCACAGAGTTGAGTGCTTCGATCCATTCAGGATCTATGTCTCCATCGCAAATTATCCATACTGGCTTGGAGGTGTCTTTGATAGCTTCTCGCGAAGCACTGGTAATAATGCCATCACTCCACTCTCTGGTGTCTAGGTCCATAGAGCCTAGCAACTAGAAGTGTAAAGCAATAAAACTGGAGATTCAAAGTCATCTATCAAACGATTTACCCTAGCTCTCGGCATGGACTTAGGGTTGATGGTATATGTGATAATTGGATGGCCAGCGAACCCCAAAGCTTTTTCAAGCGTTTTCCACAAAGTGGTTTTGCCGGCTCCGGTGGGCCCAACAATGACAACTCCAGTTCTCTGTCTCAGCTGCTCGTGAAGCTCAAAGATTTTGCTGATCTAAAAGACAAACCTTTTGTACTTTAATAAAAAAATTCCCAACTTGTCTTTCAGTGATCGTGATTTTCATTCTGTCTGAAGCTAGTTTCAACCCTTCTTTTAATTCTTCCGACTAAAAACTTTAACCAATTGAAAAATTGAGAAAATAAAAACAGACATGTATCATTTTCTTGTCTAACTCCGGGAAAATATCTTCGAGCAACTTGTAAAAGCGATTGGAGTCAGCATAGGTAAGTTTAGAGAGAGTGTTCAACTGCAAAGTTTGCACCACTATTTTAGCTTCTTTCTCAGCCGTGAAATCGGTGTTGGGATTAGTCCTTCTCTCTTTGGCCATCACATCCGCACATCCTTTAAGGACTGTCTTCAGAGCTCTTAAACCCCAGTCATAGTGCTGCTGGGCACTCAACACTTCCTTGCTTAAATTAAAGGTGGTAACCAGCTTGCTAGCCAGCTGTTTAGCTTGTTTGTAGCCCTCAGCAAACAGCAAGGTAACAGCTATCTGCTCATTGTCCGGAATGGACATTACAATTGGCCGGAATAACTGTTTCAAGTTGTCTGGTAGCTTTTGCCTTCCACCATAACCTACACCTGCGGGATTCAAGGTGACAAACAAAGCAGAGTTCATGTCCACAAGCACTGCCTTGCTTTGATTGTCCAAGAAACATTGACCGGAGCGAGAGCGAATGGCACCCTGGATGGATTGGATTAGACTAGATACTGCTGATAAAACATTCTGCAAAAAATTTTAAATAAAAAAATAGTTATGAAATATAAAAACAACCTTTTCCAGCCGGTTGAACTCATCAAAACAGCCCCATGCACCACACTGAACCAGCCCTATAAACATGCGGCCAATGGACTGCACATCAATGCCCTCATCACAATTAAACACAAGAACTTGGCGACCGAGCAGACGAGCGAGTGCCTTCACAGATTCGGTTTTGCCTGTGCCGGCTGGCCCATATGGATTTCCACCCAAGCCCATTGATAGAGCTGAAAATGGTTACATAATTGAAATTATTGCTTATTGCACACCTTGGGTGAGAGTCAAATAGCATTTATCTGTCAAGGGTGTATGCACAAGACCTTCAGCATTTCCCTAGAAATGTATATCGAAAAGTAGAAGATACGCGTTGACATCGGCATTTAGAGCCTAATAACCCCATAACCAAATCGAAAAAAGCAAAAAAACATTCAACAATTGTCTAGCAACCTTATGAAACCTAACCTGGTATTCATAGGTGTATTGAATCTCGGCTCCAGCCTGTCTAGCCACAACGTTGCCACCGATGAAGTAGAATCTTAGCTGTTTTTGCCATGTCCAACCGTTTTGCAATCTAAACAAATAATAAAATTACCACATAAACTTGGAAAAACCTACCTATTATTTTGGGCCCTGGCCAATTGCTCAGTAATGTCAATGTGATGCACCAGATCCAAAATTAAAGCTTTCAACTTGAGTTGCAAAATATTGTCTTCCACAACTGTGCGACTAAATTGCTCCAATTGGCCATTCAATTGGGTTGTGTAAGCAGAAAGTTTAGGCAGGAAGTTTGAGTTATCGTTGAAACACTGCTCCACATCGCTGCAAAACCGAATTTGCTCGGCCAGGCAAAGAACCTGAATTATACTTTTTTATTCATCGCTGTTTTCCTGACTATTTGTTTACCAAATTTTTTAACCTTAAGGGATGAACCCTTTTATTTCGGAACAAAATATGACCCACCTGAGAAGGATATTTGGCCGGATTGAGTGTCTTTTCTTGCAAGCACTCGCCAACTAACTTTTTGAGGGTTGCCTTGATTTCATCACTCAACTCCCGCAACCAACTCTCCACTTTTGGCATTATTTTGACTGGCTTGCTTAATTGTACAAATTCTCCTTGCGACGACAAAACAGCCAAGATATGATCATTATGAGTGTCAAACTTCACTTTGTCAACTCCCTGAATGTATTTTTTGTAATTAATTTTTTGACTAGAAAATGTTTACCTGGAAAAGTTTTTTCAGATGACTTTGAATTATGGTTGGATTGGTGGATTGGCCGAGAATTTCAAGCAAATCGTCATCACCAAGAAAGTAGAATCGAGGAAAGGCAGTTCTTTTTTCCTGCAAATACGAAGCACGAGATTTTTTTTGGAAAAGGCTTTGTTTTATATTCTGACAATAATTTACTAGTCAAGTTTTTCTTCGGCATCTTTTTATAAATTTAGACATTTTACAGGTACCAAACAAACCTCCAAAAAGTCATTTAGAGATCTTTGACATCTGCTCAGCTGGTCAGCGATCTGCTCTAGCGTCCGACCCATTCCATTCTTAGCAGTCAAAGCAACCAGCCTATTATCTCTAGCAATATCTGCCAAAATAGCTCTAAATTCCACATCTATTCGATTAAAGCGAGCAGCTTCAGCTGGAAGACTTCCCCGTCCAAATATTGGCTCCAAATAGACCCATTTTCTCTGAATCTCATTCAGAGAATGCAAATAGATGTCCAGGTCAGTTATTCTTAACTTCACATTTATAGTTATTGACGGTTTTGTAAAGCATGTGAAACAAACCTCTTTTCCCAAATTGAAGTCTGGTCTTTGAATTGTTCATAGTAAGGCGAGTTTTTGAGGGATTGCAACAATGCCTGGTTGTCCTTGACTTGGTTGACCACATTTTTCCACTCCTTCACAATCTTGATCATAGTTCCGTTGGAGTGTTTGTAATCCACCAGAGAAAATTCAGCCTTAATATAAGCATGGATTGTGAATTGGAAACAGAAATATTACCTGAGCTGCCCAGACCTCCAGCTCCTGGATCGCTTCTCTTATAGTTACCTCACCTTGGGCTCTCGAGTTCAAGTTTTTCAGTTGTTCAACGTTTTGGACTACGTTTTGTTGGACTTTGAGCAGGTCTCCGAACACAAGTTTCTCTAATGTAGTTCCTCTTGGCACTTTCAGCAAACGAAACATTTCTAGCCAGTGGTCTGTGCTCAGCACCTCGCCTCGGCAAAATTTTAAGCAAGCTGAGAATTCCTAAATTTTGTTACAAAATAATTTAAAAAGTGGTTTTCTGACGCTTACTTTCATGTCTTCAATGTCTTTTTGTAGTCGGACAGAGACGGGAGTTGCAGGCATGCTTTTGAGTTTGTCAATCCAATGCTAAAAAATTTAGAAGATATTTGCGATCAAAATCTTGTTTCTAACCTGCAGAAATTCATCAAACAAATAGGTCTTGCTCCTGAATAAAATCCACTCCTGTTCAGCCAATTTGTCTAACTCATTGCTGAAGTTTTCGTAGAGCAGATAGTTAGCCTCGTAACTCTCCAAGTCTGTTAACATCTCTTCAAACAAAGGAAAGCTGGGTAATTCCACTTCGAAATTGTCGCAATCAGATCTGCAAAGGTGTTTAAATTTCGGTATAATTTTTTTTTAACAATACACAATTTTTTCTTTTGTTTCCGTTAATTCAGTGAACTGTGAGCGTTTTTCTCTCACAAACTCCACTGCTTTGATTAGCGCCATACGATCATCACTGGATAGAATTTCGGCCTTTGGTTTGAATTGATTCCAGAGAGAAAATAGGCGTTCCACATCTGTGTTTAGTTTGTCAACTCTGGTCAACACGTTGGATTTCATTACTTCCACCTAAATTATCCACTTTTTTGAAAATTTTAGATGTTTTATTGTGGAATTATTTTTATTCACCTGTTCTTTCATGACCAGTTCGTGGCCTTCAAGGAGTGTTTGGAATCGCTCATATTGGTCTTTGGTGTTACCTATATTCTCCACTCCTGCCCCACCATTGAAAACCCCTCTCAACACATTGTTCTTGTCTTCAATCACAGCCATTTGCTCTCTGATCTGTTTGTTGCTTCTGGCCAAGGAAAGTTGGTTCTGGTTGGCTTCTGCCACTTCATCCAAATTTTGAGGCAAATTTGACAGTTTTTCGATGCCGTCTACCAAATTTTCATCAATATTCTGCAATGCTGTGGTGATTGAGTGTCGGAGTGTCCATTTCAAGGCATCATAAATCCTTTTCAACAAGTCTTCTACTGAATTTTTCAATGAGTTAGTTGCCACTTTTATACATCCGAATTGAAGTTGACTAGGAATTTTCTCTGCTTCCCTCTGTTTTGCCTTCAAAAATTTTAGTTGACTTTCCCAGTCACTGGCTTTTAGGAAGTGGCGCTCTATCAAGTCCTCAAAATTGACCTGAGCCAACAAAATCCACTCTTCAAATTGTTTGTGAATACATTTAAGTTGGTGAAAAAGGCTCTCTGAGCTGGCGAAAATATCCACAAATCTTGGAGCGTTCCTTTTTACCATTGTTACGAAAAAGTCGGAATCCTTAAAACAATTGCATTAATAAAGTAAGCGCTAATACGAACAAGAGAAGGACCCTGACTGTGACTTGGGAGAATTTCGATGGGTTTTTTTGCTCCCCAGCTCTCAAGACCAGAAAAAATAGAGCAATGACCATAGGTAAGTTACCTTAAACCATGATATAGTGGTATACCAACGACCGGGTACAGTGCCAAATTTTGCCTTGGTCCCCCCCCCCCGTCAATTTTTTAAAATTTTTTCGATTTTCTTATTATTTTGCGCACTTAGACTTAGGCTTAGGCAAGGGTAGGCCAGCGCCCGTTAGGACGGACTCAAAGGTGTGGTTTAAGCATACTTTTTTTAACTTTTACAAAAAAAGTGTACCCGGTCGTTGTTCCCGGTCATAATGTGTACCCGGTCGTAGGGCAGTCTGATATAGGTATCAAGGTGAAATTACTACTTTTCGTGATGCGTAGCCAAATTCACAGGAAACTTGAATACGCCGTACAAGAATGCGCCAAAATTTCATCGAAGTTCTCTCACGTCACATTCAGGCTCCCTTCTTTGTAAGTAGAAATAATGCTCTACAGTAGGATAGGATCAGGACGGCTAACCGAAAACAAACCGAATCCTATCCTAGTCTGCTGATTAATTAAAAATATATTCAATTTTGTGTCAGATTAGATGGCAAAACAAAATCTTACTTTATTGATGTTTTGTATGCCACGGAATTTTTGTGGATACTTAAGAACTTTTTGACTTCTTTATAATACATTGATCTGAGCTCTTCAATAGGTGGACGGAGTTGGAGGCTTTGGTCTCTTTGAAAAGAATAGAAATAAAAGGCAGCCAAATTATTTACAAGATTTAGATACCTGAGAACTACCTGTGCATTTATGGTGGGCAATTGTTGCTGCAGACTTTCCAAGCCCCACTGGAACTGCAGCTGAAGCGCTTTGTAGAGCTGGCGGTCCCAGTGGATGGCCCAAGCTCGCATGTTTGCTTTAACAGCCACAAAGCGTTCTTCGTCGGCGAACTTTTGGCGGATGTTGACTAGCTTTTTCATCCATTTGTCCTCTTCTTTGATAAGGTCGATTTGCATCAGATCAACAACCAATTCTCCAATTTCGGAGTGGGAACGTCGCAGACGTCGGTTGTGGTCTGTCAACTTTTGAGCAGCTTCCTTCAACTTTTCAATATAGATCTTGAGTTTTTCAGGATTGTCCCAAGTGATGTTCATGGCAGAATATTCGTTGGGTTTAGCACTCGGCAAAACTAGTTTCTCAAACGCCAGAGCTTCATCAAGCATCATAGACTGTTGACAAGGCAGCATTTGTTGCTCAATGGCTGAAAATATTTTCGTGAAAAATCGAAAGGTACTTTAAAAATTAAAAACTAACTATTGTAAAAATGAGCAACTTGCTTGAGCACGATCCCATACTGATAGAACTTCTGTCCCACATGCACAAACTGCATGATCTTTGAAGGAATAGTGAAACCGAGACTCTGCAGTTGACGCACCTCACTTAGCAGCCGAGCTAGACGGTCACTATAGCTCACATTTAACATTCCGTTTTCCTTTTCCAAAACCATCAACCGCCCAGCTGTCTGGAGGGCAATGGAGTCGGAGCTGTCTTCCGATGAATGTGAGATCATTTCTCTGCACCAACTATCAAAATGTTCTGTCTCTGATGCTTTTAGTTCTTCTAATTGCTCATCCAGAGCCTGTTCCAGCCTTTTGTAACTGGCCAAATCCGCCAGCAAAGGTTGACTGTATTTCTTGAGCTTTTCCACCTGGATGATATTTGCTCTGATCCAAATTATTTTGGAAGCTATTTCGGTCAGAAATTTGCCAATAGAGGTGGTGGACAGCCTGATGTGGTCGTTGAACTCTTTCTTTTGGGTGCTCAAATGACTTTGGAGTCTGGATACAAAAGTTTCTCTTTCAATTTGCAGCTTGCTGAGAACGCTTTTGCGGGTGAAAAAGTTTTTGAATGCATACAAATCTTCGAGTATTTGGTTGAGATCTGCCTTTGAAGAAGGTTCCAGTTTGGTTTTGAGCAATGGAATAGTTCTCTCAACCAGGGAGTCAAGGCTTCGTTCAGCTGTGTTTAGTCGGCTTTTCCATTGAGCAGGGTCGGTGGATGTGGTATATAGGCATGCATTGAAACCCTTCATGGCTGACTCTATAGAAGACTGAATTTCAGCTCGTAGGGATGGTTCTTGGAGCAGGCCAACAAGTTGATCTCCCAGGGTACGTAGAGAAAAAATCTAAAGAACTCCAAATTTAGTTCAATTTCTTTGACTGCTTGCTAAAATACCTCTTCCAAACGTTCTTTGAAGCCGCTAAAGAAGTCCATTTGCATAGGTGCACCTTTCCAATCATTCAAAGCATTAGAAGGCCATGTTTTACTCGTAAGCATGTCAACTGTTTCTATCCATTGGTTGCACAATGAAATAGCGTTTCGAAGAGCTTCCACAGCCAAATTGGAGTTCCATAACTCAGCTGCGGGAGAAAGTCTTGAAAATATGAATTGGTACAGTTGGTCACCTAAAACAAACATTCAAGGATCTAATAGCTCTTATGAGTCACAAACTGTGACGCAAGTATTTTTGCGAATGGCCATAATCATTTTTAAACTTGTTACAAATTTAATTTATATCACTTGTAAATATTGCAATCTGGAAAACTTAAATACAGGGTATAAATTTTAAAAATTAAAATTGTTTTAATCTGGCAAATATTTGTTTTATTATCCCATTTAGGCAAATGATCATCCATTTTAAAGCCCTGAGTTTCGATTCTGTAATGGTATATTTTTTATTTTTGCCATTAAAAATCAGTTAAAAAAAAGATATTTTATTTCTGGAACAAATTTATAAGTCTCAACACTAATACCATTTTTCTCAATTCAAAGGCAAACAAGGCCCTAATAATCATTTAAAGCATTCTTAATCATTTTTCAAGTAATTATTCAAATGGTTAGTCCAGAATCAGCTTGCAGTCTCGCTCTAATCTCTTAGATTCCTTGCTAACCCGATTTAACCCCAAAAAGCCCAAAAAAGAAGTCTATTTCGAGTCAAGTCGGATAAGTGAATAAATAGCATGATTATAAGCCAATTCTGAACGGGAAAACTTTTTTCTGTCTCCGAAACACGTCTTTGTCGCCAAAGAGTTTTTCATTATTCAAAAAAATTCTTGTCAAGAAAAGCGAAATTTTTTTAATGATGAAAAAATTCTTTGACGACAAAAAAAGGGTTTTGGCGACAGAAAAAAGTTTTGCACATTTTGAATTCGCCATCTGAATAATCACCTGAAAAATAATTTAGAATGCTTTAAATAATTATTGGGGCCGTGTTTGCCTAAGATTTGAGAAAAATGTTGTTAGTGTTAAGACTAGAAAATTTGTTCAAGAGATAAAATGTTTTTTGAACTAATTTTCAATGTTCAAAGCTGAACGATGGTGCAAAACCAAATATACCATTACAGAGTCGAAACTCAGGGCTTCAATATGCATGGTTATTTGCCTAAAGAAGATAATAAACAAATATTCGCCAGAATAAAACAATTTTAATTTTTAAAGTTCACACCCTGTATAATGGAGCTTGAAAAGGGTTTTTTTTTATTAAATTTTTTATATTTTTGCAGTAGCACGTATTTTCATATCTTAGCTTTCTAAGAAGCTTTTAAAATCTACTGAATGATTTATGGGTAAAGAAATTGAGAGGTTTTAAAAAGTCGTCAATTTTTAAAAATCTCTAAACCTCTACATTTATTAAATTATTCTGAACCATAGGACAACGGTGTTTCCAACCAGTTCAGATTAAAAAAATAACGACTAACTGATGATAAAATCTTAAAGTGCTTCCTTACTGATAGCTCCAATAAGTTGTTTCATTCTGACTTGAGGGTAGGGGTAGTCCACACAGTTCCACAATGCATCCACACATTCTTCTGCCGTCTCAACAACCCAAAAAGTTCATCCATCGTAGCAAACGAAGGTTTTTCGGCGGAATTCTAAATAAACTGTAAATTATTTTTTAAAAACATGCTCACACTTCACTTTTATAGAATTCATTTGTTCTGCTAATGGTTCTAAAGCCTCACTGTAGCTGCCGGGATCTTTGTCCTTTTGGGCGTTCTTTGCCCAAATAGTTATTTCATCTTCCAGCGAAGAAACACCTGATCGCACACATATTACAAACTGCGAATTCCAATTAATTTGATGCGAAAATTCACCTTTCCCAGTTTCGCCAGTGCTTGCATCTGATGTATCTACAGAAGGGAAAGATTTTCTTCTAGATCATGAATAATACTTTTTAGACGATCATCCTTGTGGCTGGAGTCATTGACTAATTTGGAAAATACCTAAGAAAATAGAGCTGACGAAAAGCAAAAATTTTGATATTTTTTACATGACATATAGTTTTTAAAATTCACCAAACAATACGAAAATTAAATTTATTAAAAAAAATATTGGCAGAGATTTTCTTCATATAAACTAACTTGTTGGACACTGCCCAGAAACGTTTCCTTAGCATTTTGATGGATGGTGAGGACAGTTACCTCTGACTTATAGTCTTCTTTGCTGAGTGCAGCTGCTCTGCTTTTGTAGAAGACTACTCTAAACAAAGCCGCCTTGCTGCTATTTAATTCATTGCCCACATCCACATGCCCTTTCTAAACCATACTGTAACAAGTAAAATAAAATAAACATACAGTGTACCTGGTCCACCCTCGAAATAACTAATAAAGATGTGGGTGTGTCGCAAAAACTAAACAGTGCTTGGACATTGGGCAATTTATCTTCTACCAGGTTAAGAGATAAAATGTGAGAAGCTACTCTCAGCAAATATCGCCTCGATTCTGCCATTTATAACATTTTATTGCGTAAAACGATTAGTTCGATGCATTTAAAGCAAAATATTTTTTAAAATAAGTTAACGTCTTTTGTATCAGTCAAGAAAGGCTACATTTATTTGCATAAAATAGTTTAGACACTCATCATGATGGTTGCCAAGCAGCTGTGGGCATGTCTTGTTTGCAAGGTTAGCTTGGAAGGGATTTCAAATCAGTTAGTTCTCAGCAAGAATTTTTCAGTTCACCTTTTTCAATATTTAAATTTTAAAACAAGTAAAAAAAAATTAAAAACAATATATTGGGTTGGAGAATAATAATTGTCCGTTTTTTATAAATATGTTCTAATCATTTTTTGACACATCATGCATTATCTGATAGCCTTTTTCCTGGCTTTTTAGTAAGCTATTATTTGTTTATAAATGATAAAAAAAATTGAAGTGCTTAAAATAAGTACAATGCAAAGATGAGCAGTTTAGGGGGGTACATTCGTCTAATAATGTGGAATTAAACACATGTCTTTTTATGTTTTAGTCAAATCCAACCAAACTGGGACGTAGGGCTTGTTATACCGAAGGTTTCGTTGTGTAGAGGGTTCATTGTATAGAGGTTCGACTGTATATTATGTCGATTAAATGGCATGTAGACGTTTGGTGCTTTTTGTACGATTTCAAAATTCGCGCCTTTGTTTTATTTTTGATTTTGTATTGCAATTCGAGAAACATTTTTGAATCTGTCTTCACTAAAACATTCAGAAACGTGCATCAAACTTTTATGATCAAAGTGCTAAACAAAGAAATTCAAAAGGTTCGAATTCAAACTAAATGGAATTCAAAAAAAAATCAAACAAAACAAAAAGAACAAAACGCCCCTACACCGATGAAATAGTCTTAAAGGGGCATGCTCACCTGCTTTTGAATTTTTTTCCTAATCATTGAACTTCTATACACATGTTTCGACCTGTTTTCTAACAAAACAAGGCGTATAATTTAATTTTAGGTATAGTTTTGTTAGAAATCAAGTTAAAAAATCCGTACACAAGTCCAATGATTCGGAAATTTTTTTTGAATTGGCGGGGACAAATTTTTCCTTAGGCGATCATGCCCCTGTAAGAAAAAGAGATTTAAAAATTTAGAATTAAAATTTCCTAAAAAATATATTTTAATAAACACCAAATGTATCACTAATTATAATGTTTCATCTTTGAACATGTAGTATTTTTTCTGCATAAAATTTCTAATGCTGCTGTACTTGCGGAATTTAGACACATTTATATTCAGCTTAAAGGGGCATACCAGGCAGGGAATCCGAGGATGCTGTTCGAATCCACCTGGGTGTATACCTTATTTTTATCATAATTTCGAGTGTTTACGTGGCGTAGAGGTCCATATACTCATCGCCAAGGTTACTGGTTTGAATTCTCCTGGTGCAATCAGTCCAGAGTAGAGGAGTTAGATTCAAATTTAACCGTATATAGAACAGATATTTGGATTGCATCGTTTGGGTTTTAGGGCTCTACCCCGAAATGAAACCGAACCAAAGAAGATGTAGCTTAACAAACAAGATCTTTATCAAAACAACTACTTAGCAAAAAAAAATTAGCAAAACGACCAATTAGCAATTCGGCGCTTAAATTGTGAATTCTTAGCAAAATCGCGCTGAAATTTTTTTTCATAGCAAAACGACCGCTTAGCAAATCGACCACTTAGCAAATCGCCGCTTAAATTTCAGGATACAGCCAAAAATTTGAAAAATATTGCTTACCTTTCCCGCTCGATCCATGGGCGGCAGTCTTTTTGTTATAGCCTTGTATCATCTGGTGAAAAAGTTGTGTTTTGGATCCTGTCCTGAGTCAGACCGATCCTTCGTTGGCTTTAGAAGAAGAGGGTAGATTAGCCGAAAGTCTGTCGGCAGGTCCAGTGACTTGCGCATGTGCTTGGGACAAGTAGGATTTTTTCTAGCGGCATCTTGCAGGGACTTGGTACTCTTTTTGATGCCCTCTTCTCCATCAAATTGAACAATAAAGGCGTTCGGCGGGACTGCTCGACTGGCATTGCAAACATGTTTGAACAAATGTCTTGGCCGAGACTAAGGCTATAAAAATTTCGGGGTTTCAGTTTAACCAGCATGTCTCACAAAAGATCAAAAGCTATCATATTATAAACAAGATTTCAAACAATGGTCTGGCGAAATTTTTACACGTGGCTCCAGACTAGAATCCGTACAAAATCTGGTTCCGGAAAGCAATCTGGTTGCTGAAATTCGGATTGAAAATCGGGAATCGGAAATATTTTAAAACGCTATCCAGGATTCGACTGACAGCATCAATGCCCAAGCCTAGCCATTTCTACTTGCTTTTAGATATATAATTTGGGTTGTACTTTTTTCTAGTACCAAAATCTTCATTTTTTTGAACTATTCTCTTTTTCTCCTCACTTTGTAGGTACACTTTTGAATTTTTTTAAATATCGTATAGCTCTGAATCTCATCGACTCAACAAGATATCTTTTTCAGTCAACAAATAAAAAAGTTGGAGATTTAGGGGTCTGAATAGAGGAACTTGGTCGAAAAGTTAGTTGATACAAAGCTCAAAATCTTCATATCTTTGAAATCGTTCACAGGAAATTGAAGTCTAGTTAAAAAGCTGAGATTCAAGGCTACACGTTCATGTGCCAAGGAAAAAATCTCTAAATTTACAAAGAGTTTTTCTATGCCTGTTGAATTTTGGTACTAGAAAAAAGTATTTTGGTACTAGATTTGAGACTCAAATTTTGAGTATTACCCAAATAATTTAGACAATAGATTTCAAAAAACAAAAGTCTCATTTTTTTGTCTTTCATAGAAAACTCTAATTTAAGGTCATAGGTAAATTCGCCAACACAATTTCGCCAACAGCAATTTCGCCAACAGCAATTTCGCCAACACAATTTCGCCAACAGCAATTTCGCCAACACAATTTCGCCAACGCAATTTCGCCAACACAATTTTCATTAAGAGTTTAAACTTTTGTATTGAAAAGGGTCATAGGTAAATTCGCCAACACAATTTCGCCAACAGCAATTTCGCCAACAACAATTTCGCCAACAGCAATTTCGCCAACGCAATTTCGCCAACAGCAATTTCGCCAACACAATTTCGCCAACAGAATTTCATTAAGAGTTTAAACTTTTGTATTAAAAAGTATCCTTGTTATTTCAAATGTTTTACTATGAACCATCTCCAGTCCTGCTGGACTGTCCATGCATTAACAAAACAAAGTGGTCATCCAGGTGGTGCGAATTTTTTTTCGTGTTTTTCAGTTCCCAAAACCTGTTTAATGTACTAAGTCGAACATTCTAAAGATGCTTTGACGGTAGTGAAATGCCGTTTTGTCGTGTTTTTTTCCGAGTTTAGTAAAAAGTCGACGTAGTGCAAGTAACGGGTTTTCAATTTTTTCGGGAGTATTTTACTTGTAATATGATGCCGGGTCCTCAACATTATTGTGAACACGCTTACTCCAACACCGACTGTTGTGAACATGCCGTAATTCTCGGCTGAGATGGAGGCGCCTAGAGTGTGGCTCAATTCAGACCGTTTTTTCGTCGCATATTATTTTTGCGACATCTAGTATGGTTTTACTTTGATTTTTGTGTGATTATTATTAATTTATATTGTTGTAGTTAACTAACCATCCAATAATTTTTGTCAAGTGTTTATTTTCAGCTCCAATGAAAGACTTTTTTTGGCAGCAAGCTGTTCCAGTGTGATTTCAGTTGTGCGGTGTGCTACAAGCTAAACAAGCCGCTGGACTACGCGCCTCGTCTTCTCATTAACGAAATGATTGGAGAGTTCAAGGAAGTGCCTGCTTTTGCTGCTCATTAATATCTCGACAAGGTTGATTTTGGTAAATATTGAGCTTACAGTTAACTTATTTGCGATATTTAGTGGGGTTAGTTGTGGCATAAGCTTCCGAGTGCTGAAAGCAAGCGTCTCTTGGCAGAAATGCTATAAGGGTAAGAAGTTGAAGTCGTACGTCTCTCCCAATCATGCATGGTCGTCTGTCAGCGCTTCGAGCAGCAATGAAGCTTCTGAATGAAGTGGACAATGGCTATCAAACCTTTGCGCTGGTGGCTGAAAGCAATAATACAAGAAAAGGAGGAGAAAATCATATTCGGATCCTAACAACTACAAACTCGTACAAAAAAATCAAGTGGATGACCACTTGGATTATATAGGTCTCCACCTAGTCAAAAAAAAATTCTGTCACTAAAAACACCCAAATTTTATACTGCTGAATTACGCTGAAGTAACTAACATATCTGAAATTTAGGTGGATTTGGTAACAAAAATTTTTTTGACCAGGTGGACCACTCACATGATCCAGGTGCACTAGATGGATGGAGATAGAGACTGGAGATGTATTGTAAAGTACTGAGATAATCGGTGGTTGACATGCAAGCACAAAAAATATACACCAAAATGATAAAATGGGAGATCCAAAATCAAGACCACTGAGTATGGACTCGAACGATTGAGGTTGGATCAGGAACATTAAAAGTGGATCGTGACTATTGAAAGTATATAAGGAGAACTGAGTGAAACTGAATTTATAGATAGTTAGATGTTACGTGAGGCTGTTGTGTCGTATGACTTCAATCCCAAAATACAATCCCAAACCCTATAAAAAACATAACTGGCCCAAAGTTCTGTCCCCAAACGGAGGCCCCCAAAATACCCATAACCTTTTAAAAAGCAAATGCCAGTGTACAACACGATAAAAAGGTGTGTTGGACCGCTTTTTGGACCGCTCTGTGCTACTCTCGTTTTGTATGAAATATATATCACCAACACTATAGAATCAACGAAACAGGTTTTGGGAACTGAAAAACACGAAAAAAAATTCGCACACCTGGATGACCACTTGGTTTTGTTGATGCATGGACAGTCCAGCAGGACTGGAGATGGTTCATAGTAAAACATTTGAAATAACAAGGATACTTTTCAATACAAAAGTTTAAACTCTCAATGAAAATTCTGTTGCGAAATTGTGTTGGCGAAATTGCTGTTGGCGAAATTGCGTTGGCGAAATTGCTGTTGGCGAAATTGTTGTTGGCGAAATTGCTGTTGGCGAAATTGCTGTTGGCGAAATTGTGTTGGCGAATTTACCTATGACCAAATTTAAACTATTTGATGATTTGCGGGGTATATAAAGCCGAAGGTTTCAGAACTGTCTAATTATCGCATTCGTCTCCGTGAAAGTCAGTTGCTCTGTGTTCAAAAACAATTTCATTTGTGCTCCAAAGAAGTATTTTGGAAAAGAAATGCGCTGCAAATTGGAAGTCTCCACCAGTCATCTGCTGTTGCATTGGTTCGTATTGTTAGCTCTGCTCTTCTCGTCTGTTGGTGGAATCAATGCCGCGCCTATTCCTCAAAGTCATTCCGAATTGATGGCTGATACAGAAAAGTGAAATCTTTTAGCATTTGTCACTTTCATACATGTTCAACACTCTTGCACTTGTAGGTGGTTGTCTGTTGGATCTGGCAAGACTCGAGATAATGCTGTGTTCGTGATCGATGACAAAGACAAGCTCTCATTCTCTCTGTTTCGTCCAAATTGCCTCGAAGATGGTGGAAAAACAATTGAGTAGGTCCGAATCCGGTTTCAAGTGATCAGTATTAACTTTTAGAGCTGAACTTTTGTTGAACAATGGCTGCAATCTGAAAATGTGGTGGAAGCGCATGGAAGGACAAGATAACTTTAAAACTTCTGAGGGTCCGTGTTTTCTTCCACTTATTTCTCTCATATTCGAGTTTTTATAGGTACTACTTGGATAAGTGATCCGGGCGCCAAAGTTCAGGTCAGTTTCGATGCAGTTTGGCGAATTATTCTGCTGGTCTCGGAAAAAGCGGTTCTGAAAAATGCGACATGAATCTGGGCGAGATTCTCATGGAGATGGCTATCTGGCAAATGTATCGTTGACCGGGACTCCGGACTGTGAATTCAAGGCTCTCTTCGTAAGTATCTCTCCATGCATCATTTTATTTGAGATTTTTGTTTATATTCAGAAGTACAAGCAACAGCAGGGAATCAAGCAGCCGTCGCCCAATGATGTATATAGATCTGCCTCAAAGCCGTTGCCTACGGTGCTATCGTTGGAATTGTCCTCGGAGTCACCGGCCTTCTCGCACTACTCGGTCTCATCGGCTTGCTGCTCTACTGCTATGTGTGGAAGAAGAAACGTAATGAGGAGGTGGAAGAAGTCTCTCGTTCAACAGTTCCGAAAAAAAGAAAAGCCTTTGGGGAATACTTGCCAGCCTGGACGAAGAAGCCGACCAAGACTACACAGCCCGTCCCGTCGAAATATACTGAGAAAGGGTAATTTAGCTTGTGATCACTTTCAATATTGATACGATTGCGATTATTTCAACTTTCAAATTTCAGGAATTTGAGGGCGCTTTCTCCAAACTCCGAAACTCTGAAGAAAATGGCCGCAGACCGCAAGGACCATGAAGAGCATCCGGAGTGGTAATCGATGTACCGAGTAATCCACGAAGAGACGGACGTGAGCACATGTACTGGACAAGACTCTCAAAGGACAAGTACGTTCCTAAGACGATCTGAGCCAAGGAAAAGGAAGCAGCACCATAAATTCTTCAGAACACCTGTTATGTATTGTATAAATCTATTGTATAATTGTGAATAAACGCTAGTTGTTGTCCGAGTGAATTTATCGCATTTCCTCTTACTTTGTGTGTGTGTGCAAAAACGGGCTACCAGCCAGGGTTCGCAGATGCCCTGATTTATCAAGAATTTCCTGATTTTTCAATTCAAACCCTGATTTTTTAAGCCAAAAATCAGGGTTACCTGATTTTTTAAGCCAAAAATCAGGGTTACTTGATTTTTGGAGATTTTTTTGTTCAAAATCCTAATTTTTAGAGTTTCTTGTTCAAAATCTTGATTTTCCGTTTTTTCATCTGCGAACCCTGCTGCCAGCATCAAACGCACAAATCAACCAATTTCTGACCAGGTGAATTTACACTCAGAGATGTTCGAAAGCGTGTCATAGCTGTGTATAACTGCTCAGTGCTTGGTCAATCTTGTAGAGTAATTCAAGAGGTACAAGATGAGTCTTAAATCAGCATGAAAATTAAACAAAAGCCACTCAGAAATTTCACGAGAATAGATAAAATCAGTTGTTTTCCTGGTATTGGAATTTGAAGGGTATTTGGTTTAGCTTATTCATGGTTGACTTTCTTCAAAATTTTCGGTTCCAATATACTAAAATGTTCTGCAGGAAAAACGCTACAAAACTAGCACAAAGACTCACAAGACAAGAAGCAAATATCACGATATTCAGCCAAAACTATTTGACCTTGAAACCATACCAAAAAACCAGCACCTTTTTGACGAAAATTCAGGTTGTTATGGCTTGGTTTCGTAATTTTCTCAAAATTTCATCAGACTTTTAAGGAAGTGAAAATATCATGTGATAGAGCATGAAAACTGCATCAGTTTTGGTGGTCGTTTTTTTGAATTCGCAAAATTGAGGTAGTTCCTGACAGGAAAGCAGTGCTGGGAATGGTTGCAATGGATTGCTCTTTTTTGAAAATTTTTTATTGCAATTTTCTGCCGCTGTGATTTTAGTCTCTGATTTCAGACCGGCGGTGAATCCAGCCGCAATGAATTTACCTTGCAAATTTAAAGGTTACAGGTTCGAATCCTGGTAGTATCATACATTCTATTTCCTTGAAGAACAGTCATACGTCGACCAGTAAGACTGCCCTACGACCGGATACACATTATGACCAGGTACAACGACCGGGTACAAATACGACCGGATACAACGATCGTGTACAATTACGACCGGGTACAGCGACCGAGTACACTTTTCAAACACTTTTCGCAAATCATGTTTGAACATCTCCTACGTAATTCCTATACTCTAGAAACGATTGAAAAAATGTTTTCTGATACTTTGGTTTTTGAAAGTTTCTCTCCTTTCCAGAATCGCTCAGAACCATTTCGAAGCACTTATCGTACTTACCGTATATTCTCTATTAGAAGGCCCGGGCCTTCTATTTTTCAACCCTAAAAAAGTCGGAAAAAATTGGGGTCAATTTTGAGGTTTTTGCGTGCTCAACCAAAATTTAAAAGTGGAATCAGGTAAGCTCGTGTTAACTAAGAAAACGCGAAAAACAGATTTGCGAATTTCTTTTTCTAGGCTGATATATAGGTCCTCAAAGGACGCCTTCTATTAGAGAGGGGCCTTCTAATAGAGAGGGGCCTTCTAATCGAGAATATACGGTATCATGTGTTGTGGTCTATTTACTTATAGCGCTTATCGTGTTTGGGCGTAGTTTAAGGTGGTTTCAGTGAGGAATTAAGAGCGATCAAGCCCATCCGACTGAAATTATGCTCCGCTCAATCGCTTTTTCGTAAAAAGTTTATCACTTTAAAAAACCACCTAAAAACCTGTTATTTTCGCCTTTTGGCCACCCGGAATGGGTTCTCAGCAATTCTGGAAAGAAGAGGGTCGGTTTAAACCCTCATACAGTCGCTTCTCGATTTAAGGACACCCCAAAAAGTTCGTTCCCACCTAGTACCCGACACTTTTTAGCCTGATTTTTGAATTTTTTTACCAATTTTGTTTTAAAGGGCCATTGCCGTCCCGACAACGAGAATTTCAAATGTTTGAATTCGCGCGGGACAGTTCTCTTTCGTCTTTCATTGTACTCTTTTGACTTGCTTCGAATGACTCAAAAGAGTAAAATGAAAGACGAAAGAGAACTGTCCCGCGCCAATTCAAACACTTGAAATTCTCGTTGTCGGGACGGCAATAGCCCTTTAACAATCTGGTTGCAAATATCGCAAAAATTCCGATTTTGCCGATCATTTTTCAATAACTAAAAATTTTACCACTCAAAAGACAAACCTCGATTCAAGGGCAGGGATTTTTGAAAAAGCATGTCTTTAAATTAGGCAAAACTGCTACGAAGGTCACCGGGAACGGCCCTGCTGGATATTTTGTATACTGAGAAGGGGTAGGTCAACTTGTGATGGCTTTCTACATTCCAGCATGAAATTTACAACTTCAGGAATTTGCGGGCGCTTCCTCCAAACTCCGAAACTCTGAAAAAAATGTCCGCAGACCGCAAGGACCATGAAGAGCATCCGGAGTGGAAATCGATGTACAGAGTAATCCACGGAAGAGATGGCCGTGAGCACATGTACTGGACAAGACTCTCAAAGGACAAGTACGTTCTAAGACTATCTGAGCCAAGGAAAAGGAAGCAGCACCATAAATTCTTCAGAACACCTATTATATATTGTACAAATCTATTGTATAATTGTGAATAAACGCTGGTTGTTGTCCGCGTGTGTTTGTGGTATTCCCTATTGTTATAGGCTCGTCTCTGACGCAGGGGACCCGAATTCGTGACCGATTTGTTTTTAGTTGTATCTTTTTTGTTTTTTCTCCAATCTGATTGATTTTAGGACACGGTACGTGACATTTCGATGCCGGCCGTTTCGATGCCGCACCAAACTGCTTCCGTTAAGAGTAAATAATTTTCTCTCGCAATAAGAAAATGTTTTTTGCTAACGGGCCTTTACTTTTGCTACGTGACAATCCCGTCATGGGATCGTAAGAAAACGCAATAAACAGCTTTGCAAAATATTTGTTCCGAGCTGAGATATAGGCCTCAAGGTTGAGGGGGTGAGTTATTAGAGCAGGGTGAGTTATTAGAGGAAATACGGTATGCCTTTTGCTTTTGCCGGCTTTTCTTCTCGAATAAATAAGTGCATAGTTAATTCTGCTTTTCGATCTGTAAAATTCAATAATCATATTTATTTCTAACAAAAACTACGCTATTTCAATTAGCATATTTATTTTCGCGCTCACTTATTTGTATCTGGGTACATCTTGAGTTGGTATTTTAGTAAATTTTAGTATTGCTGGAAAGTACCGGGTGTCTCAAAAGTTCGAACTCACTTTTTAATATTTGAGTTTTTCTTAAAACAGTGTAGACATCAACAAATATTTAATACCATTTTGTAGCTCTGCATCTCCTCTTTCAAATGGCATATTAATCTTAGCTCGGATAAGTCGCCATTTGGCTCCAAATACTTGTCAGGTCATTTTGAGAAATTGACCAGCATTTTCATCACTTTAAGTGGTCAAATTTTAATTCTGGATTTTACGATCTAGCAACATCTTAAAACTAACTTGTAGCGCAGCTCAAGAGCTACGAAAACCACTTTACAGAATAATTTTGGAAATTTGAGTGTTGAGATATGGCTTTTTGGAAAAAATAGACTTTCTGAAAAAATGGCCAAAATCCAAGTTATTCAAATTTTTTGCATTTTTTCAGAAAGTCTATTTTTTCCAAAAAGCCATATCTCAACACTCAGATTCCCAAAAATTATTCTGTAAAGTGAATTTAGTAGCTATTGAGCTGCGCTACAACTTAGTTGTAAAATGTTGCTAGATCGTAACATCCAGAATTGAAATTTTGACCAGTTAAAGTGATGAAAACGCTGGTCAATTTCTCAAAATGACCTGACAGGTGTTTGGAGCCAAATGGTGACTTATCCGAGCTAAGATTAATATGCCATTTGAAAGAGGAGATGCAGAGCTACAAAATGGTATTAAATATTTGTTGATGTCTACACTGTTTTAAGAAAAACTCAAATCTTAAAAGTGAGTTCGAACTTTTGAGACACCCGGTACTTCAAAGAAGCGATTGACCTCAACTATGGACAGCTACATGGACAGTACTAGTAGGAAAGTGAAAAATCAAAAACATCATCATTTCAAGTTCTTTTCATTGTTTGCAGTTGTTTAGTTGAGGTCTGTTGGTGTTGTTGAATAAATAATCATAGCTGACGGAACTCTGTTTTCTTCCACTTTTTTAATAGCCCTATGTCAGATTACCATAATTTTTGTCATAAAAAACAGTCTTTAATAGAGCGCCAAACACTTGTCTAAGTTCAAAAACACACGATTAACCATGGTGTATTGGCGTCATCTTCAAATTACCTTTCAATATTGGGTACAATCCAGCTATTTTGTGTAACATCCAGGGGTCGTATTGAGTAGGGTTGGCCTACCTCCCGCCCCCCCCCCCCGCAAAAAAGATCGGCCACCTCCCCCCCCCCCCGTTTCTCTCCCCCCCCTCCCGCTCCCAAATGACCCTCGTCACCCCGCCCGTTTTAAAAAGTCGTCGAAACATTCATCCATAATTTTGGCGAAATTTAATATATTTTTATCTAGTGACTTTTCTAATGAAAAAATTATAGGGGTAGGCATTCTAAATGCCTGAGCAAATTTCCGACATTAATTTTGAATTCCCAACATTTTGGCGAATCCTTTGGCCGGAATAGCTTTACCGGAAATCCGATAACGAGGTTTTAAGCGCTCTAAAGCATTTTTATGCCATGAAATGTCACGTTAAAGCACTCAGTTACTTAGTTACCTAGTTCGACCTGAAATCACCTCAGGAGTTCAAAAAAACATTATTTTTGAGTTCTGGTCAATAAAAAGTTGAGTTTTTGAGCCACCTAAAATTTATGCCTGTATTGTTGTATGAAGAGACCAAAATGGGCCAATTTAGTGTAAAAAGAAAAATGTTGAACATAGTTTTTTTGACTGGGGCCTATCGCATAAAAAAACTCTGGTATGCATACATTTTCATGCATCCAGAGCCACTTTCGAGTGATTAGCGTCTGAGGTATGTGGATGTGCGCATCTCACTTACCTTAGACATAACTCCGAGCAAGACTCTTGATCAAAAATGCATTTAAAGACTCTTTATGCCCAGCTCCAGTGACCAAAAGATGGTAAAACAGGTAAATGGTCGAAGTTTCAAAATGCCCAAAACTCAATTTTTCATTGACCAGAACTCAAGAATAATGTCTTTTTTGAACTCCTGAGGTGATTTTAGGTCGATATGTCGATATTTGGAGGTCGATATTTGGAAATACTTTCAAAAAAATTCATTTGGGGGGGGGTATACTCCGGTAGGGTCGATCAATCAAATCACAGGAGCCTATGAATATCGTGTGAATGGTTGCCTTGCCGTGAAAACTCACTTGAAAATGTTACAGTTTTGTTTTTATTCGGTCGTTCTTAACAAACGTTAATAAACTTTTAGTGACAACTCGTTCCCTCGAACAGCATTACAAAACAGATCTTGCGGCATTTTGCGAGTTCAAAAAGTTATGGCGAAAATTATCTTTTGGATGTTTATAACACCCAATACTCTATGAACACGGTATTCGATAGATATCCCCCGCATATATCCCCCAGCATATATCCCCCCGACATATATCCCCCCGACATATATCCCCCGACATATATCCCCCCGCAGATATCCCCCAACATATATCCCCCCGCAGATATCCCCCCAGCAGTTGATGGGTATATATCTCCCCACATATATCTCCCAACACTTATCTCCCCAGCATATATCTCCCCAGTATATATCTCCCATATATACAGTCCACCACTGAACCTGGTATTATCCATCGCTTAGCAACCTGAATACTGCTCTAGGTAAATTCACCCTCTACAACTACCTCTCTACATACTCACCCCTCAGTAAATTCCCATGCGGTAAATTCCCCCTCCACATTTAGAGGTTACAGGTTCAAATCCTGGTAGCAGACATTTTTTCTTGAATAACGGTCATAAAATATTTATTATAAGACCAGTAATCCTCAAAGTGGGTAGGACATCACCTGGTACCCTTCTCTAAATGGGTATTCACCTCCAGAATCTAAAATTTTGAATTTTAGCTAATTATCATCATCCGTAAAAATAAAATTATTATACCTTATCCAGAATTGTGTCCTGAACGAGCTTTGGTGATAGTATCCGCCTGGGTGGCCTACAAAATTAAAATTTCTTAAGAATAAAAAATAAACCAATTTTTATAACTTAAAATTGCGTGAGGAATTGGGTTTGTTAAGACTAAAAGTGCGATTTTACCTACCTAACCCAAACCTGGGGTGGATACCATCTGCACAGGTTCATATGCAGGTAACAGTAGAGGTATATTCACCCAAATGACCTGAAAAGTTGAACCCTTGTCTTTTCATATCTAAAATTATGGTAAAAAAGGTATGCACCCAGGTGGATTCGAACCAGCAACTTCTACATCACCCTGAGAATCCATAAACCAAACCAAGTGGTCGACCACTTGGATCAAAATTTTTTTTTTTACGTTTTCGGGTTCCAAAACATGTTTTCTGCACTAATTCGAGCATGCTGAAGATGGTTTGACAGTGATAAAATTACGTTTTATCGACAAATTTTTGAGTTATCACTAACGATTGATTTATCAAAATCAATCGTTAGCAATAAGTCGAAAATTTCTCGAGAAAACGTGATTTTGCCACTGTCAAACCATCTTCAGCATGCTCGAATTAGTGCAGAAAACATGTTTTGGAACCCGAAAACGTAAAAAAAAAATTTTGATCCAAGTGGTCGACCACTTGGTTTGGTTTATGGATTCTCAGGGGTGATGTAGAAGTTACTGGTTCGAATCCACCTGGGTGCATACCTTATTTTTTACCCCTTTTTAATGGGTTTCTAATTTCTCAAAATATTAGTTATTTAAATTAGTGAAAAAATGTTTAAAATTCGATCCAAGTGGACGACCACTTGGTTTAGTAAATGTTTTGCAAATTTAGTGGTTGGTATTATTTGGTATTATCAAACTATCTTCAGCGTAAAATTTTTGGTATGATACCATCGTTTGATATCCCATTTGAAAAAAAATAAAAAATTTTTGGTTTTGAATCAGATGACCCTCAGGATAAGTACCTACCCCGATATGGGTGTGTGGTTAGTGAAATCAAAACTAAGTCCGGTCCCTACGTGTCCCTTATATAAAGAGTCGACTGTATGTGGGAGATGTATGCTGGGGAGATATATACCCATAAACTGCTGGGGGATATCTGCGGGGGATATATGTTGGGGGGATATCTGCGGGGATATATGTCGGGGGATATATGTCGGGGGATATATGTCGGGGGATATATGCTGGGGGATATATGCGGGGGGATATACTCATAACCATGAGCACTCACGCGTTGCCAAAACTGTTGAATGTTGATCTACGAAAAGGGAGACTCGTCTGACTGTAATTGAAAAATCTGGAAGAAAACTAAAGCTGACAAGGGAGCACATGGTAGTGGTGATGCGATATGGCTTCAATATTGAAAACCCCGGGGCTACTCTCGTTTTCCCCCAAGCACGTGAAATAATTTTTTTTCAATTTTTTCCGGGAAGTGGCTTATAGGGGTAAAAACATGCGAGAAATCAATTACGATCATCAGAGAAGCAGAAAACGGCATATGTTGCGTTTGAAAATGCGAATTACAAAGTTAAATGCATTTATTGTGCTTTAAATGTCAAAACAATGATGCGATGATTTATTAGTGAAACATGCGTGTTTTCTGATGATCGCATTCAATTCTCGTATGTTTTACCCCGATAAGCCACTTCCAGGAAAAATTTAAAAATTTTTTGACCCTACTTGGATATATTGGGAAAGTTCTTTCGGAAATCAATAATCGGAAGGAAAAATACCGGAAATCGGAAATCGCAAGACGCAAATCGGAATTCTGTCCCATCCCTGCCGCATGGCATTTTGAGTGTTGAAAAATAATCTTAAATATTAATTGGTTTTTTGTAGCAGGGACCCCCGAAGTAAACAAGTGCCGTTTTATAATGAAATCGATAATTCACGAAAACTTTAAAAATACCTTCAAAACGTAATTTTGCAACTATTAAATCATCTTTAGAATGCTCGAATTAATGCAGAAAAATACGTTTTGAAACCCAAAAACGTAAAAAAATTGATCCGAATCAATGATTTGGTTTTGTAGCTACATGGGAGCAGTGATGTATTTTTGAGATTTTTCGCTCTGGCTCTGAAATCTTAGTTTAAAAAAAATTGCTCCTGCTCTTGCTCCGGGCTCTGAATTTTGAAAATTTGCTCCGGCTCTTGCTCCTGGTTCTTAACTTTGAAAATTTTCTCCGGGTTCGGCTCCGAGCGAAAGCCAGAGCCAGAATATTATACGTATATACTCGTTATACGCATATAAAATATGAATATATAATTTGAATTTTTTCTGAATATGGCTCCGAGCTCTTTATTTGGAACTCTTAACTTTGAAAAATTTGCTCCGTATTTGGCTCCGAGATTTTCATTTGAAAAAATTTGCTCCGGCTCTTGCTCTGGGTTCTTAATTTTGAAAAATTTGTTCCAGCTCTGGCTCCTGCTCGGATCCAGAGCCAGAGCAGAGCCAGAGCGAGAGCCAGAGCCTGGGATTTATACATCACTGCATAGTAGATCCAGCAAAACAGCAGTCTGTTCATAGAAAATGTTTAAATTAACAAGCAAACTCCTGAAAACGTCTCGTGTCGGGACAAATCTTTATGGATGAATTCGCTTAACGCCAATGTTTCCTGTTCGTGGTGGTCACGCTAAAATAAGTACAACCAGGTTTTTCAGTCTTGATAAAAAGCTTTTAACAGCTAAAATATGCAGAAAACACGTAAATTGCAACTAAGAATTGAAACGTGCCAAATGTCCCAAAATTTTCTTGGACGGTGAAGTGATATAGACCGTGGAATGATCCGACGGATCAGGAATCCGGATCCGGAATCACAGCTCTGGTAAGGTGCATACAAATATTCATATTTTTGAGTCAAATGAGTTTTTATACTGCAATAAAGGCGGAGACCAGCAATTCATTTTTCTCTTAACTATTTTCTATAAACGTTCTACCTGATTCGACGGAATTTTTCCGCCTACTTTTTAAAAGTAGTATAGGGTCATAAATATCAAATTTGAGTTGAAATGAGTGAAAATAAGGATGATTTTTGAAAACTTGCTGGTCCTCGCCTTAATTTGCGGTGTAACGCGCTAGTATGTCTCTTTAAGAGCAATGAAAAGGTCTCAATCACTCAGAATGCATAAGTAAAGATCTCAATAAAAAATGATATAAATGCAAGAACAAAAAAACACAAAAAGTTACACAATATACAGCACACGCATAAGAGTGTCAAAAGATTCCACAAATTACATTCTATTTTTGCCATAAATGTGTCAATCTTTGTTTATTTTTGCAGATGGATATTTCTTTTTTTTCTCGCCATTTTCTCGTCTCTTTTTGCATTTTACATTCATCTAGTTTGTTTAAGATGAGCTCTCCACAGCACAAGGCGAGATGGCGAGAAGGCCAGATGGATAAATACAATTGAACCGATCAATTCAATTAAACTGATTCGACCAGCTGAACCAATGCAATCGGATGGATCGATACAACTGGACCGACCCGATGTTGAACTGTTTCATTGTTTGAATCGAAGTTGTTTGTTTCGATTTAAATAATTAAATCAATCTAGCCAATCCAAGTCTAGCCATCCATTTTTGCAAGTTTTAGATAGGTTATTTTTTCTTACCCTTTTTCTAACCCAAATAGCTCCCTCTACCTCCTTTAACGGTAATAGTACAGAATACGTCAGTTAATTTGCAACTTCTAAACTTGCTTAGATATGGTCCGAATTAAGTTATTTAACAATTAATATTTTGGTAAAATTTTGTGTTATCTGATTCAAAATGCAATGTTGAACGCACTAAATAAATGTTTATACATTGAAAAATGGTTTACAAATTGTTATATACGAAAAATAAAAAAAATGACAAATAGGTTCCCGTCATTAAATATAGAAAATACTATAGAAAATACACAAGCTCAGACAGAGGTAGAGATTATATTAGAGATTAATGAAAACTAGCAAATCATAAACAGCATTTTTATTGATAAAATTTTGGTTTTACTTATGTTTCTGCCACATTGCACCTTTCCTAAGCACTTATTACAAATAACCAATAACCAAAAGTGAATGTGTACTCTAGTGCTATTTTTGTTTTGTTTGGTATAAAATTCCAAAATATTAATTTATTTCATGTTTTTGAAAATTTCGGAACACAAATGAACAAGAGTAATAACAAAGACAAATTTTAATCGAAAAAAGGTTTTTTCGATTAAAAGCCCGCTAAATTTTTAGACCAGCAAAGCCTAGCTATCTCACAAAAAGCGGACAATTTGTAAAAAAGAACCTAGCATTTGCTTGTATTTTTAGCAAAGTAGTCAGACTCAAAGTATTAGTCTTTCATACAGAAGAAGAAGCATATGGTGCATGTCTGGGACAGAGCCCGTTTTTCACTGGCACTCTTCCACAAATGTACAAGATCCTCTGCAACACATAAAAAATAACACTGTAAATAGTCAACAATATAATCTTACACTGTGTGCGCTATTATTCTCTCGTTCAACAGTTCTTCTACACTAGCCTTATTCAGCTTCAGTTTCACGGAGCGTGACGCAACAACTGGAATTTCCATGCTACTGAATATCTGGATGGACTTTGCCTTTGTCCTATCTAGGGTTGTCGGTCGGCCGGCCGATTTTCGGCTTTCCGGCCGAAAACCGATATTTTTTCGCTTTTCGGCTCGGCTCGGCCGGCCGAAAATTTCGGTTTTCGGCTTTCGGCTCGACTCGGCGGTCGAAAATTTTAAAAAGAAAAAATAATTCTCTGTTGCTCCCCTTTTTGCTTATTGATTTTTGTTTGTTCATTCATATTCCAATAAATTATAGGATGAACTGAATAGATATCTAAGCGAGAAGAAACTAGCGTTGCTTAAGCCGGATCTTCCAGGACACGAAGAGATGTTCAACTGGTGGGCGAAGAATAGGGTGCGCTTCCCGACTCTGGCAGTGCTGGCTCGCAAGTATCTGGCGATTTCTCTCTCAAGCGTGGCGTCTGAAAGGTGCTTCTCCAAGGCCAGTCTTTTTTTGGCAACGCTCTCAGGTCTCGTTTGGCAAAGCAAATGTCAGCTAACCTGCTCATTATCAAAGCTAATTTGGCGGATGCAATCTTAAAGAAGCAAGCGAAGGCAACGAAGAGGAGCCGTTGGAAATTACTAATCTTTTGTTGTATGGCAATGACTGAATGTTTTATGTGTTTAAGTGTTGTGTGCGAGTGTTGTATGTGGGTGTTTCAATAAATTTTTGTTTGTTCGAAAGCAAAGTGTTGTGTGCGAGTGTTGTATGTGGGTGTTTTGATAAATTTTTGTTTGTCCAAAGAGTTTTATTTAAGCATTTTAGACTTTTACTATGCATAGAAAAAAAATAAATTATTTTCAGAATGCAAAGACGTTGAATACTAGTCATGGCCGAAAATTTCGGTTTTCGGCTTTCGGCTCGGCGGCCAAAAATTTCGGCTTTCGGCTCGGCCGGCCGAAAATTTCGGCCGGCCGACAACCCTAGTCCTATCCTTAAAATTTAAAAAATTAAAGGAGGTCGGTGCAAATCGGTTCGTACTCATTTGATCACAACTCATTTGATCCCACTCATTTGATCCCACTCATTTGATCACAACTCATTTGATCACAACTCATTTGATCACAACTCATTTGATCCCACCTCATTTGATCCCACCTCATTTGATCCCAATTTCAGTACTAGGCTAATTCACTCCCGGTAAATTCATCTCCCGGTAAATTTTTCGCCCAGTCATTCCCCAGTCAGTACTAGGATTTGATTTAATCCGCCTAGTAGCATTAACTTTTTTGTGCTTATTTCATAACCTTTTCGGGGTAAATATGTTTTGGGGAACCAATACCACACTAAACACCTAAATTATACTCGAACTACTTCAAAGCACTATAGAAAACTTCGAACGGCTCTAAAGCAACTGGATGTTCAGTTGACGAACCGACCTGTTGACTGATCGATGGTCTAAGTATAAGTCAACCTGGACCATCCGGTAATTCCAGGTCATAAAAATTCGAATAATGTGGTCTTCTTCTCTTTGTGGGCTCTCTGTTGTTGTTTCCTAGTTTTCGTAAAGGCTGAATCATAAAGACTGAAAGTTCCTTATTTACTTGACCGTTGTTTCATACTTATCCCAACACAACCAGGAGAGAAGCATTTCTTATTAATAAAGTAGAAGATTTTTTCTATCAAATGTAACGAACAAATAAGTGACAAACGGAAACATCATATGAGTCTTAGAATCTTTCGTTTTCTTCTTCCCACACTTCAACAATCGGAAACTTTGCCAGATGATGCTGCACGGTTTTAGGAACTCCATATGATGTAACGGCTGATAACAATGGACCAAAAATTTTATATTTTCTTCGCGGTAGTCATACGCTGGACGACGAGGCTGGGCAGCACTTCAACGGAATGCACTCTTGCTCTAAATGATCGAAAATTTTTACAATGTTCAGGACTGACTTATAGGATGAGATACCTGACGACCTGCTCCGGCCTTGACTCGCATAATGAATTGGCTGAGGTTCATCTCAAAGCATTTTTGACCTCTACAAACCTTATATAAAATAAAAAGGTTAATGCACAACTGACAAATTATTACTGACTCTGGGTGTAGATCCATATTTTTCAATGGTTCTTCAGGAATTGATCACCGCTTTCCATTTTTGTGAATAAGTCTAACCATTCAATTTCCTTCACTGGCTCATCGACGCTGGTGTAACCAATTGGCTTCTTCTGACAAAAAACTCGATCTTGCATAGCTTGATCTCTCGACAGCGACAAAAGCTGAGCATCTCTTTAGCCGGCTTTTTCTGAGACCAGGATTGCGGTAGATGAAAACACGAAATTGGCGATTACAGCAGTTTTAACCTTTTGCTATAACATTCCGACATAAACATAAATAACGTTTTGAAAAGGAAAACTGATGAATTATCATATGGGCATTAGGACTCTGTATAGAGATGTGAGGATTTAGTAGGCGACCCAAATATGGTTTTTACCGTACCGTTGCACTTACTTGTTATTGTCCTGTATAATTGAATTGTCCTGTTGCTTACTACCCTGCTTTTCACAAATTCATGGCCACCTGCGATCAGGCACTGCTTTCCTCGATTTGTTAGAGACAAAATCCCTAAATACCAATAAAAGAAAAAAATAATAATAAAGGTTCTTTACCTGAAATATGGTTTATACGGCAAGTTTTCACCTTCGTTAGGCACACCGATCATCAAGGCATCACCCACCTTCATAGCCATCGATATTGCTAAAATCAAAACAATAACAAAGATTTTTCTATCAAACAAAACTTAAGAAAGACCACTATGCTTTCAAAAACTTTGAAACACAAAATTTGAAATTGGGATCAAATGAGGTGGGATCAAATGAGTTGGGATCAAATGAGGTGGATCAAATGAGTTGTGATCAAATGAGTTGTGATCAAATGAGTTGTGATCAAATGAGTGGGATCAAATGAGTGGGATCAAATGAGTTGTGATCAAATGAGTGTGTACGTGCAAATCATAAAGCGAATATTTTGGACTCTCAGGTTCGATTCCCAGTGAATGCATAACCTATTTTTTATTGTATATTTTAGTAAATTTACTAACTACCAGGGCGAAAACTATCGAGCAATCCATAGAAATTATTCTTAGCACTGATTTTCTGTCACTTACTGCACAATTTTGCGATTTCATGCAAATGACAATCAAAATGAAAGGAAATCAGCCATAATGATGAGTACTTAGTTTTAAATCGCCTGAACCTTTTACCCGTTCTGTTTTTTCTCGACGCGTTTAGTAACTTTCTAGAGTCACAATTTCATGAGGAATCAGCTGAGAATGTTTTCATACCAAAATCTCTTCAGACAAATCAGGTGGCTAAAAAAATGAGTACTTTTGAGGGTAGATTTCGGTATTATTCTGGAAGTGTTCTGCAACTTTTATTTGAATAATAATTTAAACCATATAATTTACAACCAATAATTTACAACCATAATTTACAACCACGACCACATCTGGACAGACTCGGACTGAATCTTTCTTTTTCATAAGAAAAGTAAGATGTTTGCGTACCACGACGGGAGCCATATATGTAACAATTAAACACAGTAAGAGCATGAATGATAGCAACTAGCTCTTCTGGGTAGTAGACCACTTCTGCTCACTAAGATAAGACTGGGGAATTAGAGTTAGAGATGCGCGCACGCACTTACCTTAGACATGATTCGAGAAGTACTCTTGATCAAAAATGCATATAGAGTCTCTTTTTGCCACGGCCCAGTTGAAAAACATGGTGAGGCAAGCGAAGAAACAAAAATTTTGATTTTTAACGTTCTGTCATAAAAGTTTGCCATTTTTATCCCTTCCCCTCCCAATACAGGCCCTATTCCCTTTTAAATTCAAAAGGCGCCATTTTAAATTTTTCAAATTTTGACTAAAAAGCCATGATACCCCCCCCCCCCTGTGGTTCGAAAAAAATTTTGTTTCTTAGAATCAAAAAACGCGTGGCTTTCTTATGTAATCGGGGTCGAGAAACACGAATATGAAGTTATCTCCTCCACTTGATAAGTCCCCCGGGGGGGGGGGGTTGATTAGTCACTGCAACCAAATGAAATTAACGGAATTTAACGGAATTTTTTTGTATGAATCTACATGTATGTCTATACATCCACATGAATCGATCCAAGCAGCTGAATTGATCCGAACATTTAATGAATCATATTACTTGAAACATTGGGTCGAATTAATTGAATTGGTTTAATTAATTGGATCAATTCAATAGTGCTCATCGATCAATAATTGATTGGATTGATTTTTTTGATCTAGTGTATTGAATTGGAAATGAAAGAAGCAGGCAACGCCGCGTGCGATGCGCTCCACATGAGTAGTGGTTTTTATTAGTTGACCTTAGATATCGAAGCTTCGCTTCGACATTTCGGCATAAAATATTTTTGTCATCATATCATGTATCAGTACGAAATACGCAATAACGTTATATTGATGCGAGTCGGTTCTAATGGATCGATTCATTTAGCCATTATTATCCACATCCAATCAGCCAAATTATAGAATACATCATGCAATCTAGTCTACATCCTTCTCAGGCCTTTGCTCTTCAGCCACCAATCATCCTCAGGCGTTCCGATTGAGTTCGATTAAAACGGGTCATATTCCATAGGTGAATTAATTCAATTGACTGAACCAGGTAGTTTATATCGATCCATTTGAAACGATTTGACTCATGTAACTGAAACATCAATTACAAAAAGTAGGCAAAGGCCGCATGAGCAATGATTTCAGTGGTCTCCTTCGATATGGATTTTTTAAAAAGGCGAATGGAAATAAAAATTGATTATTATAAAAAAACTTTAAATTTGATTATTAGAAAATCCTAAATTTAAAATAAAATAATTTTCAAAAATTTAAAATAAATAAATTAAATTAAAAATAGGGTTGTCGAGGTGAGGCCTCGATTTCGAGGATTCCCCTCGAATCCTCGAAAAATTTCGAGGATCGAGGTTCGAGGCGAGGCCTCGAACTTTCGAGGATCGAGGTTCGAGGCGAGGCGAGGCCTCGAAACTTTCGAGGATCGAGTTTTGAGGCAAAGCCTCGATTTTAAATTTCGAAAATTTAATATTGAAAAACATGTCAAACTAAATTTGTTTAAATTTTGATGTGTTTTTCAAAAAACTTTTTCGTGTCTTGCATCTTTTGCATAATTTAGAATCTCTTTTCTTAGCTAACTCTTATTTTTGAACCACTCCTCTGAATTGGTTGATCTTTAAACGGCAACCAGACATTTTCTAATATTTTTAGAATTTGTCGCGCGACATTTTCTAATATTTTTTCGGTCGATTCGGTCGTTTCGCCTGAATTTACCGAAAAAATATTAGAAAATGTCGCGCGACAAATTCTAAAAATATTAGAAAATGTCTGGTTGCCCTTTAAACTAGTGCGCATACTCAAAGTATTACTGTTTTAGATAATGCTGTCTATCGTTTGGAAGCATTTTAAAAAAGTCGGGAACAAAGCAGTGTGTGATTGTGGGAAAGAGATCAGTCTTGGCAAAAGTGGAACTACAACTGGTTGCCTGGATCACTTGAATACAGAAGAACACAAAGAAGCAATGCGAAGAAAGAAGGTGGACCAATTGCGACAAAGAAAGCCAAGGTGGAATCCGTTGCTACGCTGTTCAGTCCGAACTATTCAAGCAGAAAGCCAGCAGTTGATAAGTGATCTGACTGACTTCATCGTAGACAGCAATCTGCCTTTTTCGATTGCCGAGTCTCCTTACCTCTTACCTAATAAAGTCATTTCGGTTGTGTATGCGAATTTTCGAGTTTTCGAGGCGAGGTTTCGAAATTTTCGAGGCGAGGATCGAGGCGAGGCGAGGCCTCAAAAATTTCGAGGATCGAGGTTCGAGGCGAGGCCTCGAAAATTTCGAGGTGCGTTCGAGGAATCGAGGCCTCGCCTCGAAAAATCCGAGGCCTCGACAACCCTAATTAAAAGTTACATGAAAAATTGAATTACAAAAATAAGTTTAATAGATATATGTAGTGAAAAATAAATTTATAAAATGAAATAAATTAATTATTAAAAATTATGTTCGATTAAAAACCCGAATAATCAACTTGAATTGAAGGTAATAGACAGGGAGCTACCTTGCTAGAGTTCCTGTCCTCAGTCTGGTGATTTTCAATCTCTATCCGAACGTGGTAATTTGCCCAGTTCCTTGAGTTATGTTATGTAGAGAGTCGACTGTAGACACATTTGTATTCAGCTTGATGTCGGTTGCTGGACTGTCTCTTTTTAATTCAACTTCTTGATTGTTTCCAACTTACAGTCGAACTTTTCTGATATACCGTAATTCCTCTAATATGCCGCCCCCCCCTAAATTCAAAAAACGCGTTTCTGGCATTGTGTTTTTGACCTATGTTTTGAAGACCACTGTTAGGCAAGTCACCATCTATTTTGTAGCTCATCTCACTGGCTACAAATTGAGGGGTAACTTGCCCAAGAGGAGTCTTCGAAAAATGGGTCAAAAACACAATGCCAAGAACACGAATTTGAATAACAGGGGGGGGGGGCGGCTTATTAGAGGAATTACGGTAGACTGAATAAATCTGAGTTAGCAACGGTGTCAGTTAGCAACGGTCAATTAGCAATGGTTTTTTTCAAAAATTTCCATACTTTTTCAAACAAAAGTTCTTATTGTAGCAAAAAGTTTTTCTGGCGTCTCCCAGTAGCCGAAATTTTCTCAGTAACCCGTATGAAAAAACAGAATTTCATAAAAATGCTTGTGTGCTGAGATATGACTTGAAGTTGTAGTGCCAATATCTCACCTTTCAACTTTGGGTGATATCTCAGCGCACAAGCATTTTTTCGAAATTCTGTTTTTTCATACGGGTTCCTGAGGAAATTTCGGCTACTAGGAAACGCCAGAAAAACTTTTTTGCTAAAATAAGAACTTTTGTTTGAAAAAGTATGAAAATTTTTGAAAAACCGTTGCTAATTGACCGTTGCTAACTGACCCCTCCCCAGCTTTGTGTTATATAGAGGTAAAAGTTATGTTATACAGAGGTTCATTTTGGCTTTATTTGAATCAGACCAACCAAACTGATTTCTGAGTTATGTTATATAAAGTTTTATGTTATATAGAGTTATGTTATAGACAGGTTCGACTGTATATGGATATTTTTCATAGGAATTCCAGTTTGTTACAGTATCTTCTTGGCATCGAAGCCGATTTGATAAAATATTTTGATTGTTAATAGCAAAATACTTACAACTTTGTTAGGAAGATCCGTGGCTACTTTAATTTTACGTCCATTTTTTCTATTTTCATTTTTGAAAGGTTTTGAATGGATAAATTTCTTTACTTTGTTGGAGTGGTTTATTTTAATACGAGGAAGTATTTGTTTGAGTGAACGAAAATACAAAAAGTGTATGTAGTATTGAGAAAGCCCTTTTTCAACAAGTTCTACAGCACCTTACCAGCGTAAGTTCAACTAATTACCACTGCTGAATTTTCGTATTTAAATAGCAACTTGTTTTACTAAACACTCATTTTGATATGCAGTATACTTCCCTATTCTACAGATCGGTAAAGTTTGTGGAGGCTACTAGAATAGAGATCATGAAATATACAGTCCAACCTCTCATTAACATACACCCTTGGGACGGGACTTGCCGTATGTTAATGAGAGGTGTATGTTAATGGGGAGTATGTTAATGAGAGAGCAATGTTTTATAATTTAGCATAGTATATGTTAATAGGAAAATCCGTTGCATTTTTAGGCCAAATTTCGGAACACACCTCTCAGTCGATTTCGGAACGCACCCCTTAGTTAAATCAGCTTGGGAGACCAAGGCAATTTTTTTTATAAAATTTAAAAAAATTCGCCTTGGTCCCCAAGCTTTTTCGAAATTTTCATAGAAAATTGAGGTTTTGTTTAATTGTTTTTGTGGAAACAGGGTTTAATTCGAAAAATTCAAAAAAGCTTCGACTGTATGCTAATGCAAGAGCCAATTGTTAGAACGGGACCGGCCCGGCCGTATGTTAATGAGAGGTGTATGTTAATGTGAGTGTATGTTAATGGGGGAGGTCATTTTGCCTTGATTTCAATCAAACCAACCAAAGCTTAGCCAGCCGTATGTTGATGGGAGAGCTTATGTTAATGGGGAGTATGTTAATGAGAGGTTCGACTGTATAGTGTTTCAATTTGTATACACTTGAATCTCGCTAGGTGGCAGCCCCCAAAAGTTCGTTCCCGCCTAGGCTCCGACACTTTTTTAACCCGATTTTCAAAGTCTTTTATCCATTCTGTTCAGACAGTCTGATCCCAAATACCGTATGGATTCCGGTTCCGACTCAAAGTTTCCCATTTAAATTTTCTAAGAAATGTCTTTTAACAAGCACCGAAAGTAACATTTTTCGGCGCTAGTAGCGAATAAACACCCCCTCCCACCCCAAGAATCCGACCTTTTAAAATGGCTGTAACTACCCTTTGGAACAACAAGTTTAGGCTTAGCCCTTAGGCTTGGGGGTAGGCCAGCGTACGGAAGATGTGACTAATAAAGAGTTTACGCATATTTTCGGGGTCTGGGACATAAATTTGGGTACTTTTTACTTAAGTAAAAAAGGTGAAAATCGTTGGGGGGGGGGGGGTCTGTATTCGCTACTAGGGTCCATTTTTCCAATTTTCCTTCACTCAAAATACAGTTTGATTATTTTTCTATATGAAATTTTGAAAAAGGGGTGCCACTATATCGAGGTTTTACTTTTTTAACCTTAAATTTGTTTCTTTTTCAAAAAACGATCGGAAAAATTGGAATCCTTACGATATTTGGGACCAGACCGTCGGAACAGAATGGATAAAAGACTTTGAATATTGTGTTAAAAAAGTGTCGGACCCTAGGCGCGAACGAACTTTTGGGGGTTGCCCTACAGCGAGGTTCAACTGTACCTTTGATATCGAAGCTTAAAAACTAACCCCAATTCCTTCTAAACTACAGTACATTTCCTATTAGACGCCCAAAGTGTTTTATTCATTCTTTTCTGACGGGCATTTTGCCAAAATATACTATTTCATCCAGTGCTTGTGGTATTTCTTAGTGTTTCGGTGCGGTTGAACCGCGGTTGAAACCGCAAATTTTTGAAAAACAGCCCCGCAAAACGGCACGCACTAAAACGCATCTCCAAAAACTGTTATATCAATGCTAACATACTTGTGATATGTAGTCAATACTGTCTACTGTTTATTTATTGGTGTTCGTGATTCCAATTTTTCGGTTATGTCTCACAACACCTGTAAGATTTCCGAATTTAAGATGAGGCACTACATGATGTTAATTTTGTTGACTGATTAGTTTTGGACGATACGTAAAATGATCAGTTTTGGCGAAAAAGTGCCCAGTTTTTCTTGAGTTTTTCGATTTAGTCAAAAAGTCGAAAATCTGCCCGGGTTTTGCGAAAATCTTCCAGATCAAGGACTAAGACGGCATATTTTAGCAACCGTATAATAGAACATCCTCTTTGCGGTTTCAGCTTGAAAAAAACTTCATCTGAAGTGATAAATACAACACAGTAAATCCAACTGATAAAATGAAACTGACAAGGGAACATATGGTAGTGTCCATGCGATTTGGAAAAACCCTATATACCATTCGATATTGAATCGGAAATGCTTATTTGACATAAAGATCTTTTTCTGCGTCATTGTCGATTTTGGGGTGAAAAATGCAATTGAAAGTTTAGTAAAATTGTTCAGCATACCGTTTTTCCTCTAATTGAAGCCCCGGGTCTTCTATTTTATGGATGCCCTCCAGGGGGGGGGCTTATATTAGAGGTGGCTTGTATTAGAAGGGGGCTTTTATGTTTTGAACTCGCCGCGTCGAAGACGCGGAAAAATTTTTGAGTCATAATTTTTTTGCGATCTCCTCTGATCGCTTCTAATTTTTCACATAACATTGTTGAAACAGCGTTTAAACATCAAAGTTTAAACATCATTTATATTCATAGTTTCCCCACTGTTTCTCTCGGAGGCGTTCGACCTGAATTTATTTTGGGCGTATTGAAATTTCGCAGCAAATCATCTTAATTTTTCAGCAAATTTTGTTTCACCTTTTCTATTAGTTTACATATACTTTCTCTGAAAGTATTAACACCATTGTGTAGCTAAAGTGTCATTTAGTCATCTGGATGGCCAAGGCCAAACACAGGGGGGACCAAGCAAAAATCGTGTTTTTCACATTATATACCAAAAAATTCCTATAAAAAATTGAGTCGTTCTGCGTTCACAGAATTTCGGAATTTGTCTTAGACAAAAAGTTATGGCCTATTAAAAGTGTTCGAATTTCTTCACTCACGCGGTACTTTTTAAAAGGGTTAGAAAATCAATTTTGCTCCTTAAATATGATTTTGGTTCTAAAATTCCAAAAAAAAAAGATTTGGAATCATAAAATAAGGACAAATCTTATTAAAGAGGGGGGGGAAGCTATCTCGGTTTAAAAAAAGTGGCTTCCGTGGCGCAGTGCGTAAGCGTTTGTGCTTTTTGGCCCAAAATGGTGTTTTTTGGTGTTGCAGCTTCAATCCCACGCAGTGGGTCACTATTTAGGCCACTTTTTCAAACCTAAATGGCTTCCCTCTCCCCTTTGGGAACCGTGATGAAAAAGTATGCATACCTAAGTTTTTTTATGCGGTATGTCTTAGTTACCGAAACTATGGTCAAATTTCATTTATGTATGTGGATACTCTTTAGATTGAACTACCTTGGTGGGCATCAGTGTTTTCAAAAATGAGAGTGAGAATGACAGAATGAGAGTGAGAATGAGAATTGTCTCACAATGTTAATGAGAGTAAGAACCATTCTCATTATCATCCTGTAATCTCATTCACATTCTCATTTTGAAACGTATGCATCTTCCATGCCCTTCTTTTCCGGCTTGCCTCCACGAATTCTTCCAGTTCGACGAGCCGCAATAAGTCCGCACTTTCTTCCAGCACTTATTCCACGCTTAAAATAAGAAAAAGTTCAATCGATGGCAGTGAATCTAATATACAGTCGACGCTCTCCATAGCGTCGCTCCCCATTGCGTCCAGCTCTCCATTGCGTCCGCTTTTTTTTGGTTTGGTTGGTTGTCTATGAAATTACCTATAAACGACTCTCCCATTGCGTCCGCTCTTCATTGCATCCAGCTCTCCATTGCGTCCGGGTCGGGCCGGCCCAGCCGGATGCAATGGAGAGCGTCGACTGTATTACCAATCGTTGAGAACAAATTACCCTGAAAACCATCTCATGAAAAATTGCTCAAAATCCTGGGTTTAAAATCTCTTCCATTTAGACGAATAGTACTTGACTTAGTTGTCAACCACAAAATTGTACTTAGACTTGCCATTTTTAATTTAAGTCATATGTCAATCTTAAAACCTTCTATAACAAGAGGATTAGAATCTAAATTAACTATTCCAGTGTGTTAAACTAATGTAAGATACAACCATTTCTGTATTAGAGTCTTTAAGCTTTACTATAAATTGCCTATTGCTGTTATTTCATCCGGAACTATCCAATATTTAAAATAAATTTAGAGAAAATAGATCTTGTGAAAATTGTAGATTTGTAATAGTTGCGTGATTGTATTTTTTATTGCTGTGCTTAACTTACTTTCGCGTAAATAAACAAATAAAATATTGTGAAACTGTTCTCATCCTTATTTTTGATAGCACTGGTGGGGATACGATTCGGCGGCGGAAAGAAAAGGTGGCGAAAAATACGGCGGAAGTGAAAAAATGTTGATCTCATTCATATTTTAAATTCCATTCGAGACAACAAATATTTGAACTGAAAAAAATTCCGAAAATTTTTTCCGAAAATAGTTTTGAATTTTTTTTTACCACAAGTGGAATTCAAAATATGAGTGAGATCAAAATTTTATAAGCAAAGCGACCGTGCTGAATACGGATTCGGTCTCAGAAATAATTATTTGCAAGGCAAACAAGCACAAAGACCCTTTTGAAATTCCCCATTTTTCCACCGCTGTTTTTTCTCGGCCGTATTTTCCGCCACTGTTTTATCCGCTCATATTCTTTTGGCTCTGAATCGTACTCCGACCTTTACCTTGGTCCCCCAAGTGAAAAAGTGAATTTTAGTCAAAAAAACTTCCAAAAATGGCTGACCGCCACCTAAAAACATGTCTTTTATGCGTTTCCGGTACTAAAATATCGAAAAACATGTTTTTCGCTGTGCTTTTGGGAGGAGGACATATAAGAGAGTTTTTTTGGGTTTTTTGCCTTTGTCAACTAATAGATATCAAAAGATTTTTAAAATTTAAGAGAAGCAAAGCGTTTCTCTGATCAATCAGGGTATATATTCTTGAAAAGCTCACTTAAATAGTAATTTTCTTGTAAACTACTCTGATCCGCTCACCCTCCTAATGAATCTTCTTACTCTACTGGTAAACCTACCCAGTACTCTTGCATGCCCCCTCACTTTCTTGGTATACCTAAAGCTACTCCATGTCCAGAAATAATTTTTTCCGTCATTTTGCGCCGAAAAATCGCATGGAACATTCAAATTTCCGAACATTCGAATTCAAGACTCTAAATTCTGCTAAACAATAAATTAAGATTTTAACGGATTTTAAATTTTTTTTAATCAATTTGAACCAAGATTTCAGTTAAATTGATGAAAATGTCTGTCAACATGTAAAAAATAATCACATTCTTAAAACTGAATTTTTTCACAAGGAAGCCTTTTTTTGAAAACCAAAAAGTGGGTCTTCAATCGTAAGATAAGAGCTTTTAACCCAGCTTTAGATTTTTTTTTAAAGTTTAAAATGTGTCTAGACAAAAAAAAATTACGATTAAAACACTTTGAATTGAAAGAACACCGTGTAAATATGTAAAAGACACCACCCATATTAAAAAAGCCGAAAATTGATCATAAAGTTAAGGCTGAAATTAAATCACGATTTTTATCTCCATTATACCCGAGTGGCTTTTAGTAGGAATGCCGATTGGTAAATCAGAGTAGTTGTTTAGAATATTTTCCAAAGGCAGTTCTATTCTGTGCTCTTTATTTAGTCCAAGTAAATGTGTGTGTGTGTTGTGTGGTGTGTAGTGTGTAGTGAGTTTCCTCTAGTCAAAAGAACATTTGGACTACATCTGTAGTCTACCCTTTTTACTGGTATAAATAGAGCTTTAATATTTTTGTTAACTATATAATCTTTCCTGCTTTACTAACCTTATTTTGTGCGCTTTTAAAAATTTAATTACTGAGCTTTTTCGATTGACGGTCGGGATTTCGATCGTCGATGTTTTTTTCTATCGATCCCCGAATTCTTTAAATCGCAAAAGAATCCCGATTTTAATTTTACAAGATCCCGACCGAATAATAGTCGGAATGCTGATTTGAAAATCAGATAAGTTTATAGGTTATGGACCCACATTTTTACATTTTGTCAGTATCATCAATTGACAGAAACAGCTTGCCGAGCTCCCTTATACGATGCTATCCGTCTTTAGTGTTTTTTTCGATACTGTAGCATATCTTGACTCCTATTTTTTGTATGCTTTTGGAAGCCCTGTCAGTAATGTTTCTTTTGAATTGAATAACAAACTTCTTTATTCTTTTAGAAACTGATCCTACACTTTTCTAAACTATGTCCAAATTTATTACTCTGTCCAATGGCGTGAAAATGCCCACAGTGGGACTAGGCACTTGGCAGGTAATCTTTTTTATATTTAAGCATCTAAATTCTTTCAAATATTGTTGTAGGCAGGACCTGGTGAGGTTGAGAATGCTCTTCGGATCGCGCTTGACAATGGTTATCGACAAATTGATACTGGTTGGTTTTCGTATAAATAAAGCTTGTTATAAATTCAGTTTACAGGGTGTGCAACTTTTTTTCGAAGTTCTATTTGATAATAAAAAATTCTTTTAAAGGGCATATCCACGTTAAAATTCAAAAAAAACCTTAATTATTGAACTTCTATACGGATTTTCCAACTTGGTTGCAGACAAAACAAGGCCCACAATTTAATTTTAAGTAAAGTCTTGTTAGAAACCAAGTTGAAAAGTTTGTACAGAAGTTCAATGATTAGTAAAATTTTTGGATTCCTGGGCACCACCTCTTATTAATGTGGGCACGGCCCTTTAATGCAATTCAGCTGAGGATCGCAAAACAAAGTTTTTTGGTATATAATGTCGAAAACAATTTTCGTTTGTGATTGTGATTCAAACTGACCTTTACCCTTCGGACGGATAAGACGCAAACCATGGGGGACTTTTTTAAATTAAAAAAGCTAAAACGCATCGATTTTTTTTTAATTGCTGTGAATTTCTGGTGGTCACTGAACAAGATGGGGCAAAGCTTTTTCTTGTCGCCGAAAATCTCTTTTTTGTTGCCGAAAAACTCTTTTTGTCGCCGATAATTTTTAAATCTTATTTTATAAATTTACCCAACTTTTTTTACATTGTTTTCAAAGTTTAAACACCATCAGGTAGCCCTACGATTTAAGTTTCTAACAAGGTATCAGTTGTTGCAGCATCTTTGCAAAATTTGCTACAAAAAGGTAAAAGTAGGAAACAAGTCAGAAAAAATAATTTGTTTCATACTTTTACTTTTTTGTGTGCACATTTTTCAAAGATGATGCAACAAATGATAGCTCGTTAGAAACTAGAATCAGAGGGCTACCTAATGATGTTAAGGCTTTCAAAAAAAATGTGAAAAAGAGTTGGATAAATTTATAAAATACGATTTAAAATTATCGGCGACAAAAAAGAGATTTCCGGCGACAAGAGAAAGTTTTGTCCAAAAAGATAGAGATGGTTACTTTGACCTTGAAACTCTAATTATTTATTATTTCTTGACCTCTTAGGCCATTTTTCATTCATAATTTTTTAACTTCAAATTTTTATCTTTTTCGTGGTTTTTTAAAACTTTGTTTACCTAATCTAAATTTTTTTCGAGAAATAGCTTTTACACTTTCAAAAAGATTTTTAATTTTCTGTAAAAAAATTTGCAAAATGTGTGCTAATGAATCATAATGGTAGAGTGTAAATTTTTTGGGAAAGGGCTGTTTCGCATTTGAGACATTTGCATTTGACTAAACTCGCATTCGCGAAATTTGCATTTAAGTCAAATTTGACAAGAATAAAAATTTTGCAAGTTCGAATTTAGTCAAATACGAATCTCTTATGCGAAACGGCCCTTTACCAATCTTTTCGCCTTTGTTTTTAATTCCCAAATACGTTTAGCTGCTGCATACCAGAATGAGGAGGAGATCGGAAAAGTATTGAATGAGTACATCTCGTCAGGCAAGATCAAGCGAGAGGAGCTCTTCATCGTTACCAAACTCTTTTGGATCTTTAGTCGAGCAGAAGATGTGGAGCCTCAAATCAAACAGCAACTGGCCAAGCTGCAGCTAGACTACCTCGACCTGTACCTTTTGCATACTCCTATTGCACTTGATGTTGGTGAAGTTTTTACTGAAATTTTTTTATTCCAATATTTTTTTTAGCACACACATTCTGCTCTAGATAACTCAGTTGTACTCACTGACACGTGGAAGGTAGGCTTACTTTTTTTATCTCCGAAAGATTCGGCTTGTTGCTATTTCAGGTTTCCGGCGCTAATTCATCTTTTATTCGATTTACCGTTTTTCTCTAATAGAAGCCCTCACTTTTTTTGACGAAAATTTTAAAATATTTTTGATTGACAATTCCATGCTTTTTATCGGATCTAAATATATAAGCCCTTCGACTTTGATTGCAGAAAATACGGTATTTGTCAAAAAAAATTGTTTTTTTAAACTAACAATCGTAGACTAGTAGGGACAGTAGACAGTGGTCTATAAATGGAATTTTCTGAATTTCGGTAAGAAACATAATTAATTTAAAAGGATTAGTAGCAGAAGAAGACTGATGTGCTAGAACAGACAAAACCGCTTGATTTTAATTAAAGCTGTGTAATTAAGGCGATGGAGAAGGTGTACGAGAAAAAGTTGACCAGGGCCATTGGAGTCTCTAACTTCAATGCCGACCAGATTGAGCGCATCCAGAAGATTGCCATGGTGCCCATCCACAACAACCAGGTAATAATGGAATTTTCAGCTGTCCATCAATTAACATGCTGTTTTCAGTTGGAGGTGCACCTCTATTTCAACCAGAAAGAGCTTCAGGTTACTAATTTATCAAATCTTTTTATCAATCTGATTTGAAATTAAATAAAAAACAGAAAGCAGAAAAATGTGTTTTTATTCAGGCAGTTTGCAAGAAGCACAATATCAGTGTGACAGCCTATGCGCCTTTGGGGTCTCCCGGCCGCACTAACCTTCCTCTGCCTAATGGATTGTATGTTTTTTTGGAAAAATCCTATTTACAAGCAATGCTGTATTCAGCAAGGCTACATTCGGTGCTGCCCCCAATCCTTTAGAGAATGCTAGTGTTGTTCGACTGGCCAAGAAGTACAACAAAACTCCAGGTCAAATTTTGCTTCGCCACCTGGTCCAACGGGATATTGCCGTTATTCCTAAGAGCACCAATGAAAAGCGACTGAAAGAGAACTTTGACGTGAATATTTACTTACTTTATATTTTATTAACCGAGTAAGTTATAGATCTATGACTTCAACTTTACTAAAGACGAGATGGACGAATTGAACAATGCTCCACAAAGGCCTCGACTTTTCAATTTGGAGTTGTAAGTGCCGTTTTATGTGAAAAAAGCTTTTTTAACTTAATTTTTTTAGCATGGCTGGCCATGTCGAAGATCCATTTGCTGATGAGAGACCTGCACTTAAGAAATGAAAATTTTCATGCATGTATATGAAGCTGTTTAACAGAATCTCTTAAATTCACTAAATTTTTTATTTGGTTTGCTTTACAATTATCCAATAAATCATTTTGCACTCACTGAAAATGAAAAAGCATTACTACATAAACCCTATTCTTTCGAGACTGTCATCAGAACAACCATACAAGCTAATGCGATATAAATAGTATTCCTATTCCAAAATCAATCTCTTTGTCAAGATATTGATTTTTGGAAACTGCTATTTAATTTAATGGCCTAAGTCGAAAATAGAGCAATACAGATTATGGTCACAATTATATAAAACCCAGCCTCGAAACCCGCTTTCCAATTTGAATTATTCGTTAGAAGAAATCGCATCCTAAATAAAATACTGAAAAAATATGTTTTCTTGAACCCCATATATTTTTTCAACAAAAAAAATTTCGAAATTCATTTTTGTGTATTTATGTAAATTTTAAAGCAAAAACATCTGAATACTCCATTAGGTTAATTGGTCAGCAGCATTTTAGTCGGAATTTATTACTTGTCTTTGGTTATGACTTTTTACAATATGAGCGGCAAAAAGACGAATATTATGCGTTTTCGATCACTAGTCAAGTGTAAACTACTTTTTATATTTACGAAGAAACCAATATTTTATAACTTTTTACTTTCTGCTGTTGGAAATTTAAAAAAAAATGTCGGCAAATACCTGCATTTTATGTCTATTTTAAAAACTTTTTCCATATTTTTTCAATAGATAAATAGAACGCCTTCCTACAAAAATCTAACACTTGCTTTGTTGCAGTTCTAAAAATACAAATTTATTTAAAAGTAAAAGTTTTCATATCACACGAATTCCGGATTTTTCTTTTTATGCCAACAAAAATAACCTGGAAGTATTAATGAAATTACTATTTATAGGTGGTTAACTGCCTTTTTGATATCAGTAAAGAAGTCATTTTTACAATAATTTTTTACTGATTCCGTATTTATTTTTGCGTAATAAAATTTTACTGATCCCTTATTTATTTTTGCGTAACATTTTTTCTGTATTTTTTTTAATCTGCGTATTGCTACTCAGTTCTCTTGTAATACAGTCGACTCTCTACATAACGACTCTCTATATAACGTCCCTCTCCTCATAGCGTCCCAGTAAAACTCGTTTGGTTGGTCTAAAGTAAATGCTCGAACAACTGCCTCTCTATATAGCGACTCTCTACATAACGTCCCTCTCTACATAACGTCCCAATTTGGCTGGACACTGCTTCGAAGACGCCTCTCCATATAACGTTTTTTCGAAAAAAAATTAAAATTGAAAGCGTCTCAACAAGAAAATAACTCATTTTTTGCGTTTTATATGTTCAGTTTGGTCAGCTTTCAAAATTTGCTGTTTTAGAGATTATTCTGCCAGTTTCATGCTGTTTTTTGATTAAGATGGCAACTCACACAGAAAGCGACGCGTGATTTCTTTGGATGAAAAAAAAAGATCATCGAAGCTTTGGCAAGCAAGAAACCGAAAGAAATCAGCGAGCGATTTGATCTGCCGCCATCGACGGTCAAAACCATTCTCAGGGGCAGGGTCGAAATCCGCCGCCAGTCAATACACAGAAGCAATTGAAGCTTTGAAAATTCTCTAGCGATACGCCGACGAAAATGCCATTGTTGCAGTTCAGCTTCTGTGCGATAAAGTGGATGATGTGCTTGCCAAAGAACGCATAAAGGAACTGAAGCAGAATAGTATTTTAACTTATTTCATGCCCATCCCATGATTGTTTGTTTGGGTGCTATTTATTGTTGAAATCAACAGTTTTTTTTTGAAAAACTCTCTACATAACGTCTGGTGAGTGATATATAGGCGAGTGCCTCTCTACATAACGACTCTCTATATAACGTCCTCTCCTCATAACGTCCTGTTTTGGCCGGTCCTTGAAAGACGTTATGTAGAGAGTCGACTGTAGTCCTGTAGTACTCAGTTCTCTTGTAAGCCCTGTAACTTGTTTTTGATTTAAGATTCAGCTCAATATGTACGTTCGAACTGCTGTTTGTCTATTGCTGTTAGTCAGTTTGACCTATGCAACGATTATGTCAACAATCTGGGAGGGTTCGACTGCGCGCGAGTACCTCCAAGCATGTGGTGTGATTCTAAAAAACTGGCTAGTGAGTGTGGATTCACAGACCTTTGCCAGAAGTATAACACCACCAGCAAAGATAAGCCTGTTCACTTGACTCTTCTCTATGAAAGTTGGTGTTGGTCTAAATAAATATATTTAATTGTTTAATAAAATCACCAGCCATCCTTCTTACCTAGGTTTCTGTCCCGCCTGTCAAAATTTCATTGTGAAAATCTTGCCTAAAATCTATACCACCTTCAAGGATCTGTTAGAAGTTGAGTTGGTACCTTATGGAAATGCTAAACAGGTATTACCAAAATATTTTTGTCTCTTTTTTACGGAAAATTTCTCAGATTAACTCCACTACAATTAAATGTCAGCATGGACGAAAAGAATGCAACGTCAGTTTTTATATTTTTACCATTGTGTTTAGGTTGCAAGTATTCTTACAGGCTAATAAGTACGAATCTTGCGCTATCCACTCCCTCCCAGAGCCTGTTCCATTTATAACTTGTCTGGAAAACTTGCTAGAACATGGGTTGGAGCAAGCTGCCAAAAGTGTTTGACTCAATTAAATGTTGAAACTGATGTCCAACGCCAAATTCAGTTAATTAAAAACAGCTATGTAATATATTATAAAAGTATAAAATTATAGAGATTGCTATAACGGAACACTTGGAGACCAATTGCAGCAACAAGCAGGCCAGAGGACCACGAATGCGTCGCCAGATCAACCATCATTTGTTCCTTGGCTGATCTTCAACAATGTCAGCATAAAAAGTCAAGCTTATCGATGGGACGAGATACTGCCTGTGGCAATTTGCCAGTGGTTTGTCGCTGATCAAGTGCCTGATGTTTGCAAAAATTATTAAAGAGCCTACAACATACACATTGAAAAAAGCTGCTAAATATTCTTTTTAATTCACTAAATATAGGCGAGGTTCTAGATAGCAAATGCACTTTATTTTCACAAAAGAATTTTTTTGCTTTAGCTTTTTCTATAAAGCTATACATCTATGTATTGATTTTCTAACTGCAGTAAAAAGAAGTCGCTGGTTAAAGGGGCTTTGGTAATATAAAAGCACCCCCAGTAATACTTTCAATATCTGATAACTAATTACAATTAAAACCATACTAGTGTCATTCTATGTCAAACACAATAAGCCTTTTGATGATATTTTACACAAACTCGTATTTATATACAAAAACTATAAAAATAGAAAAATGAATTTGAAACTACTTTAACAGTGTTACCATCTACAGTCGACTCTCGGTTTAGTGTACACCTGGATTAAATCATTTTGGCCGGCGGTTATTTAAAATGACTAGAATGAACCCTCAATTTAGTACACACTCAATTTAGTGTACACATGGAGCAGGTCCCCAGGGTGTACACTAAATAGTGAGTTGACTGTATTACATTTTATGTACAAAGCATTTTTACAAGCTTTACAAATTCGGTTCTGAGAATTATTGCAAAAAGCAGAAACAGCTAATTATTCATCTTAGAAGTTGTGATGTTGTGGCTTGCTTGGTCCTAAATCAAAAAACAAATTAACTCTTAAATGCAAACACGGACATTTTTGAGAAAATTTGGGTGGGTAGCTTTTTTTTCTAAAAAGTGCAAAGAAGTTTTGTTAGATCTGGGAATTTTTGGCTGGAATTTTCGGCTGGAATTTTCGCCGGCGCTACAGCAAAAGAAAAACAACAGGGGGATCGAGCTGTTTTTTGGCACCAGTTTTTCCAGTAGCTCCTACTTGGTCACTAGTGATGACATTTCCAAATTTGAAACTGCTGCTTACATTGTTAGAAGCGCTACTTAAGGTAGACCTACGAGACACCTTATAGAAATTCTCCGTAAATAGGGAGAAAGAGGCTCTGCGCAAGTTTTTGTTCAACACCAAATAGATGAAAGCAGGAGATCCTATAATTTTGCTCTATAAATACCAATCTGTGTACTACAAAAACTATTACCAGAATTAGCAGCATATGCCAGAGTACCAATAATAGTTAGCCAGGGTGGCAAGTAAAAGAAGTTCATGTACACATAAACAGCTGCGGCCAACACTATTAGGGCACAAATTATCAGGGTTTGTATTATGAACTGAACAACCAAAACTATTAGAACCAAGTTTTTAATGTTGCAATTATCACCTGTCTCTTGCGTTTGATTGAAGAAGACAAGTGGCCAGACAACTTGAATATATTGTGACAAAGAAAGGCATTCTCAGCACACAAAATGAAGATAACGGCGACATTGTTGATGGCATGCGTTGGGTTTGAGTAATCAACTAAAAATTTTCTGGTATGGTTGTTAAGAACAAAAATAAAGAATAGTTACAATTGTAGTGGACTGGACCACTCACAAATGGATCGTAAAACCAGGTGACGTAATTGGAATCGTAGATGACTGGCATTTCAAAGAAGAAAATGGCGAACCAGTAGCCGGTAGGCAGTAATAGCCAATACCAGGTTTTGTTACCATGAAACATAGTGTCTGACAGGTCAGCCCTACTGAAGTCAACACAGCGGTTAAAAGCTAGCAGCACACACGCCATACACGCAGAACACCAGCTGGCTGGAACAATAACAGTTCAGACGACAATAAAGGCTTTTGGGAACTTACCGTAAATGTTCTAATAGAGCCCCCTCTCTAATAAAGCCCCCCCCCTCGATTTTTGACTAGGATTTCAGAGTTAGCACCATTTTTGATTGACAATTTCAAGATTTTTCAGGGGTTGAAAAATAAAGCCCCCGGGGGCTCTATTAGAGCATTTACGGTATCCAGTTAAGATTTAACTATTAAAAAGTGACGTAAGCAAATGTTATCTGGGCGCTTTTTTACTCTGAAAATATTTTTGAGTGGTTTTTTCAAATTGAAAATAGCAGAGCTTCAACGAGAAATAGACCGAAATAAGAAAAAAATCACTTTTTAATAGCTGTCTGTGAATTTCCACACCAAAAGTGTGAAATTCACCACCAAATTAATCAAATTCCCCACCAAATTCAAATTCGTTCTAAAAATAGTGAATTTCCCCACCAAAATTGTGAAATTCCCCACCAAATTAATCAAATTCCCCACCAAATTCAAATTCGTTCTAAAAATAGTGAATTTCCCCACCAAAATTGTGAAATTCCCCACCAAATTTTTTATGGGGAATGTAATTAATTTGGTGGGGAATTTCACACTTTTGGTGTGAAATTCAATTTGATCCCTTTTTAATTTAAAAAACAATTAAAAAAATACTTTTGACCCCCCCCCCCTGTGAATCGAAAAATTTTTTTTCTCAGTATTTAAAAAACAGCCGGCTTTCTCATGAAATCGGGGTCGAGAAACACGAATACGATGTTATCTCTTCGATCTGATCACTCCCCGTGGGGGGGGGGTTCTATACTGCAATCATGACATCTTTTTCGGTGTTTATTTGACAACTTACCGACTCCAACCAATCCAGTAAAATATATTAGTCTGGGATGTGTGCAGCTAAAAATGTGCTATATAATACAATCAAATTAAATGTCTGCTTAGCCGAAACTTACAAAACAGCGCCATGCCAAGTAAGATAGCCAGTGATGTAAGCACCCCCAATTATGTTGCACATGTCAACTAAAAATAATTGTTTGGAAAGTTTTTCAAAAATTATATATATTTGGAAATTTTCAATTGCATAATTATTTAAAAAAAACTAGCCTATTCCAAGAAAAAACATTATTTTGTAGCATGACATATCCCGAAACTTCTTCTGCATCATACCAATCAAAAAAGGTATGTAGACTGCCTGAACAAACATTTCTTACACTTCTGCTAATTGAAAGCATAATTTTAAAGACTCACTTGCGTGCTAAATCCAATCACGAAAAAACACACTGCTAAATAGCGGTTTTAGTCCCAGAATTTTGCCACTCTTCTTGTGTTAAAGCAGAACAATTGTATCGAGTCTCATAGAAATTTTCGCGAAAAAAGTAGTTGTTCATGGCCAATCTGTTTAGAAAGCTCAAATGATTTGGTATTAACAAAATGATAGTGACTTTTTAAGAGTTTATAGCATAACCATTTTCTTCTTTAACACTAACTCACTCGTCTATAGAAAATGGTTAGATAGATCCAGGGTTGGGGTAGTGACTGGCGACTCAAAACTTTGATGACATAATATGAAATTCTGGTTACTGGTTAGTCACCGGCAAGTCACTGAAAACTCGGTGACTCATAATTTTCCTGTATAATGCAAGATATTTTTTATGAGCGTATTTATTTCATGGCGGGGAAAAGATCGAGTTGACAAATGCTTAATTGACCGGTCAATTAATATTATTTGACCGGTCCATAAAAAATCGGTCAATTGCCTCCTACTATTTACAAGCTTTGCTACAGTCAACTATCCAGGGCTCCGAATCGTCTTTTTTAAAAAGATTTGTCCTTTTTTTGGCACCCCAAATCTTTTTTTATTTTTGAAAATTTAGTCAAAATCTTTTTTTTTTCGCTTCGAAATGGTAACAAGCACTGGATAAAATGACCCTTTTACTTCAAAAATAGTCAAAATGTCCTTTTTTTGCCCGAATGTTTTTTTTTGAAATTTTTCATTCGGAGCCCTGCAACTATCCCAATACAGTTAACTCTCAGTCGATAATGCAGTCAATGTTCCCAATACAGTCAATTCTACGCTTATTTCGCTGAGACACTTTTATTTTTAAGTCACCGAATGTTCATGACTTAAAGAGGTCCCGATGACTTACCATCACCCAACCCTAGATAAATCCTATTTCAATGCCGAATATAGTGATGCCGTTCATTTGGTGCAATTGGACGTTCTGACTACCTAAGCATCCATTTTAAGAAAGCCATGCGTGAACACTGAATTGGATGGATAAAAGGCAAACCTATCATACTGACATAACGTTCAGCATTTCGTGTTCAACGATTTGCTTGTGAAAATTGCTAAATTTAAAAAAAATGTCTAAATTTATATTCCACTTGAGACAATAAGTATTCAAAGATTTTTACACTCGAAAAATTCAATGCTTTAATATTTATTGTCTTGAGTGAAATATGAATTAGACATTAATTTTTGAATTTAAAGGGCGATGCTGAACGCTGAACGCGAATGCAGGAACGCGAAGTCATGCTGAACGCGAATGCAGTGTCAAAATTTTAAAATTGCTTTTCGTCAGCCCACAACAGTCTTCACGCCTTGCTTTCTTAAAATGCCTATTTAGCAAGTCATGACGTCCAATTGCGCCAAATAGAGGGCACCAGAATATATCTAACCAACTAATCTGATATAAATAACCAAATGAGCATGAACACTTTTAAAATTATATTTTAAACAAGTTTCAAGTATTTTAATAACAAAAAATTAAGAATTGCACATCGGAGACGGACGTCAAAGCAGCGACCAACTCGACACTGTTGCTGTACTACTCAGCTACTCAAACTACTAAAGTGGCATACTCACCTGCTAAAATTTGTCCCGCCAATTCAAAAAATTTTCTAATTACTGAATTGCAATACTTTTTAGATGCTTTAGACCCTGGAACGTGCAGAGAACATGTTTTTTTACCCGGTATAATATTTTCAGCAAAAAATGGGCCTGAAATTGATGAAAATTTGACTATTTGCCTTGGGAGACCAAGGAGGAGCACCAGAAAAGGGTACGTGGATACCCTCTTTTTAAAATGTCTTGACGTGTAGAAAGGAGATATTTTTTGCACGTTTTAGGGTCTAAAACATGTAACGTACCGTTTAGCGTGCATAAAAACATGTTGGCCCGTAACAAAAATACATATCTAACCACAAAAACTAAGTAGTACTAAAATCTAAAATGGCTGTTGTTTGCAAAAATGCAGATTTTTAAACCAAATCAGCTGGCATTTTCTTTTAATATGCCCACCCACTAAAGGCGGATTTTTTCATGTGGTTTAAAATTAAATCTATTATTGTAACCTTTGAAAAGGGACAAGTTTAGAATGTTTTTGTCTTATGCTTACGTGCTACCTATGGTTACTGCAGCAAAATTATGCTTTTTGAATTTTGACACGTAAAGCTTGTTTTTTATTCCAAACTTTGGATATATACCATAAGTTTAGTGAGTTCCGGAAAGAGGGTCTTGCCTGATAACAATAAATTGTTGTTTGTAGTTGGAAAAACGGTGAGTGTCACTACTTACCTTGGTTTCGCAGAACAACTACAAATTTGAGCACGACTTTCATGTTGTTGGGTCAATTCCAAACTTTTAAATAGATATACAAGATGGTTGATACATTTTTAAAGCACAGCTTGATAATGTTTTATTTGACTCAACGTTTTTGTTGAGTGTATTTTTGGTGTGAAGCTTTACGTGTTTTTAGTTACCGTAAATTTTTTTAGACGGCCTGGGCCGTCTATTTTTCAAACCCAAAAAATTCGGAAAATTTTTGGGTCAATTTTAAAATCTTTGGGTGCTCAACCGAAATCTGAAAACTGGAGTCAGATAAACTCGTGGTAACTAAAAAATGCAAAGAACAGATTTGCACATTTGTTTTTTAGGCTGAGATATAGGTCCTTGATAGGGTCGTTTATTAGAGAGGGAATTGATGGGATATACAGTAAAGTCGCCGCCCTATTTAACATAACTCTACTTAACATAAAACTCTGTTTAACATAAGTTTTTGCCCGGTCCAAGCCGAGAAATCGCCTTTCTATTTAACATAAACCTTTAATTGTCGCAAAAGTTCAATTTTCTTCTGTCTTGAAAAGAGAAAAGTGCATGTTATGAAAATCGAAATTCGTAATTTTTCATTCCTTTTCTTTCTAGAATGAATTAAAAAATTAAAATAAAAAAAATATGGTAATATTTAATTGTTAGCTAATGACATTTTGATGTAGTAATTTGGTGAAGTTAAAAAGACCATGAACAAAATGGTGTAAAAGTTATTCTTTTCTTAGGGTTCCCGTCCCGGGCGACCCGTCGGAAGTCCATTTTTTAAACTTCGACATTCGACGTACAAAGTAAAAAGTTTTAGCTGAAAATCTAAAGCTAAAAATGTAGCTAAGATATGACTCATAAAATGTTGTGTAGCCTTACAGTACTAATGATTTTTAGTGTTTTTTGATAAAAACCAAAATTTCAAAGCTTGATTAAAACTTTTCGACTCGACTTTTTGCGTCTGAAGTCAAATTTTTATAGACTTTCGACACAACGACTCGTGTCAAAGTTGCTTAAAACACTTTGAAAAACATTTCAACGCCGCATGGACAGGGATTCAGAATCCAACACAGACTAAAATAATAGAATAAAAAAAAGGCGAGATGAATGCTCCTTCATTTACATACACACTTAATGCAAATTATGGTGAAAAAGCGAGAAAAGGATGAATTAAATCCCGATGCCCATTTGTATTTTATTGGTGGACATTATCCGCCAACAACTACTATTCGAAAAGGGAATACCAAGGCTCTGTTGTTCAGATGGGTGAAATTTCGACGTGTACAACAATTACTTTAAAATTTATTCACTTAAAAAAAAGAAATTGGGTCTTCAGAGAACAACCGTATTATGTTTTAATAAGCCTTTTTCTCAAGTAACAAGTAACAAAACTTTTTTTTTTTTGAAAAACCGGTGTAAACAAAAGCTTTTGCGTAATATAAAAATAAAAGCAGATAAAAATTTTAGTTTCTCTGAATATATTTTTGTTTAAATTGTCTTGAATTTTTATTTTGTGTATTTTGAAACGTTTTAAGAGACTGAAACCGCTTTATGATCATTATTTTAAAATACAATAAAACTTAAAACAGAGTATCGTTCAAATGCCAAGCAGAGTATCGTTCAAATTTCAATACCAGGAAAATGGCTGCATTTACCTTTTCTTCTGTAATTTCTTGGTGAGTTCTGTAAACTTTTTGTGCTGAAAACTTGCCTATTGTGTAGCTTTTGGATTCATTTACAAGTATTGAACAGTTATAGAAAAAGAGGGTTTAAAACTATAGACAGATTACAAAATGGTAGTTTTATAAGAAGAATGGCGGTTGACCAACGTTTGGCAAATAGGTTGTCGCTCTCCTTTGCCTCCTAACACGAGAAATTCTGGTGCGCTCAACAGGGACAACAGGTAGAACAGAATGCCCTGAACATAATGGTGAGGGTCGTTTTTTGTTTCAATCCGCTAGCAAGCTGGTGAAAATGGCTCTGATAGGTAAAAAGTTGTGCATGGTCAGAATCCACCTGGATACCTACAGATTTTCAAGTGGTGCGTCTTAATAGTCATGCTACACTTAAACTTCTAATATACCAAAATGACCGCAAAAAATCAGCATAATAGGTTTTCGTTTGTAAAGTCCAGATAAATGACCACTTGTTTGTCGAGGTACGGATTTTCGGAATCCCTTAGCCCGTGTTAAATGGCAAAAAGCTGAAAAACGAATGGTAAAATCGGTATCGTTTTAATAGGGGAAACTATGTTATAGTATAAATGATGAAAGGCTTCCAAAATTAGGACAAAAAGTTTTGGACCCCAAGCGAGAACTAACTCCAGGTAAGTGCCACTATACCGATGTTTAACTGCACCCTGAAAAAATTTCCCCACCTAGGTCCGACACTTTTTTCAGCTATATTTTGAAGTCTTTTGTGCAATCTGATTCCTCAGTTTAGTATTCGTTTTTGTGAATGGCAATATGAAATTGTGTTCTTTTTATATTATTGAAAGTATTTTAAAAATTATTGTGAATGTGTAATACCAATATTCAGAGGATCCACCATCAAATGACAAAAAAATTGTGCCAAATAGATGAACAATAAAAAGTTACGGTCAAAAAATCCTACACGAATTTGACACACCCTGTATAGCTTTTATTTTCAGAAAATACAGAAAAGATTACAATTAGTTTTAAATACAACACTCAGGCTATACGAATTACCATTTTAGATTACAGTCAAACATACTGTTGGCAGAGACCATTGTTTTTACAAGCTTGTTCAAAATTACAATAGTTTTAATTATTTGAAGTTCGTCTAAAATTGTGAGCTCTTTTCTGACTGTCTGGAAATGCCTTCATTTTGGTTGAGTGAACGCTTCGTGGCTGATGGCTGAAAATATTGGCTATCGAATTGCAGGACTTCCAGAAAATGTATCAAAAACAAATAAAAGTCTATCTAAATAAAAACAATTGGTACTTATCATTTATCTGGGAGACATTTTGAAGACTTTTTTTAATATTTTTAGGGCGTATTCGGCATTTTAAGATATTTTAGGGTCATTTTTGGTTGATTTTTCACATTTTTCTTGCTGGAGCTGACCGAAAAGACTCTTTGAGTGCATTTTTAATCGAGATCCTTGCTCGGAATTATATCACCGGTAAGTCTCCAACGCTTCCTTCGGGGGCGCAGGAGCCTTGATTGCTTGGGGTTGAGATGCGCACACCTACATACATTAGACACTATCACTAGAAAATGACTCTTTATGCATAAAAGCATATGCACACCAGAGTTTTTATATGCGGTCTATCCTTTTTTACTTTGATTTAGCTTTGAAAAGGCTAACATTTGGTCAAAAATGCGCTAAAAACAATCTGTCCCTGAGTGGTAGGAGGCAAAAAGTTTTCACAAAATTCAACGTTTGTTATTCAGAAAGTATTTATAACGCGTGTTGAGCAGAAAAAATGAGTTCGAGGGGTCATGTTGGGTCACTTTTAAAAAATTCGAAAATGGGGGCAAAACTAAAGATGTGCCATAATTTTTTCAAATTTTTGTTAGCCTTTTTATTATTTTCCTAATGTACATTTATTACTCCACTTATTTTCACATTGACTTTACTAATCTAGTTTAATTGTTAGATGGCTTATTTAATAGCCTGTACTCAAAGTGTGTAAACAATGAATGAATTTTTATTTTTCGATCCCAGTCCTTTATTCGTTTAAACCCAGGGCTCCGAATGAAAAATTTCAAAAAAGGACATTTGGGTAAAAAAAGAGCATTTTGACTATTTTTGAAGTAAAAGGGTCATTTATCCAGTGCTTTTGCCATTTTGAAGCGAAAAAAAAGATTTTGACTAAATTTTCGAAAATAAAAAAAGATTTGGGGTGCCAAAAAAAGGACAAATCTTTTTAAAAAGGACGATTCGGAGCCCTGTTTAAACCTCATTTGTAGGGTCTAGTCAGAAGTGTTCGAATACCCGTCTCAAACCATCAGCTGCGTTTTTTATGAAGTTCGTTCCTCAAAAGGGTCATTGTCGTCACCCATCAAAAAACCCATCAACTCATGTCCGAGCTTCACTCGGACATAAGTTGATGTATTCTTCTTTTTTACTGGTAAGAGTTGGCAGGATACCCTTCTCAAATCCTTTTTGTTCTTGCGTTGTGGCTGGAGAATTACGTACACTTGCTAAACAGATTCAGCCTGCGAGACTTGGTGGCCCTCTAACCGGAGTTTTCATGAAAATTTTCCAGGTATAAGTTAATGAAAGTGAAAAAATCAATAACAGTGCACAAGCAAAAAAGCTGCATTTACATTCGTATTGTCAAAGAGTAAATGTAAATGTAGAGGTGTTCACAATACCAAAACATAAACACTTACATCTGTAATTGCGAAAGAGCCATAAAAATGTAGTTACAGGCACACTAACTAGCATCTTTGAATAATTGCTAGGTAACTCTATAGGGTGCATAAAGCAAGAATTTAAAGATCAATCCATATCAATTTTTATCGATCGGTATTAAAAAAAGGGAAAAAGCATTCAGGAAGCTGCTAAAAAGCCTTTTTAAACATCCACAATAAAAAACAGACACTTTAATATATCCATTCTTTATTTTTTAGTAAAAGTATTTTTATAAAATAAAATTTTCAACAAGCAAAATATTATACAGAAACCACTAACAAATGAACATATCGAAATGTACGATTTGATTCAAAAATTCTGACGACGCCATCTTGTAGAGTATAGTCAATTTTATGAATGAAATTTCAATACTTTTGGCGAACAGACAGAAAAAATTCAATTTGGAGACTCGAGAAAAATGTAAAAATAGGCCGAAATTGCCTTGGTCCCCCGTGTGGATTTTCGAAACATATTTTTTCACAGTCATACCTCGACAAGTAATGATCCTGAAAGTTCGATCCTGGGTCCTGCAATTTTTTTAAGAATTGAGTCAAAAAAATATGTTTTCGAAAATCGACAGGGGGAACAAGGTAGTGGACACTGTTCCTGTTGAGAAAAACCCCTCCCTTCCCCCCAAAACAAAAATTTTTTCGCCTTGGTCCTCTTGTTGTTTTTGTGATTTTTTATCTATTTGTTAGGATTAGGCTTAGGCACGGGTTTGCCAGAGCAAGTTAGGACATGCTCAAACATGAGTTTATAGCATCTTTGAGTCTGTCCTAACATACGCTAGCCAACCATTGCTTAATCGAGAATCCTGAAAAATTACACAAAAAACAACAGGGAACCAAGGCAAAAAAAATTGCGGGGTTTCAGCAAGAATAGTGCCAGGTAGTTTTAGGGTTGATATTTCTCGAGTCTCCATATTCGATTTTTTCTGTCTGTTCGACAAAAATATTGAAATTTCATGCAGTGAATTGACTGTGCTCTACAAGATGGCCTTGTCAGAATTTTCGGATCCAATCGTACAGCTCAATATGCTAACTTCAAAGCTCATTTACACAGACTCGTATTTTCAAAAGTTATACAACAAGAAAAAATGGACCGGATGTATTTGACACTAGTATTACTTCACTATAATCTAAAAATATTGTCTAAACTGGTGTTATAAGCGTTGCAGACTATTCATATTCGGTTTTGAAGATACGAAAGCTAGCATCAATGCAGAAAGCAGCTAATAATTCATTTTAGAAGTGGTGTTGTTGTGGGATGCTTGATCCTGAATTGCAAGAACAAATTAAGCCACCATTAAAAGTTTAGCAAACACAAAATAGGGATGAATAAATTAGGGATGGATTTTAAGTTTTTTGGGGAAAGACAATTTTTTGATGAGTCTATTTCTTCAACCTGAAATAATTTTAATGCTTATTTAAAAAAAAGATCAACTGGACAGCTCTTCTAGGATAAAGTACATCTTTCAAAGAGACATGATCATGCCAACAAGTCCAATTTCAAAAGTTTGAATTACCGGGCCCCCTTTTTTTGTTATGAATACTACAACAATTCTCATTTCGATCGTACCAATAATAGTTAGCCGGGGTGGCAACCAATTTTCATGCTTTTACCGTCGGAATGGTACTTATCCCGTTTACAACAATCCTCCCACCCTTTTTTTGGGTCACTTTTTAAAAAGTCGGGGTGGGGGCTTTTGTTAAACGGGATAAGTACCGCCGGAATTCAGATAGGGTTTGACTCCATATGAGAATATACCGTATATCTTCTATTAAAAGCCCACGGGCTTTTATTTTTCAACCCTCCTCGGGACATGGGCGTTTATTAGAAGGTGAGCGTTCATTAGAAGGTGGGCTTTTATTTTTCAACAAGTCGACGAAATTTTCGCTTCGAAAATTCCGAGCTCAGAAGATGGCCCGAGATGGCTGCAATGACTACGAAGAAGCAAATCTCGAGGAAGAAATAAACGAAGAAACCAGCTTTCGAAGTTTTAATGAGGATGATATTTTATTGTTTAATGACTGAAATTTTATTGAGTTCTACCGAATAAAGATTATTGGCGGGACATGGGCGTTTATTAGAAGGTGGGCGTACGTTAGAAGGTGGGCTTTTATTAGAAGATATACGGTATAGATTTGACTCAAAAGTCTAAAAATTATGACTATATGTACAATCGACCCTCATTAAACTGGCACTCCAATAAGCTGGCACGCTCGATAAACCGGCAGTTTGAAAACACCTCATTTGGCTGACCAACAAAGAAATTTGGGAAAGTATCATCCCGATAAACTGGCACCCTAAGCTGGTTTAGTTTAAGCGTTCCAAAGATTATAAAAGTTTTTTTATAAAAATCACTCAAATTTAACTTTTTTTTTGATATTTTAAAAGTTTTAAACTTCAGCTTACATTGTTGGAAACACTACTGATGGTGGACCTATGAGACATCTTCTGCAATTTCTCGCTGAATAGCTGGAAAGAAGCTCTGCGCAAGTTTTTGTTTAACACCAAATAGATGAAAGCAGGAGATCCTATAATTTGGTTCTATAAATACCAATCTGTGTACTACAAAAACTATTACCAGAATTAGCAGCATATGCCAGAGTTCCAATAATAGTTAGCCAGGGTGGCAAGTAAAAGAAGTTCATGTACACATAAACAGCTGCGGCCAACACTATTAGGGCACAAATTATCAGGGTTTGTATTATGAACTGAACAACTAAATCTTTTAAAAACCGAAATTTTAAAAAATATCACCTGTCTCTTGCGTTTTATCGAGGATGACAAGTGGCCAGACAACTTGAATATATTGTGACATAGAAAGGCATTCTCAGCACACAAAATGAAGATAACGGCGACATTGTTGATGGCATGTGTCGTGTTTGAGTAATCAACTTAAATTTTCCTGATATGGTTGTTAAGAACAAAAATAAAGAATAGTTACAATTGTAGTGGACTGGACCACTCACAAATGGATCGTAAAACCAGGTGACGTAATTGGAATCGTAGATGACTGGCATTTCAAAGAAGAAAATGAAGAAAAAGTAGCCAGTAGGTAGCAGAAGCCAAAACCAGGTTTTGTTACCATGAAACATAGTGTCTGAAAGATCAGCCCTACTAAAGTCAACACAGCGGTTAAAAGCTAGCAGCACACAGGCCATACACGCAGAACACCAGCTGGCTGGAACAACAAAAGTTAAGACGACCATCAAGGTTATAAATAGTTATAAATATAAATCCAGTGGCTCACCCATTTTGATAAATTTTAGTTCAATTTTTTTATTTTTGTTGCTTATTAAGAGCATGTTTACATCTTCTTTTGTGTTTTCTTGAAAACATTTTATATTGTGAATGAATTTATTTGACCGATTCAATTTTTTGACGTCGCAAGTTCGATTCTACCTTGAAATACATATTTTTATATGATTTTGTGCCATATTAGTTTTTGTTTTGTGATTCTTTGTATCTTGTTTTATGGAATGAAATCAAACAAACATGGAAGAAGATGAATCGAGGTTCAAGAAAAGCCCGCAGTTGTAGACATTTAAAAAAAATGAAAAAAAACATCCGCCGACAAATATCTGCCGAAATTCGTGATAATGGATTTAGTAAACTTGGAGGTTATTGCAGTGAGGTTGTTATTACAGATAGTTATTTTATAATGACCAAATGATCGTTAGAATACTGCGTGCACTTTATTATTGAAAAATCTATAAATTTATCTGAAAATAATTTAAAAACTAGCAAAAGCGAGTCACATGATAAGACGTAGTGATAGGGCGCTTTTAGCTAGAATTTTCGTGGACTTTCAGTGGCAGTTCAAGGATAAGCTACTGGATTTAAATTATTTGTGGATTTTGATGTTTTTATCTAAAAACTTACAAACTCCGACTAATCCAGCAAAATATATTAGTCTGGGATGTGTGCAACTAAACATGTACTATATAATACAACTAAATTAAATTTCTTCTTAACCAAAACTTACAAAACAGCACCATGCCAAGTAAGGTAGCCAGTTGTGTAAGCGCCCACCATTATGTTACCCATGTCTACTAAAAAATAATGAAAATTATTTAAAATGTTTTTCTTGCAGAAAAGTAACGATAACTAGCCTATTCCAAGAAAAACATTATTTTGTAGCATGACATATCCCTAAACTTCTTCTGCATCATACCAATCAAAAAGGGTATGTAGACTGCCTGAACAAACATTTTTCAAACTGCTGTTAATTAAAAATGGGAATTGAGAGACTCACTTGCGTGCTTAATCCAATCATCAAAAAGCATACTCCCAAAAAGCGATTTTTTTTGCCAGTATTTTGCCACTCTTCTTGTGTTAAAGCAGAACAATTGTAGCGAGTCTCATAGAAGTCTTCACGAAAAAAATAGTTATTCATGACCAATGTGCTCAGAAAGCCTAAATGGATTGGTGTAAATACAATGATAGTGACTTTAAAGAGTTCAAAGAAAGCGTTATATAATGGCAAGAATCCAGACTAATTTACAAACACAGACCACCTGGCTAGCCTGGATTAATCTGAAATTGCAATTAAAAAGGCCCCAAAATAATCGGAGTAATTATATACTTTTTTATGCTAAACAATTGGTCAGAAAAGTGAGTGAATCTAATGTAGTCAACAATAAGCTATGCCAATTAAAATAAATGTCACACAAACACGTAAAATAAATAAAAATCCGTACAGAAGTTCAATGATTAGGAAAAAAATTTGGCGCTACTAGCGAATACCCCCCTCCCCCAAGCATCCGACCTTTAAAAATTGCTGTAACTACCCTTGCAAACAACAAGTTTAGGCTTAGCCCTTAGGCTTGGGGTAGGCCAGCGTACGGAAGTTGTGACTAATGAAGAGTTTGCGCACATTTTCCGGGGTCTGGGACATATATTTGGGTACTTTTTACTAAAGTAAAAAAGTGAAAATCGTTGGGGGGGGGGGGTATTCGCTAGTAGGGTCAAAAATTTGAATTCCCGGGCACCACCTGTTATTAGCGTGGGCATGCCCCTTTAAAGGTTGATATTTCTCGAGTCTCCATATTCAATTATTTCTGTCTGTTCGACAAAAATATTGAAATTGCATGCAGTAAATTGACTGTGCTCTACAAGATGGCGTTTTTAGAATTTTCGCATGTCCTTTTTGCAGAAACTTAAATTCTTCTCTTAAGAATTTGAAAGAGGCATCCCTAATAAATCAAATTTCTAATGTTTGAACTTTCGGGCACCAGTTTATCTCATGGAGACAAATTAAATTTGAATCACGAGTCATTTCGACCGTTTTTGCTGTGTTTTTATGGATGAAATTCAAATCGGTTTTGTCTTCACAAGCAAAACTGGTGCCCGGTAATTCAAACTTCAGAAATTGGACTTGTTAGCGTGGGCATGCCCCTTTAACAGGTAACAGCTTATTAGATTGCCGAATAAATAGAAAAAAATATTCAGAAAACATAATAAAACAATGAAGTATAAATTTGGCCCTAAAACAAATACATAGCCAGCTACCAAAACTAAAACAGTATTTCAATTTAAAATGATTGCTGATTGCAAAAATGCTTATTTTTAAACCAATTTGGCTGGCCTCTTCTGAGAAAATTAAGATATGCCCACCCACAAATGGCAGAATTTCTTTTGTGGTTTTAAATTAAATCTATTGTTGTAACCTTTGAAAATGGATAACTTTAGTAGGTTTTCATCCCATTCTTACGTGACATCTATAGATACGACCGCAAATCTATGCTTTTGGATTTTGACACGTAAAGTTTGCTTTTTTCAATTCTAGACTTTAGGTATATTCTATAAACTATTGAAGTCCGGAAAAGAGGTCTTGCCCAGGATTCCACAAAATAATAACAAGTTGTTGTTTATAGCTGGAAAGACAGTGGGTGTCACTACTTTCTTTGGTTTCGCAGAACAAATACAAATTTGAGCACGAGTTTCATGTTGTTGGGTCAATTCCAGGCTTTTGTTCAACTGATGATTGATCAAATTTTAAAGTACAACTTTAGAATGTTTTCTTTGACGCAACTCTCTTTTATTTTTAAGTATATTCTTGGCGCAAAGTTTGATAAGTTGCCGATTGTCATATATAATCAACCTAGTTTTCATCATAACGCATTTCATAATCTTTCGTAAATCATGTTGAAATGTTACCCAAGTAACTTTGGGGCGCTGAAAACAAAACAAACATTGTTTTCTCACACTTCTATACAAAAAACACCAATTTTTTGAAAAAAAAATTGACTTAAATTTGACCGAAACGTTGATTTGCCTTGGTCCCCTAAGGCAAAATGTCAACTTTTAGTCGAATTTTTTTCATTGTTATTAGCGTATTTAGATTACTTTGGAAATGTGAAGACATGATTTACGAAAACTAAATAAGTAAGTGAAACCCAGACTGAATAAGTGCCCAAATTTAATTATTCAATTGTTTTTGACGGTTATTATCAGGGCCCCAAATTCTATGCACTAAAAAAGGCGAAATATGCGCATAAAATATGCGCTAAAAATGCTTAAATATGCACTAAAAACGTAAAATATGCAGTATAATTTTCAGACTAAACCTTTTCAATGTACCGCATAACATTTGTGAAGAATCACTATATGTCGTAAAATTGCTCTAAAACATGCTTTTAAACGGTTTGGCAGCTTATACACGATTAAAAGATACTTTTTGGATAATGCTAAATTTTTTTGCAAAAAAAATTGACCAAATTTGACATATGGCTTTGCTGAAGCAAGGTGATTTAACCTAAGGATTAAATTTATTTGACTTTAGGATTTAATTTATTTGACGTCCCATTTGACCTAGGATTTGAACATAGCTTTAAAAAAACTTTCTGCTCCCATGAAGATGCCACAGGATTTCAGTCGAAAAAGATTTTTGAAAAGTGTTGACCGCCATTTACTAGCTAAGTTGCAAAAAAAATATTTTGTAAAGCAATTTCGAGACATTTAGGGGTTCTGTACTCCTGCCACTTCTTCGCATCTTCTCGCAAATATAAACAATGTGCATTTTGCAATTTTTGAAATTAATATCTTTTACAAACCAAATCGGTGCTTTGCACTGTTATTTTGCTAATTTAACTGAAAATATGAATTGCACGGTACTGAAACGTTAGCTACCTCAATAAAGGTTATTTAGTAAAAAAATCGCTTTCTTACACGCTTGACAATAAAGTGTCCTGGTTTTGGAAACTAAGAAATTGACTTATTTATACACAAAGATGAGATTTGGCATGCTGCAACATCTTTTAACCCAAAAATTTCTGAGATTTTCTACAATATGCAGAAAATATGCGTCAAAATTGCAAAATATGTAAAATATGCACTAAAAATGGAAAATATGCAAAACATGCTGCATAAAAGTACGAAAAAAGTACTCGAACAGCGCTAAAAGTGCATTTTTTGTGCATAACTATTGCTTGCATATCCGCAGAAAAATATGCATTTGCATAGAATTTGGGGCCCTGGTTATTATCTATAAGTTAAATAAAAATCGTGTTTTAGCACTTCCGGGCTATACTAAAACGCAGTCATTTTAAAATCGAAATTTATTTTTGAATTTTCCTGTACTTACACGTTTTATTTTTATTTATTTACTTTGTATCTTTCACACCATCAGTTATTTTAAAATATCAAATACAATAACAACTATGACAAAGTAGACTCAACGAAAGGGGTTTGGATACACGAGTATCGATTTCGAGATAAATTTTTGCTTTCCCGGACATATTATTCAAAAAAGTCAACCAATTAATAAAACTAAATGTCATATCTGTTTTTACAGGCTGAAATCATAGAAAAGAAGAAAATGGGGAAGTGAATCACCCAAATTTTGCCACACACGTTTAATCACACACTAAATGCAAATTATGGTGAAAAGGGTGAATTAAATCCGGTGCCCTCTCGTATTTTATTGGCAGACATTATCCACCCACAACTACCATGCAAAGAAGAGGAAACCAGGGCTTTGTTGTTTAGATAGCTAAGATTTGGACGTATATAATTACTTGAAATTCACTCAATTAAAAAAACAGCTATGTGGCGCTTTTTTGTAGGGTCTTTAGTGAACTAGTAAAGCTGCCCTAAAATAAACTTTCTGTTTTTGAAAGTGCATGTGAAACAAAAATAATAATTCTTTTAGGTCTACCATATCTGGACCTAATTGCAATTGTGTTGCAAGTAAAAAACAGCTTTTTTAGCACTATTGTTTTATTTCTATCATTTGACTACACTCTTTCTCATTTTACAACAGTTCACAAATTGGCTTTTAAAATTGTTCAAAGATGTCTTCGGCGAAGGGCCACAGCGTGAGCTAATTTGCTGTAGGCAGCGAATCTTCGTGAAGCTGCTGACTGAAAGTAAAATGGTTTAGAAATAAAAAATTATGCGAACTGGAAAATTCTCCGAAAAATATTTTTTTATAAGACTGTGTATTATTACATATATGCAAACACATGATTTTTTGAATTTCAATCGCTTTTTAAACTAACAACATATACCTGGTAAGCGTTGCCACCAGCTGGCTGCTCTTGTTTGGCTGCTGCAGGTGGTGCCTGTCCAGCAGGAGCCGGTCCAGCTCCGTAATCACCGCCACTTGCTGGGGCTGGTGCTGGAGCAGGAGGTGGGGAGCAGAACCACCAGCTGGCTTAGCCCCTCCTGCTGGAGCGTTATTTCCGTAATTGCTGCCTGGGCCAGCTCCTTCGGATTCGTTTTCTTTGGATCGTTCGGGGCAAGGACAGTACTCTGCATCCGCTCCCGGCTGGCCCCCGGGCCCAGCTAGACCAGGCACTCCACTTTTGCCTTTCTCTCCTAAAATGAAAACAGTTAAAAAGTGAGCCAATAGATTTATTTGTTCATACCAGGTGCTCCAGGTGGTCCCTGGTCTCCTGGTGCGCCTGGTGCTGCATCATCTCCGCGATCTCCTGGCAAACTTCATCACCCACGGCTCCAGTCATGCCTGTCTCTCCCTTAGGTCTGGAGCTCCTTTGCCATATCCGATTCCGTCCTCTCCCTAAAAATTGACAATTTACTACAAAGGATATAATAAAACACAAAAAAATCTTACTGGAGCTCCCTTTTGTCCTTGTGGTCCCAAATCTCCAGGGTAACCCAACTCTCCCTCAGGTCCTTCTGAAATTAATTTATTTATTTTTTTCGTTATTAAACCTTTGTCCTACCTTCTCCCTCGAGTCCATCCTGCCTGGAGTCCGGGTGGGCCCTTGTTTCCCTTCTCTCCTCTAGGTCCTCGCTTGCCCTTGTACCCAGGTAAACCAGGAGGTCCAGCTGGGCAAGAACCACAATTGTTGGCAGCCACAGGAGCAGAACCTTGTTCATAGGGGTTAGCAGATGCGCTAGCATCAGGTGCTGCACCTCCAACAGGGCCGTCTCCAGCTTTACCTGGAGTTCCATCTGTTCCATCTTCCCGGGCACTCCGGGAGCGCCTGAGGTCCTTTTGGTCCGGCTGGACAGTTGTTTTTCTTCTCAGCACTCCTCCAGCGGCAGCATCATCTAATTTTAAGTGGAATTTATTTTTTTTCAATCATAAGATGCTGTCATTTTTTTTACATTGTCTTCGTTCACGTCGAGCAGCCACATAAGCAGACCTGTCCATGCGAGTCTTCTCTCCTTGGTCCATCAGCTCTTTCCACATTTTGTTGGACATATCCATATAGTTCTTGTGCTGTTGAGCCAACTGAGTCTCCAGATTGCCCAAGTCATTAAGCATCACGGGCACTCCGACTAATAGGGCAACAAATGCGATCCCAGCCAATGAGGCTGCTGCTGTCACTGAGTTACGTGTGCTCCAATCCATCCTTTACTAGAAAATTTAAATTAATCAAAGCTATGAAACAAGAAACAACAAATAGCGAAGAACGACATTGAATACGACATAAAACTTCTCCACAAAATAATAAAAAGCAAAACTTAAAAGTGGGGTCCCCATACACTATTTACTAATATGGGGTAAGCTAAAAAAACCAATTACCGGTTTAGGTCACCAACACGTTTGCCATCAACTTACATTTTTTGCTAGTGAGTGCTCTTCTAAATAAGTGGCCCTATTTTGTCCCTTTACCTCCCAATACAATCCTTTGTCCCTTTAAAGATAATCAGCACACAATTATTTTTAAAAACTTATGAGGGAGTTATAAAAGTAGCTTTTGAGGAAAGGTGTGATATACGACACTACAGCCGAAATTAAATTCTATTAAACATACCCAACACCAAAACCAATCAGCCTTTGATTTAAATAAAGGAAATTTTTAAGTTTTATACAACGGTGTAAATAAGGTGTAATTAATTTCACACTGGCAAAATAAATTTTTTTGAATTTTTTTCATGTTTTCGATTAAAAATTTAAAAAAATTGATTTAAAATTTTCAGCAAATAATTATCACGACAACAGAAAATAGTCTTATTACACAGAAATTTACAAAAATCGAATTCCAAAAAGGTTACGACAATGCGTTCTATTTTAGAATTGGGTGACAAAAAATAACGACGGGAAAACAACAGGGGACCAATTTGTTTTTTCGCAAAAATCAACAGGGGGTCCAAGCTGTTTTTTTGGCACCCGATTCTAGAATAAAACCCGACAATGTGATCATTTCATCAGTTTTCGCACAAACGAATATTTTTCTTGGAATGTCATTGATTGCACCTGCTTCACTTATACCGTATAATAATTAATTATTAATTAATGATTAATTATTAATCCCGCAGGCAATTATTTTTCAACCCTTGAAAAATTTTGAAATTGTAAATCAAAATAGCCTTAACTCTGAATCCTAGTCAAAAAAAAATGGGTGTGGGGTATTATTAGAGGGTGGGGGGTTAAAATAGGTTATACGGTACATGTTTTAAAAGATTGAGAAAACTTATAGTAAACCGACCGATTATTCAGAAAAAGCTGATTTGCCTAAAATTCGTCTTAAAAATCAACCAATGATTAATTTTAGGTATACTATACTTAATTGAAGTTTACAATTTTTCGTTGCATACAAAATTGTGGAATTTCCATAATTTTCGTTACAAATTTCAAACACCAGCAACACTTCAACTCACATTAACAATTTTCTGTTTAACGAAAAATTGTTTGTCTAAGGGAATATTTGCGTATTACCAAGCCGAAAACAATGTATATTAAAAAAATATCTTGAATAAATCAACCTTATTACAAGAAAGAGGAGTGAGTAATTTGCTAATTAAGTACAAGAAACATTCCGAAATGTCAAATCTTGCAAAAGAAGCTTTTCTAGGGCACCACCCGTAAACTGCTAATAATGACACTTTTGCTGTTCTTTTATATGCTTGGAGGGAGGTGGTAGCTTCTCCTGCATTGTTGAGTGCTTTTTGTTCCTTCTCACAAAATGAACATCTAATTATGAGTAGATCGGACTGTCTAACGCCCCTCGCTCTAGCTCTTTCTAGGTGAGTTATTCACAAAATTCTTTAATGAAGAAAGATTCTTTGATGAGAAAATCCGGTCTTGAGGAAGCTGATTGAAGACACAAGGTCTACTACTATCGCCGAATACAATCTAACAAATTTTGGTTTTTAGAAGCATTTTTGGTAGCAGAGATGTCCGGATTGTTTGAATGGAAAACATGAAGATGATTATCAGAAGAGCATTTAGAAATATGATAAATAACCAGCTCATTTCAGTTCAAAAATTTATTGAATTTTTCTGACAAATTAGATTTAAAAATGAATTTGAAGAAAAGAATTTGTTGACTTTGATAATAAAAATGAAAAAATATTGATAAAAAAGCTATATCTCACTCTTCACTATATAAAAACTTGTTTTCTAGTTTCAAACTTTTAAAACTCCCTGAAGAACCTAAATATCCCTGTTTATGGTGAAAGTACAAGGTAAAAAATGGGGTACGCGACGTTTCGTCCTCAGTTCTTATTATCTACATTAATTAAAATAATCGTTCCGCCTCTGAAAAACTCATGCCCAAACTTCTTTTTGAGAATTATTTTTCACGTAAATGTACTTTACGGAAGAGATAGGCAGTTATCTCTCCAACTAAGTTCTCAACTAAAGACTTTTCTACCCGTTTTAGTCACTGGAGCTGGGCAAAAAGAATCTCTTGTTCAAGAGTCTTGCTCGGAATTATGTCTAAGGTGAGTGCGCGCATCTCTAACCAACCAAGCCCCCTGCGCCCCGAAGGGGGCGCAGGGGCTTGGTTGCTTGGGGTTGAGTTGCGCACACCCACATACCTTAGACGCAAATCACTCGAAAGTGACTCTGGATGCATGAAAAAATATATGCATACCAGAGTTTCTTTATGCGGTAGGCCCCAGTATTCAAAACTAATGTTCAAATCACATCTTTAGGGTATCTGGATACTTGTTTAAGTTGATTTTTTTGTTTTCTTGTGCAAAAAATCAAGTTTTGGTTATACTTAGACAAGGACGAGCTGAGGACGAAACGGCTGAGGACGAAACGGCCCCGAGGACGAAACGTCCGTGTCCCTAAAAAATGTGTTGTAAGATTAAAGTTTACAAACACAGATTGTTTTCAAGCAAATCAAAATTATCAGCTTTGTGTTGAAATTTCGATTGCAATGGAAAATGACTTTATTAAAAAAACCAAAAACAAAAGTGAGTATAGCGTCTGTCACATTGTAATGTCTATGAGTTACAAAATTTGATAAATTAGTTGATCAGCAACTTATGCTGGCAATAGTTTTCACTATCACTGTGAGGCTATGCCTGGTGGAAGCCTTTCAATTTGTGAATAGATCAAATGAGTCGATCCCGTGATTAGGCATGAAGAAATTTGGTCCGTGTTGATGACAATTGAATGACTTAAACGACAACAGAGCCTGATTATTTCACTTTTGTTCAATTTTTGATTCAATTAGTTTATTTTGACGTTCATTCTTTAGTCTATTTCATTTATTTTTGGTTTTCCTTATCGTCTTGTAGTTAGTTTGGCTTGAGTTCAGAATACCACCCACCCCCCCCCCCTCCCGACGGGGACTGATCAGGTGGAGGAGATAACTTCATATTCGTGTTTCTCAACCCGATTTCATGAGAAAGCCGCACGTTTTTTGGTTCTGAGAAAAAAAATTTTCAAACCACAGGGGTATCATGGTTTTTCAGTCAAAATTTGAAAAATTTAAATTGGCGCCTTTTTTGGATTGGGGCTTCAGAGTTAGAGATGCGCGCACTCACTTACCTTAGACATGATTCCGAGAAGTACTCTTGACCATAAAATTCATATAGAGTCTATTTTTGCCACGGCCCAAGTTGAAAACATGGTAAAGCAGCCAAAAACACAATTCTTCATTTTATTTCGATTTTCGCATAAAAGTGGCCCCCTTTTATTCCCTTCCCCTCCCAATACAGCCCTTAATCCTTTTAAAATTCAAAAGGCGCCAATTCAAATGTTTCAAACTTGACTAAAACCCGTGATACCCCCCCTGTGGTTCGAAAAAAATTTTTTTCTCAGAACCAAAAAAAACAGCCGGCTTTCTCATGAAATTGCTAATTTTATGCAAAAGACCTACCATTTTGAAAGTCCTGAGTTTAAGCTTCTTTGTGTTTAACTTGAAATTTTACAAATCAATACATGTCTTCATGGGCTGTACAAAATTTGGTAACAAAACATTTTGGTAACAGCGAAATTTGGTAACAGCGAAATTTGGTAACAAACATTTTAGTAACAGCGAAATTGGTAAGAGCGAAATTTGGTAACAAATTTTTGATAACGGCGAATTTCGGTCACAAATTTTTTGGTAACAGCGGAATTTAGTAACAAACATTCTGGTAACGGTTACGGAATGCAGCTTCTAATTGTTCTTGCTCTTTTTTTATTCGCGCCTTATTCCACTTTTGCATAAATTGCACAAAACTATACCTAAAATTAATTCTAGACCTTGTTTTGTTAGAAACCGATTCGAAAGTCCGTACAGAAGTTCAATGATTAGGAAATTTTTTTGAATTCCTGGGCATCACCTCTTATTAGTAAAAGTAACTCTACGCCACGTAAACACTCAAAATCATAATAAAATAAGGTATGCACCTAGGTGGATTCGAACCAGCAACCTCGGCGGTGGCTATCCAAGTGGCCGTCCACTTGAATTTTTTTTACATTTTGGGTTCCAAATCAATTTTTCTGCACTAATCCGAGCATGCAAAGATGGTTTGACTATGGTAAAATCACATTCATCGAGAAATTTCTGAGTTATTGTGAACTCTTGCTTAATCAAAATCAAGAATTTACGATAACTGAAAAATTTCTCGATAAAACGTGATTTTACTACTGTCAAACTATTTTTAGCATGCTCGAATTAGTTCAGAAAATTATCTTGGAATCCAAAAACGTGAAAAAAATTTTGATCCAAGTGGACGACCGCTTGGATACCCACCGCCGAGATTGCTGTTCGAATCCACCTGCGTGCACACTTTATTTTACCGTATTTCAGATATAAAATAACTATCGTTTGACCTTTCAGGTCATTTGGGTGAATATTCTACTGCTCTTGAGTTACCTGGATATTAAACTGTCCAGGTGGTATTCAACCTTAAATTTGGTATTGGTAGGTAAAATCGAACTTTTGGTTTCAACAAGCCCAATTCTTCACAAATTTCGAAAAATGGTTCGAAAATTTTCGAAAAATGGTTCGAAAATTTTCGAAAAATGGATTTTTTTTATTTCCAAATTAACTTTTTTTATCTTTAGGCCATCCAGGTGACATCCACCGGGACAGGTGATACCTATTGAAGTTGGGGTGTGTGGAATCGAAACTTTGGGCTTAACAATCCCAATTCCCCACACAATTTAAGTTAGAAAAAATGGCTTATTTTTATTTTTAAGAAATTTTTATCTTTCAGGTTTGGGTTTGGTTTGGGTATTTAGGGTGGTTTTAGGGTACTTTGGGTGGTTTAGTATAATTTGGGGTAGTTTGGACACAATCTGAAAATATCAATTTACTTAATTCCCACGTTGAAATCAGCAAAAACAAAAAAATTCGGCGGAAAAATGTCTGATGGAAAAATGTCCGATCCCCTATTAGAACATTCAGAAAAGGGAAAGTACGAAAAGGTAGAAAAGTTCTTAGCAAATCGGAATTTAAGAAAAGAATGCCTTAGAAATAAATTCTTAGTCAATGTGCGCCTTAACAAAAAATTCTTATCAATTTGTCGCTTAGCAAAAAAAATTCTTCGCAAAACGACCGCTTAGCAAAACACCGCTTAAATTTCGGAGTACAGCCCTTTAAAATTCACCGTTACCAAAAACTTTCTTATTAAACCCTTTACCAAAAGTTTGATACCAAATTTCGCTGTTACCAAACTTCGCTGTTACCAAAAAATTTTGTTACCAAATTTTGCTGTTACAAATTTCGCTGTTACAAAATGTTTTGTTACCAAATTTCGTACAGCCGTCTTCATGGTGTATGAGTCTATATGCACAGTCAACACTCGATAGGGTCCGACACTTTTTACCTTGATTTTTGAAAACTTTTGCTGAATCTGATTCGTCAGTCTGATCAAAAAAAGAACATTTTTTAGAAAAAAAGTCTCCATATTTTTACTTATATTCCAAATTTAAAATAATGATAACAAATAATGTAATGATTTATTTAAAAGCTCAGATAATCGGAGGCTAAAATTTAAAAAGGCGTTTTCTCAGTTTTGGAATCGAGACACACAAGATTGTTCAGAATGAAATTATGCTTGAAATACGGCTTGAGTTCAGAATCCCCCCCCCCCCACGGGGACTGATCAGGTGGAGGAGATAACTTCATATTCGTGTTTCTCGACCCCGATTTCATGAGAAAGCCGGCTTTTTTTTTGGTTCTGAGAAAAAAAAAATTTTTCAAACCACAGGGGGTATCATGGTTTTTCAGTCAAAATTTGAAAAATTTAAATTGGCGCCTTTTGAATTTAAAAGGGAATAAGGGCTGTATTGGGAGGGGAAGGGAATAAAAGGGGGCACTGATCACACAGGGCCCACTAACAAGAAGATGTTGAACATAGTTTTGAATACTGGGGCCTACCGCATAAATAAACTCTGGTATGCATGCTTTTTCATGCATCCAGAGTCACTTTCGAGTGATTTGTGTCTAAGGTATGTGGGTGTGCGCATCTCAACTCCAAGCCCCCAAGCCCCCTGCGCCCCCGAAGTGGGCGCAGGGGGCTTGAGAGTTAGAGATGCGCGCACACACTTACCTTAGACATGATTCCGAGAAGTACTCTTGACCATAAAATTCATATAGAGTCTATTTTTGCCACGGCCCAAGTTGAAAAACATGGTGAGGCAGGCGAAGAATACGAAAATTTTGAATTTTTAACGTTCTGCCATAAAAGTGGCCCCTTTTTATTCCCTTCCCTCCCTATCAGCCCTTAATCCCTTTAAAAATTCAAAAGGCGCCAATTTAAATTTTTCAAATTTTGACTAAAAACCATGATACCCCCCCTGTGGTTCGAAAAAAATTTTTCTCAGAACCAAAAATGCGCGGCTTTTCATGAAATCGGGGTCGAGAAACACGAATATGAAGTTATCTCCTCCACCTGATCAGTCCCCGTGGGGGGGGGGGGGGGTGATTCGTCACTGCAACCGTTAGTTGTTGGCTACAATCAAATCTCTATATGGGACACCAAGGGACCACAGTTTTTTTCATTATAAAGATTTCCCCTTATAAAGAATTCGGGGTAATTTATACCAATTCTGGCCAATCAGCTAAACTTTGTGTCCTTAATGCGTGACATCCCTTGTATAGGGCGTACATCCAATTCATCGTACGGACAGTTCATCGTACGGACACTTTCAACTTCCTCTACGTGAACCATAGCAATTAGAAGAGAGTTCATCGTACAATTCAATACAATTTGAACACAATTGCAAGATAGAGGTCGAAAATCATACTAAAATTGTAGAACAGCAAGAACATGCGTTTTCAACCTTCTCATCCTTAAACATTGTTATATTTGTGAGCATGCCATTCATAAATTTATTTTATGCAAAAATTTTAATTTGATTTGCACACCTCTAGACATCCATTTACTGCCATCAAAACACAAATTTCGGTATACTGCTAAAGAAATATGCTGCCTTGGATCCACACATTTCATTTTTGTCGCTTTATTGATTAATTTATGCATGTGCGTTGACTCTTAAATATATCTGTGAAAGTTTGTAGGATTTGTTTATGGAGAGATGTTTTCCTCAATTTGTCACTCAAAAGCTTATAATGTAATTTTCTTTTTTTAGCCTTTTTTATTTTCGTGATTGTGACTAATATTTTATCAGAGTAACAGCTTAACCTTGTAATTTATGATAACATCTTTCGACTGCTACTGAAAACTTTTTTTTTAGCTACTGAAAACTTTTTTTAATAATATGCCGACGATGAAAATTTTTGTCGTTTGTTTAATATCTAAATCCATGCCGCATATCAATGTCAAAATTTGACTAAAGACCATTATGCCGAATACCTCTAATAAGCCATGCGACTGAGTTCTTGAAGCCCCGTATATAGGGAAAATCTTGAAGGCAGTTTCGCGATTTTCAGCGGGAATGACAAGCGGCCGATTCACAACGGTTTTAAAATTAGGACTATAGTGATTTTTTGTTTAATTTTAGTTTTTATAGCTGATTTGGACGCACGTTCAAGTTTTTCCTACCGTGCGCTAACTTACCTGAAAAAATTAGGCCCACCTAAGTTTTTAAAATAAAAAAGGACAAGTATTTTTTCTGCCTTCTTTTTGACTTAAAAGTGCCTTCTTTTTTCCTTTTAGTCACAGAGGCAAATATTTGAATTTTTTTTAAAGTTTTAACACCATCGTGCAGCCCTGCTTTTTCTAGTTTCTCACGGCGTATTATTTGTTGCAACATGATTGCAAAGTCTTTGCAAAAAACGTTGAAGTATGAAGCAAGTCGGAAAAATTATTTGATTCATACTTTTTGGGCTAGCGTTTGCGAAGACAAAAACAATAAAACAAAACAATACGCCGTTAGAAACTAAAAAAGCAGGGCTACACGATGGTGTTATCATGTGAAAAAAATTTGTTTAGATATTTACCTTTTTGACTAAAAGGAAAAGGTAAGGCACTTTTGAGCTAAAAAGAAGGCAGAAAAAAGATTTATCCATAAAAAACATTCCAACCTTAATTTGAAAAACCGTTGCGAGCTGCCGATATAACATTAGGCGTTCAGGTGTTGAATTTTTAGAGTCTATGAAATATTATCAAACGCAATAAACATCGGCGTATTTTATATGTGAGTAGTCCTCCTCGAAGATTTGTCCGCTACCTATGTGCTAATATCTAGACTGTTGAAGTTTGGGAGGGGGTGGTGGCGGGAGATGGCATTAAGAATAATTGATAAATGTATCTAAATAAAATATAGTTCAGATATGAGCACCAACAAATGGTCAGAAAAAAACAGCTTAAGACTAATCTCCCTCTTGGAGACCATCCTTGCCTGTGGAAAAAAGGCATCTTTAAAATGAACACTCAGCAAAAAGAATCGATCAACCAAATAGTGGATGGATTGAACAGTGGGAATTCGCCTAATTTTTCTGGTATGCCTTTTTCGATACAAAAGTACTCACAATTAAGGACAACTTTTTTGTAAGTTCCTTAGTCTTTAAATTAAAAGTTTACTCAAAATATTCTGAATGAAGCCTAATCCAAAGTTCTTCAGTAGCAGAGGTCCGTCAAAAGCTCACACGTCTTCGCTGCAAGTATTTCCAGTGTCTTGAGCAGATAAGAAGTGAAGAATCAGCTGGCCTAGTTCCCACAACGCCTACATGGCTTTACTTCCAGCAACTGAACTTTTTACAAGGCCACCAAGAACAACCCAGCAAAACAGAACCTATAAAGAGGGTAACATTAAGAATGAACTCATTGCAAATGAATCCACGAAAAAAGAACCTGTCAAAAAAGAAATCATTAAAAAACAGGCGCATCTGACCACACCACCTATAAGACCATGGCCGATTGTCAAAAAGAATGGTATTTGCTTTAAAAAAAGTATGTCCATAAATTTCAAATCTATTTAAGAGCGTAAAGATGCAAAAAGTGATTGGGATGATGCTTCTTTGAGCACCATTATCCGTGAATACCACTCTCGAGAGCATCTTTGGTGCACATCTAGCGCTGAATACTTGTTCAACAATTACAAACGGGCTTTGGAATATGCGCAAATAGCTGAAGTAATCAACAATTCTGGAACGGAATTTACCGGCAAGTTTTTTTATATAGCACGCTTCCAAATGAACATGTTTTAGGGGTACTCATGCTAGGTCAATTCTTTGTCTTGTCAAAGAGCGTAAAACCCAAGTGCACCCCCCTCCCCCAGATATTATGAGTTCTTAAGCGTATACTACCCAAAAGTACGAGTTCTCTAACCAATTTTCGGTTAGAGAAAATTATACTATTTGGAGGGGTGCACTTGGGGTACTGTCTTCAAAAAGGCTACTTCTTTAGTTCCTTCCCCTATACTCGGATTTTTTAAAAGTGACCTAAAATAACCCCCAGAACTCATTTTTTCTGCACAGCAAGATGCGAGAAGCATTTGTAAACACTTTCTGAATAAAAAATATTTTTGTCAAAAAAAATTTTGCCACTCACCCCTTGGGGTAGATGGTCTTTTAGAATCATTTTTTGACGATGTATCACATTTTTAATGCTGGAGCTGGGCAAAAGATTTTGCTTAAAATTTCAAAATAACCTTAAAAGACCATCTATCCCAAGGGGTAAGTGGCAAATGTTTTTGACAAAATTTAATTTTCTTATTCAGAAAGTGTTTAAAATGCTTCTTGTATCTTGTTGAGCAGAAAAATGAGCTCGGTGGGTGATTTTGGGTCATTTTTCGTCCTGTGGCACAAACAGTACTAGGCCGCATCCCTAAAGGGGTAGGCGAGTTGAATTCGAAGGAAAATATCATGGAAAATTGAATGCCCCGAAAGACCTAAAAAAGTCCTCATCGTAAAAAATTATCCATAGCACCGTTCATCTAATAAATAATAAGGCAGTTATTTCAGAGCACCAAATAAGGCTGAAAATAAAACATTTGCGTTCAAACTTCAGAAGAGAATTGGCAAAAGAAGACAGAGGAGAAGAGAATTCCGGAGGAAATTCTGAGTGGAAGTATTATGCTGATCTACAATTTCTCAAGCCCTACTTGGAATGCTCACCGGCCCCCAAGAAGTGGGCTATTTATAATATATATTTTTTAAATCCAACATTGTTTCGATTAAGGCGAGTAAAGAAAGAGCTGAGCAACACACTATCTGATTCACCATCCCCCAGGTTGACGCCATTATAAAACATGGAAATATTAATTTATTTATACATTCAATCAATACCTCAGAATGTCATCGAATTGTCAAACAAGCAAACCAACAGTACTCGCGAGCAATCCTGATCAAAATTTACTTAAAGCCTTTAATCCTACCCAACTTGAACCAAGCACGTTGTTTTGGGCAAAAGAAAAACCACGAGGAGACAATTTGAAGAGACACCACCAAAGTCATTACTATCTGAGGAGAAGAGTGAAAAGTATCCCTGCTGTTAATATAACCAAAGAAGCAAATATTATAAGGAGATCTGGATCTCTTAGATTTTGCATTTATCTTTAAATATGTTTTGTAATGAAACAGTCCTTTTAGGCACTCTGTTTTCATAGTTTTATCAAACATGCCGTACTTTTTAAAAGTCTTAGTAGTAGATTAGCAAATTTCCGTTTAAATTTGCATGCCCGTGCATTCAAAATTGGTGGTCAGTTCAATTTTTTTCCTAATCACTTCTGCAGGATTTTAAAACTTGGTTTGCAACAAACAAGCCTAGAATTTAATTTTAGGTGTGGTTTGTTAGAAAGTAAGTTTAATGATAAAGCAAAAAATTTGAATTGGCGGGCACCAATTTGAAAGCGTGAGAATGCTCCTTTAAAGGGGAAAATCCTACGAGACAAAAACAAGAGGTTGAAAAAACGTAGCGCTAATATTTGAACTCCGTCTAAACTCCCTCAGAAAATCTTTTTTTTGCCTAACGCCCGTCTTTCAAATACTTCTCACCAATTGTAGAATTTTTAAAATAGTTTTAGTAAGAAAGAGTAGTTTGAAGCCAAAATTTCGATAACCAGACAAAAAAAAGCATCTTGTTCAAAAACTATTGAATTCACTTTTTTACCCCCTTTTGTCGGTGCCTCAGCTTTGAATCATATGATAAAAAAATTGTATTTTTACACGAGTCATAAATATTTTCCGATGTATCTAAAGAACAAATTGCGATTCATAATACTCTTATCGATGATTTTTTCAAATTTCTACGGGTATTATGGTAGTGGAAACCCAACATTCTTAAAACTATTATTTTGTTAACCGAAAAGTAATTTCGATAGTACGACACTAGCTCTATCATATGCAAAAATAGAATGTGTGAATGAAGAAAAAAATTGGCTTCAAAATACTCTTCAAAATCTTGCTGAAATGTGGGTTAATTAAAAGATAAATTCTAAGTATCCTTTTAAAACCGATCCTATGACTACTTTACTGTTTGTTTGTTTTGCTGTCCATCCGCTGTTATACTTGATTGAGAAAATGTCTTTCTTATTCCATTTGACCACACTTCGTTTGCTTTTTGTTTGAATAAAATAGAGTATATAGCAGCAAATGACCTCAACATACACAAAACAAGTCGAGAGTGAAGAACGGGGCATGAGGGCAATTGTCTTGATCCAGCAAACAAATGAAAAGAGGGCTGTTCTCATTTCATTAGCTTCCTTGTACTACCAGTGCTACTTTTACAAAGCTAGATTTATCTAAAAAGCTGTGTAAGCAGAAATGGTTTTAAAAAAGGAGGCAGATTGGCAACCGCCTCCCTACTTGGAAAACCTAGAGAAATGTCTGCCAATAATTGTGAGGACAATAAGTCTACCATTTCACTGTCTTCTTTTGCAACAAGTCACTGCTCAACCTGTCCAGGTATTACTTTTGCTTGTTCATTTTGCTAAAATGGACTGTCGACATGTTTTTATCATTTTTTCCGGTTTTCTTGCTAATTTTTGATTATTTTGTTGGTTTCTGATAATATTCGAGATGCTTGTTTTCTCAGATTAAGAAACAACCCAAGCTAATAATAATTTTAATTTGCAATATTTTCTGTCAAAAAGTGAAATACAGTCGACTCTCGATTTAAGACACCCCAAAAGTTCGTTCCCCAGCTGGGTCCGACACTTTTTTAGCTCGATTATAGCTCGATTAAAATTCTGTTTTGACAGTCTGGTCGCAATATCGCAAGGATGTCGATTTTGCCGATCGTTATTCAAAATCCAAAAACTCTTCTAAAAAAGCAAACCCTCGATTTAAGGACAGGGATTTTAGAAAAAGCCTGTCTTTAAATCGAAGTTTTGCTTTTTTAGAAGAAAAAGTTTTTGGATTTTGAAAAACGATCGGCAAAATCGACATCCTTGCGATATTTGCGACCAGACTGTCGAAACAGAATTTTTAAAACGCTTCGAAAATCGAGCTAAAAAAAGTGTCGGACCCAAGGTGGGAACGAACTTTTGGGGTCTCCTTAAATCGAGAGTCGACTGTAGTTAGAAATTTCGGTCACTGTCACATAAACTCGTATCAGTTCGTAGACTCTGCAATTCATAATAAATCCGGACACGGAAAAAACGCCACAACGCTGAAACGCCCAACAGGCCAAAACGCCACAAATCGATTTTTTTTTTCTTGCTAATTTTTGATTATTTATTAATTGTGATTGATAATTAAAACAAACGCTTTCAGCGTTCCTCCGGCGAGGAGACAGTTTGCAATCAAACACCCAATGCATTGCTAGTTCACAAAAAAAAACATCTAATTTTAGGTGTGCTATATGATTTTGTGGTAAATGCAAAGGCTCTAGTTTGCTCAGAAGTTTATTATTGAAGTGACCGACCCAAGGTGTATGTTAAATCGAGCGTGGACTGTACCATTTTTAGACTAAATACACCTTTGCACAAAATCGTTATACATAGGAAGTCCTTAAAAAAGGATCGTGATGAAAAGGGTTCATTGAACCTAGGTACCCGGCGTGAGTCCAACACGCCAAGTTCAAAATGCCTTGACTGACCAAAACGCCCGAGATCGAATAAAAGGGTGCTAAACGCCTTAGATTACTATGAAAATCTTATTCCAATCTTATTCCATAACAACAAACCGAACATAAACAACAGGGCTATAACATCTAACGGTTAACATAACTTTTCATTTGAGATCCGACTTGGGGCGTTTAGTCCCTTTTTTCGATTTGGGCATTTCGTCCCTTTTTCTTGATTTGGGGCGTTTTGGCCCTTGGGTCGTTTCGGCCGCTGTGGCGTTTTGACACGTGCCGTAATAAATGACATATAACATAGCAACAAATGGCAATCTACCTACCTTATTTCTTCTAATTATCTTTAATTGACTTTGAGGAGTTCTATCTCGGTTTAAAATTTTTTTGAATGATGATTCTGATTCTGTTCTAATACCTTTTGCATTTTGGTCAAACGCTTCTCACTTTACTTTTGGAGTTCCGGAAAAAAAAACAGACAGGCGCGTTTATTAGAGAAAATATGGTAATAATTTTTTTTTGAAAAAGACCTCCTTCAAGACTTTAAATTTTTTTATAATATTCTTATATTATTATTATAATTTTCATCATATTATTAAGCGAGTCAAAAGTTGTGAAACCGATGGATTCAGCAAGAAATACATCATTCTCCTGATTGTTTTTATAATATTCTTATTCACTGGCATGTATGTATTATTGGCTGTAACTCAAGCTGGCGAATGTTGCCGAAAGATGGAACAAAAGTGTAAGAACATTACTTTACAAAATTAATTATTAAACAACTTCTTTAGTGGAAACTATGCAGCGAAGCATTGTTTTTCCTCAAATGTTGACTCTAAATCATCCTGACGGAGCATTTGACTTAAAAGTTTGTGTTAAGCTATTTTAAAATGTAGAAATAAGTTCAATTTCAGACAGACAATCTCAATGAAGCTATCGAAAATGCTCATGCTACAAATAAACAACAAAGTAAAGTTTTTTTTAGATTTTGACCTTCTTTAAAAACACGATTAGCAATAACTATTTTATCAAACTTCAGCAGCTACCACACCTGCAAGTAAGAAGCCCAAAAGCAGCAGGATAACAATAATAAATCAGTTAGTCAAGTCATCTAGCAAAAGTAGGTGGTTAGAGAGCTCTTCGCAAATTTTAAATATATATATTATTTCATTTTTAAAGAGCGATAGTTGAGGGGGCATACTCGCCTAAGGCAAAATTTGTCCCCGGCAATTCAAAAAAGTTCTCCGAATCATTTAGTTTCTAGACGGATTTTTCAACTGGGTTTCTAACAAAACTATACCTAAAATAAATTATAGGCTTTTTTTGTTAGAAAACAAGCTGAAAAATCTGTGTAGAAGTTCAATGATTCGGAAAATTTCTTGAATTGGCAGGGACAAATAAACCAGGTGAGAATGCCTCTTCAATTAATGTATAAAAGAGAAAAACATACTAATCTTTGATATTAAGGTGAAGAAAGCGTAAACAGATGTCAGTCGTTGCTCAATCAATACCGAAGGCTAAAACGGCGTCCAGCGCCTCGCCGTTTTCACAGATACCCTATGGTTAGTCAACTGAGACTAGCTTGTGATGATGCTTGTTCGGCAAATTGTGAAATATCATCAGTTCCTCTCTTCTACCCAACCTTCCACGCCACTTTGGACCACTTGAAGAACCAAACTTTCCTCCTATGCCTCCTCACTTAACATTCCATTTCCTCCAGCCTTCCATCCAGGCTTTGTAGGTCCACCTATGTTACCCCCTTTCCCGACTCCACATGAAATGATGGGTCCTCCACCCTTTCCTATGCCCATTTCTTTAGGACCCGAAGACTCGCAGCCTATGCTTAATGATCTGATCAGAATGGCATTCTTTGGATGCCCGATGCAGAGAGAAGGGTGTTCTAATAAGCAGTTATTGAATCGAAGAAATTATTGAAAACAAACTGATCAAAACATTTTATGTAAACATTTTATGATTGTGAAAATGTAAATATAATTGAGCAATAAACGACAATTTAAAATTTTTAATCTTGTTCATGAAATTATAAAGTTAATTTCACAGCTTTTTCTGCACATGATATTGTAACATAAAAAACCCGTCCGAAAATTCTTGCGCATTCTTCTTGGTAACTGGTGACCATAAAGTTCGGAATGGACTTTTGAACTAATTTTTAGCAATAAAATTTATTCCCAAAAATATTCAAACATAGGGTTTTGTAGGCCTTTCCTTCCTCTTTCGAATGGTATATAAAGTTTCATTAGAATTTTTAGAAAAGCCATTATTTGGTTACAAACATATGTGAGGTCATTTAGGATGTTGATAGGCATTTTTACTACTTTAGCTGATCAAAATTTTAACTAAATGTTCAAGGCTACAGCACAATAAAAGCACCATGTTGTAGCGCAGTTCAAGAGCTACAACAACCACTTTACAGAGTAGCTTTTAAAAATATGGGTGTTGAGATATGGCTTTTTGAAAAAAAAACAATTTCTTGAAAAATTACCAAAATCTAAAAAATTTGGATAAAATTTGATTTTGGTAATTTTTCAAGAAATTGTTTTTTTTCAAAAAGCCATATCTCAACACCCATATTTTTAAAAGCTACTCTGTAAAGTGGTTGTTGTAGCTCTTGAACTGCGCTACAACATGGTGCTTTTATTGTGCTGTAGCCTTGAACATTTAGTTAAAATTTTGATCAGCTAAAGTAGTAAAATGCCTATCAACATCCTAAAATGACCTCACATATGTTTGTAACCAAATAATGGCTTTTCTAAAAAATTCTAATGAAACTTTATATACCATTCGAAAGAGGAAGGAAAGGCCTACAAAACCCTATGTTTGGAATATTTTTGGGGAATAAATTTTATTGCTAAAAATTAGTTCAAAAGTCCATTCCGAACTTTATGGTCACCAGTTAGAAACGCTTTCAGCATCTTGGTCGGCCACTGAAATGTTGATATAAGGATCATAATTGATTTTGGCAAAATTTTTGTGGACAAAAAATTTTCTTGTCACCGAAAAACTTATTCTTGCCACCGATAGGCTTTTTCTTGGCTAAAATTAAATTCACACGCCAAAATACTGATTTCCCCAGTAAATTTTGTGAATCTCCCACTCAATTTGATGATTTGTGCAATTTATGTCAAAATTTTGCGGGAAAACTAAATTTTCAGTCAAAAAATAGTTCAACTTGTTAGAATTCCGCTCCAGAGTGGCCAAAAGCCCTTGAATGTTGGTTTTTCGGAGGTTTACTTAAGGGGTGACCTTTTTGCGAAAAGCGATTAAATCGCTTAATTGCTCAGGCTTAATCGCTCAGAATATATCCCAAACCCCTCAAGCTATGCCAAACCACACGATTCTGAGCGATTGAGCCAATCAGAACTGGAAGTCTGATCTGCTAGATCGCTTTTTCGCAAAAAATTCACCACTCTCCTTCAGTATATTCCCGAAAAAACCAACTTTTAGGGGCTTATGGCCACTCTGTAGCGGAATTCTGACCGGTTGAGCGTAATTTCTGATTCAAAATCTCGTGTTCCCGCAAAAATCTGACTGAAATGGCACAAATCACCAAATTTACTGGGGAAATACAAAATTTACTGCGAGAGATCAGTATTAAAAATCTAAATCTGTCAGTATTAAAAACTAAACCAAAATCTGATAACAGAAAGCAGAAAAGTTCAAAAGCAGAAGCATTTTGCTCATTTAAAATTGACATTTTCTTTAAAATAATTTAAACTTTTGACTTTTTTTATTATCGTGTGGTGCAGGATATCAGCTTTTTAATGAGTTATTAAGTTTAAATGAGGGGCTAGAGAAATTCTTCAAACAAATACAACTTTTAGAATTTCTTGTTAAAATTACTTGATATTCCAAACAAAAACAATGAATTTAAAAAGTTTCAAAAATTACGCACATGCGTTATATGGTGAAATCTCTTCTAGCTTCATCAGTAAGTCACGAATTTTTGACGACACTTCTGAGTATTGATTCAAAATCCCTTTTGTGCCATGTAGCTATAAAATAAACGGAATGAAATTTATTAATATGAGTCGCAGCCAAGGTTGGCAAAAAGTGCCCCTATTTATGCCCTCAGGAGGGACAAACAGGGGCCCATTAGTTCTTAAAACGTGCCCCCAAATTTCCAAATTCTTCCAACCCAGCTATGTTAAAAATTCACTTGGCTACACATCCAGGCTTGGTAATATTTGGCTTTTTCCACCTGGTCCCGTACATCTTCTTTCAATAAAACATTGCTAGGTTCACTGGTTTGCAAAGTCAGTTTATGCATATGGTCTAGATTGTGCTTTATGATCTAAATTTAATAAAAATAAATAAAAAAAATTCTTGTCTTTATTCTTACATTATTTGATTTATCCAAAGCAAGTGACATGTGCGCTATGTCTCGCTTCAAATTAATTTCCTTTTTCTGTTTTTCCAAAAAACACAGCTCGGCATTTTTCTCTATTTCTTGTACTTCATCAGAAGCAGATTTCAGAAATTTCTTGTCGGCTATTTCAGAGAATGATGCATTCTGGTGTCCATTATGATAGTTGACAAAACAAAGAGTACAGATCTTAAATAAATGTAACCTGCTTACAAACTCATGAAAATTTTAATTTTAAAATTTTTGATATGCCATGGTTCCGAGGTATAGTTACAAATGGAAAAAACCAGATTTTTAATTTTTTTAACTATGACCATAATCAACATTTATTTTTAGAGTATTGTGAGCAGAAAGGTTGTCGAGCGCTCGAAATTTTCGAGTCTAGCACTCGATTCGAAATTCGAAATTTTTTGCGGCTGCGCCGCTTCTTGTAATGCATTTTAAGAAATAAATTAGGTTGAAATTACTTTTCGACCCTGAAATGGCGCTTTTTCTGCCGGAAATGGCACTTTTCCTGCCGGAAGTTTTTAAAAGATTTTATTCTCAGGGGTTTCCTTATCATTTTTCAATTTTTTTTGACCAACGTGTAGCTCAGAATTTCAGCTTTCTAACAAGCTATTAACTGACTGAATGAAGTTTCAAAAAGTTGGAGAAAAAAGTCTTTAAAATGAAGCAAATTTCTTCAAAATGTAGTCCATTCAAAAACCGTTCTCTCCAAATTTTCGAAACTTCATTCAGACAGTTAATATCTTGTTAGAAAGCTGAGATTCTGGGCTACACGTTGGTCAAAAAAATGATAAGGAAACCCTGAGAATAAAAGGTTTTTAAAATTTCCGGCAGAAAAAGCGCCATTTCAGCGTCGAAAAGTGTAACAACCAATAAATTAATCGAAACCTTAAAAATTAATCGATGGTTAATCGACCACAAATGACCACTTCATCACTCCAAACATTTATTGTATCAGTATTTTACACAATTAAATTATTTTCTTCTAACAATAATTCGAAAGCATAGTTCGAAAATATTTTCGATCGCTCAAACTTCGAAATGGATACTTTTTATTCACATTGATCATGAGTCTTGCTCGAATCATATCTAAGGTAAGTGAGTGCGCGCATCTCTAACCAACCAAGCCCCCGGCGCTCCAAAGGCATAGACTTTGGTAGACTCTGAATGCATGAAAAAAACCTGCATACCAGAGTTTCTTCATGCGGTAGGCCCCAGTTAACATAAATATGTTCAAATTCCTTTTTAGGGTAGGTAGTAAAGTTGGCCAGGAATTTTTCTTTCGAGTCAAAAATCGGAATTCCCAAATAGTTTGGTAATTTTTACATCTTTTTTTTTGGTGATCTTCGGTGGCATTGTACGCAGTATTGTGTCAGACAGGCGAAAAACGTTTTGTAAAATGCTTAATGACTAAAAAATAATGCCATTTTCAGGTGAAATTTTGGTATAATTCCGACCGAATTTTTTTTAAAGGAACGGAACATTTACCTCCAAAGAGTATTTTCTTGATGAACACAATGCTTTTACACAATGTTTCTTGTCCATCTATCGCAGAATTTAACACTGTGCTGAATGACACCAAACGTTTTCATAAAAGTTGAAAAAATCACAAAAATATTTGGGAATTCTGCTTTTGACTCAAAAAAATTCCGGGCCAACTCTAGCATCTAGGTACCCTTCTAGGCTGATTTTCATTGGTCCCCTAAGGCAAAAAGTCCATTTTTAGTCAAACTTTTTCTTACAGAAATGGCTGTTCGCGCCCCAAAAACATGTTATCTACAAGTTTCGACCCTTGAAACATCGAAAAAAGTGGCTAAAAGTTGATTTTGAGCGAGTTCAAGATTGTGTAATTGAGCCCGAAATCATCTTTTCGAATCAGCTCCATGAACAGGCAGAATTCAAATAGGTTAAACCTTCAAATACCTATTTTTGGTCGGAAAATACGCCTAGACCGTGAATTGTACAGATGATACTTTTTTTTAATGTTTAAACTGGCATTGCTTACTAGTCCCGTATCTCCACAATCAGTGCAGACTCGTATGTGCTCCGATGTAACACTTCGTTCACAATCTTCGCACTTAACCATCAAGCTTTTTGTCATATTTTTCTGCGTCATCTGAGAGAGCATATCTGAAATATCAACTTCTATATAATAAATCCGTATAAAGGCTTATTTTACAAACTAACGCTACAAATATTCAGAAAACGACCGTACATATTAGGAGCTTCAAGGGACACACAGTCAAATTCGCGATTTAAGGCCACCTTGGAGACCGGCCGAAGGTGGCTTTATATCGGAGTGGTCTTTTATGGGGTAGGTCTCAGCTTGATGTTTCACTGTGCTTAATGCTGGATTTCTTTCAAAAAATATGATTTAAAGTGTTTTTTTGTTCAATTTGTATTTATGATATTTTTCAACATTTTTTATATCTCTGATGGATGACTAAATCAAATAATACGCCACCCTCTCCATTAAAAAATGCCACCCAGTTTCGAAAATTAGGGATCTTGCAGACATTAGATACCCAGTAGCCGACAACCAGTATTATGAAAAAATTAAGAATTTGAGCTTTTTCAAACAAATCAATTTTTTAGCAAAATAAAAGGTTTGGCAAATTATTAAATCGAGTGTGTGGCTTATTTTGCCATCTTTACTTTTTAGATTACCTTCAAGATGACAAAATATTGCAAAATATCATAAAATTCAGGTCAAACAAAAATACCTTTATCCATATAATTCGAAAGAAATATAGTTTTTCGGTACAGTCGACTCTCGATATAAAGCGACCGCTCGGGACGGTCAAAGGTCACGTTGACTCTATTTTTCTGGAATAGCTACGAGGGTCGTGATATATCAAGAATCACGTTATACCGAGAGCTCAACACAACATAATAGCTCAACACTTCAGGCATGTGATTTAAACCCGCACATTTACTCAGACAGCACAGTTGGAAAGTGAAGAAAAACCGTTTTAGTGTCCTTGACAGACACTGAAAATACAGTTTATACTCTGATAATTTTTTAATTATAAAAAAGATATTTCATTTTATCGTCTTAAAAGCTTCTAACAAGAAAGGATAAACTAATCTCTAACAAATCAATCTCTGAGAAATTACAGTAATTTAATTTGTTATTATTTTTTGATCGATTATTGAGCAATAAATATCTTTTGACTGATTTAAGACTTTACTAAAAGTCTTACAACTATTCGTCCATAATATGAGATGAAAATGTTCTGTTTTATCTTGTAGGCAATTTTCTTATGCTAGAAAATTTATAAAAGATTATCTGAAGGGCTGCACCTTGGTTTATATTTTATATGACATATAGTGCAAGGAAGCTCGATATAAAACCTTCAGATCTTGATTTTTATTTATTTAAATTAAATAAAAATTTATCGGATAGAGCATTCATGTTCACATAAATACAAAAATTGGCGCTACTTGGACCCCCCCTGAATAAACTTTTTTTTAAATTGTTTATAAACACCCTACAATGACTTCAAATAACCTGAGCAGCTTAAAAAGATAATTTTTGAGTTCTGGTGAAGTTCCATGTTGAAAAGCATGGTGAAACAGTCAAAACTCTTTATGAGGTGAGCCCGGAAGGTAAAAACATGTTCTCATTCTATTATTATCATGGTGACCACATTATTAAAAAATTGAAGGTGTCCCATCGGCCGTCCGTGTGTTTTTGGCCACCGGCTGTCTAATTTTTTTCAGCGCGCCGGCTTTTATCCTGTCACCCAATTTTTCTTTTCTGCTTCCTAGCCGTCCGCCGTCCCACCCCCTGAGTTATTTATTCATGGCTGTAACTGAAAACCGGCATCAAAAGTCATAGTTTCGGTATCAAATTCAAATTTCCGCTAAGAATAGTGAATTTCGGCATCTAATTACTGAATGTCTGTGCTTATTAACTTATTAAATTTTAAATTCCGCTCAAGATAATAAACATTTGAAAAAATAGTACTGTTGATAAGCACAGACAGTCAAATAAAAAATTAGATGCCGAAATTCAGTAATTAGATGTTGAAATTCAGTATTCTTAGCGTCAATTTGAATTTGATGGCGAAATTAATTATTTGATGCCGAAATTAAGACTTTTGATGCCGAAATTCAATTTGATCCTTTATTTATTCAAATCAAGAATTGTAGATCGATGAAACGAAACTTTCTTGGTAAAAAGAAAACTTACTGTAAAATTATTTTGACAGCCGAAATTCTGAATGAAATCCTCAGCTTTTTGAAGCGGACTGATCTAAACAACTATTTACTAGTGTCTTCACGATTCAGGCAACTTATTCTGACTTTCTTCTCAACATTTCCATTGAGAAAATTTTATGGGATTACTGTTAACACTAGACTAGATGGTTGGGATGTTCGTCTCTACCATGCCTACAAGAGCACATGCAGCTTTATTCCCCCTGCTACATCTCAGCAAAGCTATGAGTCCAATGAAAATGCTAATAATCTGCAGATCAGTTTATCTGTTATGCTGCCCTATTTACAGTTTAAATTAATTTGTGTGGAACAAGTCCATTTCCATCTTTGCCTTCAAGAAAGCAGTATTTATACGTCCAACTTGCCATTGATTAGTCATATTTGGAGACAAGCCTCAATGAAAATAAGCTGTGGCTTTCCAAAACAGTTAACAGATGAACAATACTATGAACAGCTTTTGCTTTTTGAGTATGTACTGCCTTGCAAAAATTTGAAACTTTCCCTTTATCCAAGACCAACAGCAATTTTGCTAGCCAAGTTTGAGCGAATATTTGAATGTGATTTAGTTGATCTGAATAGACTCAGTGGCTACGCTATAGGTAGTCAAATTTTTGCAAATTTTCTGCATACAATTCCAGGACACAGACCAGGAAAGCTCAGGCTTCATGTGTGCTCATGCAAACGAAGCATTCAGTCGGAAACTTTAGATATTGTAAAGCAAGTATGTCTTTTTACATTGAAAACCTGATAAAATTACAGCTTGTGTAAAGATAAAAAAGATAAACCGCATGCCCTACAAAGTCCATTCTCGCATAGGCTGAAAAACTTTTCACCTTAAGTTTTAAAGTCTTTTGCTAGTTCCGGTTTGACTAGGGTTGTGGAATTCTCCGAAAAAATAAAAATCGGAGAATTCTCTCGAGTGAATGCAGGTTTTTATTAGGAAAGACTGGAAATTCCTGAAAATTCTCCGGAGAATTCTCCGAAATTCGGGAGAATTCCACAACCCTAGTTTGACAACCTGGTCCGAAATACGTGGAAAAATAGGTTTTCATGTTTTTTTTGTTAAAAAATAATGTTTACTTATTGTAAAAAAATCGCTTATTTAGACAAAGAATATAATTTTTTTGTCTGAAAATCTGATTTGTTTGGATTTGTCTGACTTTCAAAATTGTCATCTGGAAACCGTGGGCATTAACCTTTTATGGATAAAAAAATTAGGGCTCCGGGTTTTTTAATTGGCTTTCGGCTGACTTGAACCATGGGGAAGCCCAAAGAAAGACATCAGCAAAGCTATATACATCGTGATTACACATACCGTATTTATTCTGATAGAAGGCCACGGCCTTCTATTTTTCAAACCCTTTCAGGTGGTGGCCTTTTATTAGAGACTGGCCTTCTAATAGAGACTGGCCTTCTATTAGAATAAATACGGTAGTTATTCTGTAGACACAGTCTTTGATTCCGAATAAAAAACTATCACACTTGAACAATTGAAAAGATGTGCGCAAGACAAAGATTGGCAAAAATTTTGCGAACATTCTTCATAATACAGTCGAACCTCGATACAACGACACTTTGGAGAAGATTTGGTTGGTTAAATCTTTGCAAAGTGACACCTCGATATAGTGACACTCTAAAGCCGGTCCCTGGGGTATCGTTATATCGAGGTTTGACTGTAAAACACTATTTTCAGCGTTTCTTGCAAGATGAGACATCTCGCTCATTCAGCTTTTCATTTAATTTGCCGAAAAGAAGTGACATTTTTGATATATTTACTATGAGAAGTCCTGCCAACAACGATATTTATCACTAGAAGTGATAGACGAAAATGAAAAGAGAAGAACTTTTTGTTTAACTCGTACAAGAATAATTATTTGATGAAAAAATTGTTTCTTGGTTATTCTGTATGTGCGTCATAGGATCTGAGCTTATAAAATTACAGTAAAATTGTTTTTTCTACAAATAAAAAAATTTGCCTTTTGAACTTGACTGCTCGAGAAGTTGGTATTGTCAGGCTTTTCGTTGCGGGATAGTGTTTTTAATAATTTGAAGCAACGAAAGGCTCAATATAGTTAATGTACTCCATAACTGTGACGGTGCTCTTACTATTAAATCGTGACAAAAAAATCAATTTTTATCTCAGTGAACACTTATTTATATTAGAAAAGATCAGGTAAATGGGACAAAAAAGCTGCAAATCTCGAAAGAATAAACTGATTGTCTGAACACAGATATTCTACATGATTTTTTGAGTTTCTTGGACAGACGAAACTTAGATACATGTGTTTTAGTCTGTAGGTTATTTCATCAACATATCGACAGCCATTTTTCTTGCAAACCGTACCAATATTTTTCCAGAGCCATTTTTTTCATTCACCAAGTGTCGTACAACAAAATATATTTGGAGAAAGATCACGATCGCTTTATTTCTAATCCAGCCACATCTAAAAAAGTTGCTGTTTTGTCCAAAAAATACATGAGGTCCAAAGTGACTGAGTTAAGCATTTTTTCTGGCTGTTTTACCGACGATTGCGAAAAACGCTGATGACTATGGCTCATATTTGGAGTGATGATCAGTTAGTACTAGCGTTTGAAAAGAATTCTCAAGGCAATAAAAGACCAATAGTAAAACTTCTAGATAAGGTATTTTTCGCACAAGAAAATAATAATGCTCCAATTTGAAAAAAAAATTGGTATTTATTGTTATAGAAAAAAAATCAAAGGTAAGCGCTTTGAAAAAATTGAGATTGTTTAATTTTTTACAAGTGCTGAATAAGTTCCCGATTTAAAAGGAGATAAAATAAACATCGGTAATTTTCCTTTTTCAAAAATTTGTGAAAAGTCATAACAGAATTTTAAAATTAAAAGCTCATCAACTATTTTGAAGAAGAGATTCATAGCTACAAAATGGTGTTTTGGGAATAATTTTTCGAAAAAGATAAAAATAACCTGAAACTTTTTGAACACCCGGTACCATTATACAACACTAGTAGTTTATACTTTAAAGTTTAAACGTTTCATTAAGGTTTTTCTTCTCCAGTTCTTAAAAAGTGCTCAAACTTGGCCATTGAATTAGGCACGCAAGGACCAGCTTTTTCTTTTTGCGACTATAAACAGCTTTATCAATGTCAGCTAGTCACTTTTCGTCAAATGGTGCATTACATCCGGATACCGGACTTTCTAAATTTTATACATGGTATTCCTAAAGACAGACAGGATCATTTACAGATTGAGTACTTATTCGGGTGTATAGGTCCACGGGCTCATGTTGCATTTCACACACTCGTTGATGGCATTAAATCAGTAAGTTCCCATTATAATATACAAATGTACCAGAATTTACATTTTTACAGTACTTTGTGAATTCAACAAAAGAATACTCCTTTAAAGTACAAATCGCAATCAGAATTGGTCAAGCTGTTCCTGTTGACAGCTTTGAACTGGAAAACCATGCAACTAAGCAATGTTTACAAATGGTTAAAAAACTAAAGTATGATGTGCAGTTTTACTTTTTCGAAATTGTATCACTTTAACTAAAAAAAGTGTGTAAATAAAATCTTGTCCTAATGAGGACATCTATTTTAATTTTTCATAAAAGTACAGATACCGTATTTTCTCTAATTAAACCACATGTGGGTTTATTTTTCAACCTCCCTATAGGGGGTGGGTTATTAGAGAGTGTGGGTATAATAGAGAGTGTGGGTTTATTTATTAAGGCGCGACAATGTTCAACAACGATGTTCAACAACGACAATATCAACAACTTCTTCTTCTGCGCTGACCATTTGTTGTGCTTTCATTTGGATCGTTCGGCGACTGATCTTGAGCTTCTTTGAATGGCGTTTCCTGACCCAAGCTGCCAATTGCGTGTCAAGATCTTAAAACTTGAGCGGGCGACCACCACCAGGATGTTTCTTCTTGTTCTTGCCATCCGTTGCGGATTCCCTAGAAGTGAAAAAAAATATATAAAACAGAAAAGCTGGAAGGAAATCTAACTTGAGTTGTTTCAGCTGGTTCTCCTTCTTGACCCACTCAATGACTGACGAGCGATCAATGTTGAACTTTTTGCTGGCTGCTTTCTTCGAGACTTGCTTGGCATGCTTGACCACTTGCAGCTTTCATTCTGTTGTGTAGGCCTTGCGCTTTCTGGACTTGACTGGCTGCTCCTCTTTGCTGCCGGACAGATCGCTCCGTAGTTCTGCATAATTTGGTCCATAGCTTCACTGAAAAAGAAAGAAAAATCAATAAAAATTCAAACGCTGTTTTTTGTGGCAATCAGGATAAAATGACCCTTCAGGGGTGTGGGTTAATTGGAGAGTGTGGGTTTATTTTTCAACCTCCCTCTGGAGTGTGGGTTTATTAGAGAGTGTGGGTACAATAGAGAGTGTGGGTATATTAGAGAAAATACGGTAACATCGAATCAAGGCTGGGCAAATATCAGATCAGCTTAAAGGGGCATGCCCACGCTAATAAGAGGTGGTGCCGGGAATTCAAAATTTTTTTCTAATAATCGATTTTCTGTACGGAATTTTCAACTCGGTTTCTAACAAAACAAGGCCTAGAATTTATTTTTAGGCATGGTTTTGTTAGAAAACAACAAAACATTTCCTAATCATTGAATTTCTGTACGGATTTATCAACTTGGTTTCTAACAAAACCATACCTAAAATATATTCTAGGCCTTGTTTTGTTAGAAACCAAGTTAAAAATCCGTACAGAAGTTCAATGAATTCCCTGGCACCACCTCTTATTAGCGTGGGCATGCCTCCTTAAATCATCGTTCAGATCGCCAAAGATCAAATCAATTTAGATAAGATCGATCAAAACGGGCGACGGTGAATTCGTCCACGGTGAATTCGTCCACGGTGAATTCGTCCACAGGTGAATTCGTCCACAGGTGAATTCGTCCACAAAAATAAAATTTGGCGTTATTTCTCCAATTTGATTGTTCAAATTTTTTTAGCGTATATATGCTTTTCATTCTGTGAATTTTATGGCTAACTGTTTTTCGTTGTTATCTTTTTACGTGTGACTTTGTGAATTTACTTTTCTTGGTTTACTGTTCTTAGTCAAATGTTTTAGATACTTAGTAAGTAAAAAGTAAGTATTACTTAGTAAGTATTACTTACAAGAAGAATGACCTTCTCAAAGACCTTCTTATTCCAACTTTTTCTTCTCTTTCCCTTTCTTTCTCCAGGTTTCTATATCTATATTCTCCCAGTAAAATTCTTCTTAATTATACTCATTTTTTCTAACTTAAAATTATGTGTTAGATTAAGTTTGTTAGGACTAAAATCAATATTTCACCCACGCAAACCCCAAAACGTGCGGTGGTTACCTCCTGGTCAGGTGGATGTCCACCTGGATGGCCTACAAAATTAAAATTTCTTTAGAATAAAAAATAAACCATTTTTTATTACTTAAAATTGTGTGAGGAATTCGGCTTGTTAAGACAAAAGTGCGATTTTACCTACCCAACTCCAAACCTGGGTGGCTACTACCTGGACAGTTTGATATCGAGGTAACTCCAGAGTAGTGGTAAATTCACCCAAACGACCTGAAAAGTCAAACGCCTGCTTTTATATCTTTCATTATGGTAAAAAAAAAGGTATGCGCTCAGGTGGATTCGAACCAGCGACCTAAATCAACCCTTAGAATTACTAACAACCCATCATGCAGTGTGACCAAACAAGTGGTCGTCTACTTGGATCAAAAATTCTTTTTTTACGTTTTCGGGTTCAAAACACTTTTCTGCACTAATTCGAGCATCCTGAAGATGGTTTGACAGTGGTAAAATTACGTTTTTACCGAGAAATTTTTGAGTTATTGCTAACGATTGATTTTGATAAATCAACAATTAGCAATATCTTAAAAATTTCTTGGTAAAACGTGATTTTACCACTGTCAACCATCTTCAGGATGCTCGAATTAGTGCAGAAAAGTGGTTTTGGAACCCGAAAACGTGAAAAAAGCATTTTCGATCCAAGTGGACGACCACTTGGTTTGGTTCGTCCTCTGGATGGAGTTCTGAGCGATTATAAGTGGTGATGTAGAGCTTGCTGGTTCGAATCCACCTGGACGCATACCTTATTTTTTATCATGATTTTGAGTATTTGAGTGGTGTAGAAGTCCATGCACTCATCACCAAGGTCGCTGGTTCAAACCCTCTGGGTGCAATTGTCCTGAGTAGAGGACCTCGATTCATGTCCTGGTCACTAGGTGCTTGACGGGGTTCGGATAGCATAAAGTGCTTTTAGATGATTGGGGAAACGTCTACGCCCTCCGAAAACGGTGTCTCTGTGACCAAAACAGCCAATTCCGCGTCGAAATAAGATCTATGGCCAAAAACAAGAACTTTATGACCAAAAAGATATACCACCCGAAAATATCCACGGAAAAGTTTTCTCACCACATGTGCCTTTACCAAAAGAAATTTTACCAAATGTGCCTTTACCAAAAGAAATTTTACCAAATGTGCCTTTACCAAAAGAAATTTACCAAATGTGCCTTTACAAATGTGTCTTTACCAAATGTGCCTTTTACCAAATATTCCTTTACCTTTTTCGGTACAGCCGAAAAATATAATTTTATTTTTGTGGACGAATTCACCTGTGGACGAATTCACCTGTGGACGAATTCACCTGTGGACGAATTCACCGTGGACGAATTCACCTAGAGCCATCAAAACCGCTCTTCAGTGGCATTTAGGCTATCCGAAGTGGAATTCTGAGCAATCCGAGTTATTTTCAAGCTATGAAATTCCCACAAATTTTGACCTAAATTGCAAAGTTTTATCAATTATGTTTGTCATGTCGATGTAATCTAATCTTGATCTGCTCTTTGCCCACCTCTACATGGAATAAATATCCAATAAAAGGTTCGAAAACGGAAAAAATTTAAACTCGCAAAATTGGGCAGCCGACGATTGCGCCATTTCAAATTGCGCCAATTCAGATTGCGCCACATTCAAATTGCGCCAATGCAGATTGCGCCACTGCAAATTGCGCCACTGCAAATTGTGCCAAAATCGAATTGCGCCACTGCACATTGCGCCATTACAACCCTGCAAATTTCTGGTCATTTTACTGAAATTGGTCATTGAAGGACATGAAAACAGTCAGCCCTAATAGTAGAAGGGAACAAAATTCGTTGAGATCAGATTAAAAAAAGCATTTGCCTAACTTTGATTAGAATATATAGTGGCGCAATTTGATTTTGGCGCTATTTGCAGTGGCGCAATCTGCATTGGCGCAATTTGAATGTGGCGCAATCTGAATTGGCGCAATTTGAAATGGCGCAATCGTCGGCTGCCCGCAAAATTTTAAACTGATAAGTTATAAGTGATAAGTTCAAACCCACTACAGTCAGGGTTCACAGATGTCCTGCTTAGCAGGAATTTCCTGCTTTTTTATTTTAAAATCTGCTTTTTCTCCGTGAAAAAGCAGGAATTTTCGCACATCTCATAGCATTTTATAACAGCTTATTCCTGCTTTTTGTAGATTTTTTGGTTTAAATTCCTGCTTTTTGGAAACAAAATCCTGCTTTTGCGATTTTCGATCTGTGAACCTGACTACAGTACTTATATATAAAAAATTTTAGATTTTCCAGGAATTTTCACGAAAATCTTTAAAATTTAAATCCAGTTTGATTTGAACTAGACAAAAAAGGGAAAAAGTCGGAACCTGGGAGTTTAAAAATTGTTCGCATCTCGGTGTGCACACTCCTCTCCCGAAAATTTCGTGTTTTCATATTCATGCACCCGCCCAAAAGCAAGCAATATAATAATTACAGACAATGGCTCATTCATTTATCAGCACAAGAAAACAGGATGCAATTGAGACAGAGTGTTGGAAAAATTTGTTTATGATTTCTACTCATCCTGATTATCATCGGTGAAGTCAATAGGGTCGTTTGTGAAATCCATCTCCACTAGCTTTTGCTGCGGCATCCGAGCTTTCTTTGCATCTTCGCTTTGCTTGAGATATTGCTCTTGAGTCAGCGGCACAGCAATTCCATCGGTGTTGGTACGGCTTTTGATTCTTCGATTTGAACACTGAAAACCACCACCGTATCACACAGTTCGATATGAGCAGGAATTGCTTACTTGATCAGATCAGTGTATGCAGTGTTCTTGTTTCCTTCCAATCTCGGAACATTCTTGCGGCATCAACATTGGCTGGAGAAGACAAGTTCGGTTCATTCAGCATGGAGATGATCGAGAGTAGGACAGTGCGGACAGACTGAGTGATGTTCCATCGTTCGTTGTCGGCTTCACCACTGGTAGCTTCATTTTGGGCGGAATGCAAGATGCTGATACAGACAGTGCCATCCTTAAATTCATTTCATGAAAAAAAAGAATGAAAGTAGAGAGGCTACCGGTAGACATTGGGATGAAGGGGAGGATTAGTGAACTTGAGAACTGGCGGAGCGAAAGGATAGTTGTCTGGAAAGCTCAGGTTTGCGACGAAATATCCCCCCTGCAAAACACAAAGTAATTAAAACTGTGCTGATATTAGAAATGCTCTTATACCTGATAGACTGTGTCAGGAGCTCCGAAAATAGCAACTTTCCAAGAGAGAAAATTAGTTTCGTTCGGTTGAAAGATCACGAAGCCTGCATCAACATTACTTTTTAGTTCACGGAGCTCATTCTGCAGCCGAAGAAGTGTGGCACGAGGAATTGTTCGAGCACCAAATGAAGACTGCAAAGAGGTAGTTTCGGTTTAAAAAAAATCAAATGCTAAAAACAAACCATTTCTTATTTGCTTGAAAGACTTGTACAAATAGAGAGAGGGCAGAAGAGACAAGCAACCGGCAGCAAGAAGATTTTTCTGAAGAATAACAAGTTGGAAACGTTGGGAAAAAGCTCTATATATTCGCATTATGGAATTCGAAAAACAGTTCATCTCGAAAAGATTTGTATTTCCAAAAAGTTAATTTAAAAATAGTAGTTCTAGCAAACTGAGACGCTCGAGGGACACGGACAATTCACCCCCAGCCGATTCACCCCAGTCAATTCATTCCCAGCCGATTCACCCCCAGTCAATTCATTCCAGCCGATTCACCCCCGACCGATTCACCCAGAATAGTTCACCCCCAATCATTCACTCTCATTATTGTTTCTTGAATCTCGTACAAGCAGTCCCTTCACTGAAATGGAATTCAAGGTTGCTCTGTAGATATGCTAGGTGGCTCAGTAGGTGTGCAAGATGGCTGGAGAGGTATGCGAAAATACTCAAGCACTTAAAAGTCCTGGTGAGACCTTCTGTCAGATGGATATCCACCCAGGTGGCCTATATGCCACCTGGATTGCTTATCCTCGATCAGGACGCCTGATAATCATAACCATGGCTTAGTACATCTAACTGGCAACTACCACTAGGGTACTCCCATTCCTAAAATAAATAGATCCCACTCCTAAAATATTAATATGGAATGCTTCGACAGAGGATGATCTCAAGGAATATTTTTTTAAAAAGGTGTGCTTTTTGGGTGGGTAGGTATAATGTTTAGATAATGTGGATTAAGAGTGGTAATGATACCCAGATGGTGGTGCTCAGGTGGTGGTACACAGTAGTGGTACCTAGGTGTAATACCCAGATAGGGTACCCAGGTGGTAGTCCTATGGTATTGACGTGCAGGTGTAGTATCCCGACGGTGGTACGCAGGTGGTAGTACTCAAATGGTGGTAACCATATTGCGGCACCAGGTGGTGGTATAAATTTTCAGCCAGTCCCTTGAGTTACGTAATAGCGAGGTTCGCCTGTATTCGTTAACTAGAGCCTACCGCATATAGAAACTCTGGTATGAATCAATTTTAGGCTAAAATTGACTTCTAGTTAGCTTAGAGAACTATTATGTGATCTTATTATGTGTTGCTTACTAAGCGCGCCTAAAATACCATTTCGATGGGCACTACTGGAGTTGCCGTGCCAAGAACAGCTTGGTCTCCCAAGCTAAACAAAAACAACAGGGGCCTTAAAAAATATTTCGATTTTGAGATTTTGGGTGCTCAACCAAAATTTAAAAGTGGAATCAGGTAAACTCGTGGTAACTAAGAAAACGCAAAAAACAGATTGCAAAATAATTTTTTTAAACTGAGATATAGGTCCTTAAGGTGGGCGTTTATTAGAGGATGGGCGTTTATTAGAGGGTGGGCGATAAATATAGTGAATGGTGCGTAGTCGTTTGGCGGTTGGCGTGACAAATGTCACAAAAACCGCCAAACGTCTTAACAAAACGCCAAACTTTTAAAATTTGAATTTCATTATTGTTTTTTGTGCGGTCGTGTGTTCTTTACTGTGTGTGTGTTGGAGACCTCAGCCGTTAGACACTATTGAAACTATTACCAGTACAGCCACTTCGACGTTGTAAGACGTTGTAACTATGCGTTTTGTGCGGAATTCATCATGGCCATCATGCCCAGCGTAAATTCCGCACAAAACGCATAGTTTAGTACGCACGGCCTTTCCCGTGTTAATGGTGCCGACATTTGTTATTTTTTGTGTTCATCGGCTGTCCGCCGTTCAGTCGGAGCCCACCATTTACTCGGCTGACAGAGTGGTCTCCGCGATTGTTCAGTGTCACTAAGATATCTAGAGAAATTACAGTGTATCTAAGTGAGAGTTTAATTATCAGTAGTTCCGAGGCGCACGACGTTAAAGTGAAAAAATAAAGTTAGCTAATTAGTCAAACACTGAAAATGACAGTGAGAATAGCAGAATACAGGTAATAAGTAAGGATTCTGATGTCGAAATTAAATTCCCTCAAACACGTTTACCCTAAGTGTTAAAAATGAAAAAAGTCGTTGTTACCAGCCCAATTAGAGCCCTATTACTGACAAGGAATGAATTAAATGGGGATGTATTTAATTAGGCCGATGAGAATTGCCGGTATAGAAAAACCCACAAACCTTCACAATACCCAAAAATGAGACTTTGAGAAAAAACGAGAGAGCAAAATAGCAAAAAACACACACGACCGCACAAAAAACAAAAATGAAATTCAAATTTCAAAAGCTTGGCGTTTTGTTAAGACGTTTGGCGGTTTTTGTGACATTTGTCACGCCAACCGCCAAACGCCCCTATGCCATAGTGAATACGGTAACGTCAATTTAAGGTCAGAAGTTCGTTCCAGCCTTGGTCCGACACTTTTTTCAACCTGATTTTTGAAACTTTTTGCGAGTTCTGTTTTTAATAGAGATGAAGATGAGACGAGATCTCGGCCGAGATCTTTGATTTTGGCTTGAAATCTCGTCTCGGTATCTCGCTCGGTCATTTTTGAAATCTCGGTCTCGGTTTTTGGTCAATCTCGATCACCAAAATTTAGAACCTGGTCATAGAAACTGGTCATATTTGTATCATTTTTCTGCATCATCTTGTAACGCATCTAAAAAATCCCTTCTTATCATTCTTATCGTCGTATTTTTTCTGCTTGTTGAACATGTCTTATGCTCTTATCCTTAGATGAGTGTTGTTGGAAGATTGGACTTTTCTCGTAAGTGTTTGCTAAAGAAGAAAAGTGTGGAACCTACCAAAAACATGACCACGATGACGGATCACGGGACCAAAGGGCCTTTTTGTGCACGCTAAAACACATGCCGAATATTGCTAAGCTGAAAGAGATGAAGGGCTCTTCATGTGAAGCAAGCGTCAGAGAAAATTTATCCAAGTTGCGCGTCGTTATCTTTCAGCCCCAGCAACATGTCAACCAAGCGAACAAATATTTTCTGTCGCCCATGATCAGTAAAACTATAAAAGGAGTAATCTTAATCCAGAGAAAGCCGAAATGCTCATATTTGTGAAAAATGCTTTGCCTATTATCAATTACTGTTATTGATTTTGCTAGTTGTGTGATGCTATTATCTCGCTCGGTCATTTTTTTATATCTCGGTCTCGGTTTTTGGTCAATCTCGATCACCAAAACCTGCTAATCATCGAAAAAATTTCGCGGATGGGATTTTGGAGAAGGTTTCCAAAAAGAACAAGAACCAGAAGATACTGTAAATTTGATTATTTAATAGGATGTTTGATTGTTAAATTGAACCTTTGTCAAGGGCCTCAAATCCTGTGACGGAAAAATCTGTAACTTCTGAAATAAAAAAAAAAAATTAGTCAGAGACGTTTTACTGTCCTTAGTGGCTTGCAAGGTTCCACAAGCTATTTCGAAGAGTGTAAGCGGCGCAAAACCATTTTTGAGCAGAATAATCTATAAAAATGTATTTATAGGTATATTTATTACTCGAAATTTTTATTTTTATTTTCACAGATTAACGAAACCTTTACAGATTAACGACATCCCCGACCTTGTTTTTTTGTTTAGCAAACAATAAACTTTAAAAAGACGACATTATACATTAACGTCATCTCAGGCTCGGTACTTGGGGTCACGACTCGTGACTCACGAGTCTCTTTAATCAGTTAACCACTGAAGAAAAATTGAAGTTCCTAAAAAATATCAGTTTTTTAATTTTTTTAATTTGGATCTTCTGAAATTGAACCAGAGCTGTTTTCTCAGAATATTGAAAAGATCACCCTGAACCATTCTCGACCACCTTGAAATACCCCGAAAATTGTTCAGTGTGGTAAGCATAGTTGGATCGCCGCCGCCGCCAGGCGGCGGCGACAAAATATGAGGTGCCGCCGGAAGGGCGGCTGAAAATAAGGTCGGCGGCGATGTGGCGGCGGTGCCGCGGTTGCGGCGGCGGCGAGGGCGGTAGCAGCGATGCTTTTCTTGGTACCTGTAATCCATGGACTTCTGGAAGTCTAGAATTGAGTTAAAAAGTAAATTGGTTTTGTACATTTTACAGTACAACTTGACTTTCTAGACATATCCTCGATTTCTCAGATGGCAATTGAGATCTTATCAATGCCAGCTACAAGTGCAAGAGTGGAAAGACTATTCAGTATCATGGCTATGCTCTATTCAGGAAGAAAGACTCCAACAGGACCAATTTTACAAAGTAGCAAAACAATGCTTGTTTTAAATGGTCATCTTATAAAAATATGATAAAATGACATAATTTAGAAATTTACTGTTCTCTTACAAAATATAATTCTATGACAAACATAAATTTAACAGGAAACTTTTGTTTGACAGTGAAGCGTTAGCTGGCGGCGGCGGTGGTGTCGGCGGCGTTTTTCAGAGGCGTCCAACCATGGTGGTAAGATACTGGTTTGAAGCGGTTTGGGATGGTAAAGCCACTACCCTCTAGTCTTAAACCATAACTAATTGCAACAAATTATGTTTATTAGAAGCCCGTTTTTTGTTGTATATACACAAGGCACGTATAAACGATCTATACCCACTAAACATTTATTCTCAAAAAAGTCGTGCTATGTTGCGAGGTAACTCTGAAGAGTTTCTTTGTCCTTGGTATGCCGGTTTATTGATGGGTCATTTTGTTCCAATTCTTTGCTGACCAACCAAATTATCTCTTCCAAAGTGCCGGTTTATCAAAGTTTGGCGGTATCAGTTTATCAAGGAAGAGAACAGTACAATCTCTACCTAATCTTTGATAGCAACCCTTAACTAGTCCAATTAGTTAAAAGTCATTTCATTCAACCCAGTAGCAATAACCATGTCTATCAACCTTCGCAAGCGCCTCAATGCTGCTGACCACATGGATCAATCTTGTAACAAAAAAATGCGATATTCCAAAGTCTTGTCACAGTTACACGTAAGCTTTTTAATTTCACTCTGAAGCTGTTAAAGTTTAATAAAAAAAGGTTTGTTCAGTCTATTTCTCATTTGCCAAAAGAAAACCGTGGTCAAATCAATAAATTGCCTTCTGAGACACTGGTAAGTCTTTTTTTCAGATTTTCAAAGTTCAAACCAAAAATATTTTCAGGTCACAATATTCGAACATCTTGATGTAGCCAGCAGAATGAGCATCGAAGTGGTTTGCTGTAGATGGAGACGAATTAGTAGTGCTCACAGCTAGAGCAAAAGTTCCAGCTAGTAATCAGAAATCTTCTGGACACTTTCATAGAAAATCCTGACATAAAAGACTTGCAACACAAGAGGCATTGCAGAAAATACATGAAAGAAATCGGGAATGGGAAGGTATTGGTTTTTTTTGAATGATTGCGAACCTCAGTAACTAGCTTCGCGAATTTTGATTTCGATTCATCTGCCATAAGTTTAAAATTTAAAAAAATCAAACTGTGTGTGTAGCGAAGTGTCTCCATGCTAATACCTTGTTTCTTTTCAGCTATCTTCTCTGATGGTCAGATGTGCAAAATATGTAACAGATGTGGACTTCGGTGAGTTAGGAAACTACACCAACTTCGCTAATTGCTGGTACATCGTACTTGAAAAAATTCCTTGCGACCAGCTCGAGCATATTGACATGTCTGGCATTGAAATTTATGATCATCACCTGAATTTCTTAGCCCGTCGTTTTCGCACACTAAAAAGCGCTACATTCAAAAGGTGCTTCTCAACAAACCTGGTATTTTAAATTTTTTTTCTTTTTCAGTTCTCAGTAAAATTATAATCTTTTACGGTGACGGTCTCTGACGGTTTTACGGTGACTAAAACTTTAGGACTTTAAAATTACCCCCCCCATACTAGGATTTTTTGAAAAGTTACTCAAAATCACCCAACGAACTCATGTTAAAAGAAACATTTCTAAACCTTTATGATTCGAAAAATTAGAATTTTGTAAAAAAAAATATGCCTTCCATTTTCTCTTCATTCTTTTTTAGAGTATTTCAAGGGGCAACTTTTTATTGTCGCCGAATGACTTCTTTCTGTCGTCCAAAATATTTTTCTTGTCGCCGACGAGTTTTTCCACAATAAATATTCTTGTAAAATTTGTCTTAAAAAAGGCTGACAAACGTTATTATAATACATTAAAAACTCGATATAAGGACACACTCCATTTAAGGACACCCAAATTTTGTTTTGGTTGGTTTTCCCTTAATTAAGGGAAATTGACATTCGATTTAAGGACACTCGATTTAAGGACACACTCCATTTAAGGACACCCAAATTTTGTTTTGGTTGGTTTCCCTTAAATAAGGGAAATTGACACTCGATTTAAGGACACTCGATTTAAGGACACACTCCATTTAAGGACAGCATTTTGGCAGTCCCGTCTCAATAAAGCGACACTGGATTTAAGGACAGCAAAATAAATTGACACAAAATTTGAAATATTTGCTGTCTCAGAGGGAAAACTTTGACATTTTTGAGGACGAATGCTTTTAGATTTTCATTCTTGTTATTGTACCATTTTCGAAACTTCGTGTCCGCAATTGTTGTGCTCTTTTGACCGATTGTTTAATGGTTGGTTCTTTTTCAGCATTGAAATGTCAACTCCGAGCAGGAAGCGCCGCGTCATTTCTTTGGATCAGAAAAAGGAAATCATCGAAGCTTCAGTGGGCAAGACATCCGAAGATCTGGGCAAGCAATTCGATTTGCCATCTTCATCTGTTCGCAACATTCTGGGCGACAAGGCGGCAATTCTCAAAGCGATCGAAGAAGGAGGGGAAGCAAAGCGTGTCCGTCTGAAAAAGGCAAAAACGAGGATCTTGAGAAGGCGATGCTGCAATGGTTCAAAGAAGCGAGAAGTGAAAACGTCCCAATGTCCGGGAGATCTAGAAGGTATGATCTTGGTTCGTTGTTCTTTGTTTTCATTTACCTTTCGGTTTTTTCAGACAAAAGCAATGGATCTGGCAGTTCTCCTTGGCGTGGACGGTTTCAAAGCAAGTGAGGGTTGGTTCGGCAAGTTCAAGCACCGTCACTCGATTGTCTTCAAAGAAAACCAGGGCGAGCAGGTGAGATAGATATGCTGGCTCTCGGGAACTGGCAGCAAGATGTTCTTCTCAAAGCGATTTCACACTTCTTCGCCGACGACGTCTTTAACGCAGATGAGACCGGCCTGTTTTGGCAACTCCTCCCGAACAAGACTCTGGCTTTCAAGGGTAGGTTTTGAGGATTTTGTAGATTACTAGTAGATTTTTTGTTTGCAGGCGAGCGGTGCATGGCGGAAAGGAGGTGAAGGTGCGCGTGACGGTACTGGTGGCCGCAAACATGACTGGAATGAAAAGCTGCCGCTGCTGGTGATCGGGAAGTCGGCCAAGCCAAGGTGTTTCAAGGGCAAAGAAGTTCCGCTCTCATACAAAGCCAACCGCAAAGCACGGATGACAGGTACTATTCTTTTTTATTGCTATTTGCTTGCTTTTCAAAATGTATGTGAAATTCGGAGTATTTTCAGCCGATCTGTTTGAAGAATGGCTTAAGCAGTGGGATCGCAAGCTAAAACGGGATGGGCGCAAGATACTTCTGGTCCTTGACAACTTCTCCGGGCACACGAAAATTCCTCTGGACCAAATTACCTTTTGTTCCTACCGCCGAATACTACTGCTGCTTCCCAGGTTAGTTCTTAGCTTTTACGTTGTGGATGTACGTAAATGTTCGGCATTGCATAAACCTTCTCCTTTAGCCATGTGACCAAGGGATCATCCAAAATGTGAAGGTGCATTATCGTCGCTTCCTTCTCCTTAAACGAATTGACGCTTTCGACGCGATGATCGACTACAGGATGGATTTTTTCAAAGCTCTTCAGTTCCTGCGACGGTCGTGGTCGGATGTGAAGCAAGAGGCAATCGCCATCTGCTTCAAAAAAGCTGGGTTCATCAAACATGTGGAGGTGGTCATTTTGTCTAGCATTTTGTGTACTGTGAAAATATTCAGCCGTTTAATTCAGCCAACAGAATCTGCAGAGGATGCGGATGCAATGTACAATGAATTGATGGCGTAAGTGGACAAAGAAGTGCAAGAAACTGGGCGCGAGGAAGACGAGGAGCTGAACACTCTCTGGGCAGAACTGCAGCAGATGAATCTGGCAGAGGGCACTCTGCAGGAATATTTGGGCGTGGACGATCAACTTACAACCGGTGGATCTCGCTCTTTGGCCGAAATCGCAGAGGAAGTCTCGAATGTGAATGTGGAAGAGCCGGAAGGGAAAGGCAAGTCTTTGCTTTGTGCGGGTTTCTTTAGGTATTTTGCTTTCAGTGAAACCGATGTGATGGAGATCGAAGAGGAACCGCAGCCAGTCACATCCCGAGAAGCCGCTGAAGTTTTGAATGTTCTCCAGCGCTACGCCGACGTGAATGCCAATCCCGAAATTCAGCTGCTGTGCGACAAAGTGGACAATGTGCTAGCCAAAGAAAGAATCAAGATGATGAAGCAGAAAAAATTGTTGAATTACTTTGCTCCTAACCAGTGATGGATTGTTATTGTTTGAATAAAATGAATATGGGCGAAAAAGGAGTGACTCTCTATTTAAGGACAGGGGTGCTGTATTTACGTCATATAAAACTCGATTTAAGGACACTCGATATAAGGACACTCGATTTAAGGACAGTGTTTTTGCCGGTCCTTTGAGTGTCCTTAGATCGAGTTTTGACTGTAAAAGAAAAAGCGTGTGAGCGACAACTTATTTAGCGACAAGAATCAGTATTTCGGCGACAGGAAGAAGTTATTCGGCGACTTTTTTTATTCCTCCTCTTCTGGCTGTTTCGTGTTGAGACAATAAATTTTTTGAATTAAATTCTATTTATTTTTTTCGACTGTACACTAAATCGAGTGTCGATTTGTTACTCGGGACCGGCTCCAGGCGTACACTAAATCGAGTGAACACTAAATCAGGTGTAAACTATATCGAGAGTCAGTTTACCTTTAAATTTATAAATTTGAAAGCTAATAACCGTACTTTTTAAGCTAGCCTACCTAAATACGATGTGGACACCAAGCGAGTATATGGTAGTGATTGTATTTGCATCGGTAAATTCGTTGATTTCCTACAAATGGCTGATTGAAACCAGGAAGTCAGCCTCGACCAAGTGAGCGCAGCAGATCATAATCCACTTCAATCACACGATGACAAAAAAAATCAATGGCGAAGAAAGACAAAAGATTCTACAGTTTTGGTATAAATTGACTTTTAAAACCTGCTGTGTTGTATTGTTGTCTCAGTAGATAGTGGTTATAGTGGTTATATAGGGAATATTCAGGAAGGGGAGGCACTAAAAAGGGGCTAATTTTGAACAAACAGGAATATGACGAACAAAGTTTGAATACTGGGGCCTACCGCATAAATAAACTCTGTTATCCATGCTTATTTCATGCATCCAGAGTCACTTTCGAGCAATTTAGACTAAGGTATATGGGTGTGTGCATCTCAAACCCTAGCAACCAAGCCTTCTGCGCCACCTTCGGGGGCGCAGGAGGCTTGGTTGGTTAGAGATGCGCGCAATTTCAAAATTCCCAAAACTCAATTTTTTATAAACCAGAACTCAAAAATAATATTTTTGAACTCCTGAGTGTATTATAGGGTGTTGGAAACACTTTCAAAAAATTCATTTAGGGGCGGGGAGGGTGGCTGTGGTGGTACCGTATTCTCTCTAATAATCCCACTGTGGGATTATTTTTCAATCTGCGGAAAATCTCAAAATTGTCAATGAAAAATGGCCCTAACTCTGAAATCCTAGTCAAAAAATCTGGGGGAAACTACAAAATGTTGCGTTGCAGTAAGCGAATTGAGGCGGCGGCTTAAATTATTGAAAAATACAGTTTTTTAGAAAATTCGGCCAAAATAGGTTAATAGAGAATATGACCCTAGTAGCGAATGAAACCCCCGCTAAAAAAAATCCTTCTAAAACTTAAATAAAGAGTATCCAAATATATGTCCCAGACCCCAGAAAATTACTTAAGACATTTATAAACCACAACTTCCGTACGCTGGCCTACCCCGGAGGGGTGAGTATTCGCTACTAGCGCCAAAAATCTCTTACCAAAATACCGTTTTCGTGCTGTCACCGAGAAATGTCTTACTAAAAATCTCTTACCGAAACAATTCTCACTGAAAAATTTCGTACAAAAACGACCGCGTACCAAATTGGCGCATATCTTTCGGTGGGCTGTATTGATTTTCGGCGTATCCCGTTTCAAAAAGCGCCAGTTTCAAAAATGTCCGTTTTCGTCATTAGCCGTTTTCGTAGTTAGCCGTTTTCGCATTTGTCGTTTTCAGGAGCTTTTTTCAAAATACAGTCAAACCTCGTTATAGTGCGACCCCTAAAAGTTCGTTCCAGCCTCAGGTCCGACACTTTTTTTAACTCGATTTTTGAAGATTTTTGTAAGTTCTGTTTTACAGTCTGGTCCCAAATATCGTCAGGATTCCGATTTTGCCGATCGTTTTTCTAAAACCTAAAATTTTTCTTTAAAAAAAACAAAACCTCGATATAGTGCGACCCTTTTCAAAATGTGGTCGCACTATATCGAGGTTTGCTTTTTTAGAAGAAAAAATTTTAGTTTTTAGAAAAACGATCGGCAAAATCGGAATCCTGACGATATTTGGGACCAGACTGTAAAAACAGAACTTACAAAAATCTTCAAAAATCGTGTTCAAAAAAGTGTCGGACCCGAGGCTGGAACGAACTTTTGGGGTCGCACTATAACGAGGTTTGACTGTATTCCGTTTCGACAAGATGAGTTTGGAAATTTGAGTTTTTTAGAGAAATGAGTTTGCGAGAATTTGGTTTTCGGAGGCATCTGAGTTTGCACACTCTTTCTTGGAAAGCTTCGTTATAGGTCATTTTGTGCTTGTTCTTTGCTCATGTATATTTACATAGAAATCATCGAAGACTCCAATTTTTTCACCGATCCTCTCTCCAGGTCTACATAACCACCCTACTGGTGCTTATACCCACTATACTGATATACCACCTACCATACAGGCCTACCTACCCACCCTACCGGCATAGATTGATATCTATTTACCTACAGGTACCCACCTGAGTAATTGGGGTTGGAGTTGGTGTGATGTTTTTGGCCCTATCAAATCGTGTTTTGTATGAAGTTTAAGTATGAAAGCTAGATTGGTTTTAAATTTTTTGAAGATTTTTTGGGATATCCAGGTGGATATCCACCTGGTTCTAAAATTTAGTTTCACAGCCTTTTAGATTTACAGCTACCTACCTCTCTAGGCTACTTATGCCGGGTTTCTGCATTTAGGTAGGCGAAATCGAAATTTCGGTCTTAACAAATCCGATTTCTGATGCCATTTAAAGTTGGAAATAGTGGTTTATTAGAGATTATACCTAAATTTTGCGGAATTTGAATTTAAGTCTGAAGCAACTAAACCAAGTGGTCGTCCTCCTGGATCAAATTTTTCTTACGTTTTTCATGTTTCAAAACCTGTTTCCTGGACTAATTCAGGCATGCTGAAGATGGTTTGACAGTGGTAAAATGCTGTTTTATCTAGTACCGTATTTCCTCTAATAGGAGCACCGGTGCGCTTATTTTTCGATCTACCGCTAGGGGTGCGCTATTAGAGCAGGTGCGCTTATTGGAGCGGGTGCGCTTGTTTTTCAACACAGCGAAAGTTTTAGTAAACACCAGTGAAGCTAACAAATTTTATTGCAATTCTGTAACAGCATGAAAGCTCAAACAATCAAACAAAGCTTTTTTGATGGGCACTCTCTGAACCAAGCTGTAAGCTGAATATCGAGTTCTTTAAATATCAGCGGCCGGCCTCCTCCTTGTAGTCTCTTCTTCAGCTTCCCGGCTGGCGACCAGTAGTCCTCCAACGCATTTTGTCCGCTAACACTGAAAATGTCCCCCCTTATTTGGCGCCCAGGGGGAAGTTAGAGACAAGGGGAGGGGGGAGGAGACCTAGCTAGAGGGGAAATCCAGCTTGAGGGAAAAAAACGATGAGGGAAAAAACGATCCTGACGATGGGGGTTTGAGCCCGGGTAGCGGTATCGAATTTCCGCTGCATTTTGCTAGCTTTCAATTGCCAATTTTTTCATCATTTTGGTGATGCTACTGCTCTGAAGCGAGCGGCTTTTTAAAATATAGCTTATGGGCTACAAAATAGCACCAAGCGCAATTGCAAACAATTTGTGTTTGGCTAGTCACTGCAAGTCACAGCTGCAAGACTTGTGTGGCCCAATGCGCTCCGAGCAATGTGCTTTTTCCACGTGATGCAGAATCTGCGCAAGATGATGAAACAATTGGGCCTCTCAAAAGAAACCAAGCAAGCAATCTACCGAGATGTGGGAAAAGTACAACTGGCATGTAGTGAGTCAGAATTTAAGCAAGGTTTTATTTCGCTGTTCAATATTACGTAATAAACGTCTGTTTTCAGCTGTGCGTGCACTTCTGGAATACTGGGCAATACATTATGCATCGCAAGAAGCAATTTGTACACAGTTTATTTCCTACTTTCGCACTTCCTGGGTCGAGTCAAATCTCAGTGGTTGGTATGAAGGATTTTCTAGCTTTCCATCTACGAACAATGGTCTTGAGTCCTGGAACCGTGTAATCAAAGACTGCGGTACCCTTCGTAAGCTTCTTCTACTGCGTCCTTTCCTGCGAGCAGCCGAAAAAATAATCGAAAATTGCAGCAAGTGTCCAGATCACCAGGTAATTCATTCATGCCTCATACCTTCTCGCGTTACATGGCCTTTCTTAGATTGTGGCCTCAGTTCCATCGATACCACAATCTCTTTATCGCGAGGCTCATTTATTAGAAGAAGAAGGTCGCCGAATTTATGGAAGCAGAAGTCTTTTCGTGATGCCATCGAAGAAGGTGACTGATCAAGATATCGTCTAGCGCTATGATCTTTTCAATGGGGGCTACATCTCGTCACTTGGGTTCAGTACTTGGTAGATTTTGCCGATGAATCGCTAAATCTGTTGTAATATAATCTGATTCAGGAGTTAAAGTCGCTCTTCTATGTAATTCTCCCATCTTCGCTCTGGCCAAGTTACTATTCGTGCACTTGTTATGAGGGGTCAAAGAAGGGAGCGTGCAAACATGCGCTGCTGATCATGAAGAAGCAAGGAGCCATTCAATTTCCGAGGCATGCTGTGGCTGATATATTGGGAAAGAAAAGAAAGAGAGGAAGACCTTCTCAAGGAGAAATTTTCAATTGTAGGCTTGTTATTGTTGAACGTTGTTAAAATGTGGCTTTTTTAACGAAAATAAATTGTGTAGTTGATATGGAAACGTGGATTGAAGAAATACTACAGGGAGATATACAGGGTGATCCAACTTTTTACCCGTATTTGTTTTGCCCGTAACTTTTTTTATATTCATTGAAATTTTTTGTACGACAACTCATTTGAAAGCCCTGTTTCTACCATTTCGTTTAAAAAAAAGATTGACTCAGTTTGATTACTCTGAGCCGAGTTACGGACATTTTATTTAATTACTGGAACCGACAAATTTATTCAACAAATTCAACAAAAAATCAACAACAATGTTTCTTATCTTGTCTCGACGCTCCTTCCATTTCTTTCAACGCAAATTCCAGACGACGGCGAAAATCATTCATTGCTCTCTCGATCATGGCTAGCGGCAACTGTCCCATTTCTTCGACGATCTTTTCACGCAGTGCAATCAAAGAGGCCAGAGGCTGATCCGTGTAGACCAAACTTTTTATGTAGCCCCAACAGAAAAAGTCCATCCAGGTTAAGTCAGGCGATCGAGGTGCCCATAAGATTGGTGCAGGATTCCGACCAATCCACCTATTCGGAAAATGAAGATTCAGCAGAGCTCGAACCTCAATTCCCAATGTGGCGGAGCCCCATCATGCATGAACACCAGTTGACCGAAATTTGGCCATTGCTGGAGGGCCGGAATCACATTCTGTTGGAGCATTGCCAAATATCGCTGAGCATTAACGTTTTCATCAAAGAAAAACGCCCAAAAACACCATAACGACCAATACCCGCCCACACAGTCACCCTTGGAGAATGAAGGGTTCTTCGGCATACCAATGTGGATTTTGGTCAGACCAATATCGAAAGTTACAGTTACTCGGCTCAGATTAATCAAACTGAGCCAATCTTTTTTTCAAACGAAATGGTAGAAACAGGGCTTTCAAATGAGTTGTCGTACAAAAAATTTCAATGAATATAAAAAAAGTTACGGGCAAAACAAATATGGGTAAAAAAGTTGGATCACCCTGTATTATCGATATCAACTCTAAATATAGCAGACGGCTCTACGCATATTCTTCTACCGTCAATTCTTCTACCGGACAATTGGTCAGAAACCTTTCGGTATGCCCCATCGCCCGCCGTGATTATTCATACTTTTCACTGCACATACAATTGACAATGTGCAAAATATTAAAAATCATACAGATCTAACAATTAAAAAGTCATTATTGTATAGACGCTTGAAATCTATGACCAAAAACAGAATGGGCATGAACAAGTATTCCATGGACAAAAAATTACTATTCTTCGGAAATTCAAAATCTATGTGAAAAAACGAGTATACTATGGACAAAAATAATTACTACCCTTTGGCCACTCCGGACTCCAAAGTGGGTCTAAGCCATCTGGCCAAATTTTAAAATGACCAAATTTTATTAAAAATGGTTGATTTCGTGTCGAGAATCAACTCTACGGACAAAAACGAGAAATCTACGGACAAAAACGAGTAATCTACGGACATTCAAATCTACGGACAAAAAAAATATTCTACGGACAAAAACGAGTATTTCTACGGACAAAAAGAAATATTATCCTTTGATTTTAAATATGAACGTTGTTTGTCTTGAGCGGATTCCAAAATTTGACAGTGACTTTCGAATTGTTAGAGCAGTTTCATGAGCAAATTGACCACACGAGACACGAATCTGGTGTTGGAATCGAGGTTTTTTCTAGCGAAACAAATGTATAGGTAATTTGTGTTGAAACTCATATACTGACTTTACCTAATTCATGAATTTTCATTATAAAGTATTGCTGCATTCAGTGCATAAAAATTGTGAAATTCAAGTCTTTCGTTTTCTGTCGACTTTTTACCTAGTAGTTTCTGTACGTAGAGTTATGGCAATTGTAGTGTCAATAATATGGATACCGTATTTCCTCTAATAAACGCTCCAGGGCGTTTATTTCTCAAAGTGCCTCTAAGGGCGTGTTTATTAGACCGCGTGCATTAATTGGAGCAGCGACGTTCATTTTTCGAGCTCTTGAGCCGAAAGCGCCGTAGAAAATCAGAGTGAAGGTAGTCGAAGCAAACAAAATTTGGCTTTATTGTACAACGGTGCCATGTTTTCCTTTGGTCCATCCTACTAATTTTTCCCGAAATTTTGTCATTATTTATTTGCTTCTCTCTGATCAATAACAAATATATATATGATGAATAATTGTAACCGCAAATCGCTCAAACATTTTAGCGGTATGCTTAAATAAGTTCACCAACCTTTTTGGTCAACTATGAATAGTGTTTAGACGTCTTCTAAGTGAATTTTATGCGCTAAAAACGATAAAAAAAGTTGTTTCCTGACAATTTTCGTACTAAAAGATAAGTACAGTCAACTCCCGATTCAGTGTACACCCTGGGGACCGGCTCCAGGTGTTCACTAAATCGAATGTACACTAAATCGAGGGTTCATTCTAGTCATTTTAATTAACGCCGGCCAAAATGATTTAATCCAGGTGTACACTAAACCGAGGTGTACACAGTTGTGTTATTAATTATAAAGTATCAAGGTATAGAATAAGTTCAAGCCTATAGTAGTTTACAGTTAAAATATGTCAACCCTCGATATAACGGCCCCCTATGAAAATTTTGTCAAGAAAAACTCGATATAACGGCCACTCAATATATCGGCTCTCTCGATATAACGGCCCCCATAGCCGGTCCCGAGGGGCCGTTATATCGAGGGTTGACTGTAATTCTAAAAAAAATCTTGAGATGGTTTCTTGAAAATACATACTGTTTGAAGAATTCCAACTCTAATAATATATAAATACTTCACACATCAAGCATCTGTTACAGCACATAATTTCGTCAAGCCGGAATTGAGTCGCGGACAAAATTTCGTCGCGTTTTTTTTACCATGTTTTGGTTACTAGAGCTGGGCAAAAAAGAATCTATATGCATTTTCGATCAAGAGTACTTCTCGGAATCATGTTTAAGGTATGTGGGTGTGCTCATCTCAACTCTAAGCCCCCTGCGCCCTGTTCGAGGCCGCAGGGGCTTGGAATCATGTCTGAGATGGGGACGAAGGGGGCGCAAGGGGCTTGGAGTTGAGATGCGCACACACTTGATTTGCAAAACTGTTTCGATAGTTTAGTAATCCTCTCAGCAAAAGCTTTATCTAAACTCTTGGCTGAAAACCTCAAAAAAAATTGGTGTTTCACCGGTGCGCGGAAGCGCTTGACAAAAATTTCTAAAAACGGCGAATTTTTTGCCCCACCCTGTATGTCTAGCAAGGCAAAATTTGTCTTTTTCGACGTGGTCATTGTCTATTGCTTCGAACTTCTGTTCATCTTTGTCGCTTAAAAATTCTACTTTTATATCGCTCAGTATCCAAAAAACAAAATAAGCAGGATATGACGAAAATAGAAAAATTCAAACAAGAAATACAAAATAATAATAGGTATTGAGCTTCTGAGCTTTTCAGGTCCAACTTGCCAAAATAACAATAAATTCGTCTTTTTCAGGTTAAAATAGTCTATAAACTGAATAGGAGCAATTTTTTTGAAAAAATTGAATATTTCAAAGGGAAACAAAGAGAACATTGTGACGTTTTCGTACCAGTGGGAATAATGGGTTGTAAGTTAAAGAAGTATTGACAATATTCGAATTTCTTATTTAAAAAAAAATTAAGTGAAAATTAAAATACAAAAGAAAACAAATCTACCATTAAAGCACTTAAAAATATGCCGACCATTCGATTAAACCCCGAGACAACTGCTCAATCAAACACCACGCCATCCACTGATTTTAGAATGTTTCAATGAGAAAAAGATGCGAGAAATTAATTTGTTTCCATTTTATTATTTTAGCATTTTTTAGAAATTCAGAAATTCTAATATTAGCAGTACTTACCCAAGTTTTAATTCTACCCAAGTTTGTTCGCTGCCACAAAATTATGTTGTGGAAAAATAAAAAACCATATTTGAAAACTGAAAAACTTGAATATTTTTTTTTAATTTATCTTTTATTTGAACAAAAAAAGATTTGAGATTCTGAAAACGGACAAATCTTGCGAAATAACAGATGACAGTCGTCAACTATGGTGAAAATTTGTAACATAACCGGCTGTTTTACTCTTCTCATCTGCCAATCACAGCTAATGTGCAAGTTGAATAATAGTTGAATAATAAAAAATATATATTTATCATAAAAAATGAATTAGATTTTACGAGGAATAATATGAAAAGAGGTTGATCTAATTTGCTCAATTCATACTGACAGCAACTGTGATGATCTTATCAACACAGCAATTTTCGACAAGAATAACAGTTTTCACAAGATTTTGAAAACCTGCTGATCACAATCATCACGAAATCGGAAATCATGAAAATTTGAGTGCGATGCCTTCGAATAACCCATTTTTTACAAGCACTTATTAAAGAAGAGTGGTTTTTTAGGGTAGTTATAGTGTTGGTCTATAAGTTCGTGATCCATTATACACAACTCGCAAGGTTTCTGCATGGGTTTCAAAAATATTTAGTTATATGACGAATTGAAAAATAATAGATGGGTGCCATAACCAAAATACAATTTTAAAATTCGAAACAAAATTTTTTGATGGCCTTATGAAATTGAATGGCCCTTGAAAAGTTCTGAATGAAATTGCAATCACTCAGATACAAATTTGTGCTCACAGGATAGCCCTGACTGAACACTACATATTGAGATATCACACGCTCAGGTGGTTGATTAATTTGAGCAAGTACCACTCACAATCATATAAAATATTGGGTGTGTGCAGGTGGTCGAACGCTCGAAAAGCGTTTGAAATAATACTTTTCGACCTTGTCCTTTTTCTATCGCGTTCTCTGTGAGATTGTGCACCAGAAGGCTAACTTGGTACACTCGGCCTAAACAGTGTTAAACTTTTAGGGACTGTTATTCTAGTCGGAAATTACCGTGTCAAAGTCACGTGAAAGCAACAATTATAAAAAAATAATTTTTCAAGTCTTCGTGCAGACTAATTATTGGGAGTTGATCTTTTGAAAATCCAGTCCTTCCCACTTAAAATGCACTCTAATTTTTCCATTGTGATGTGGTTGATGAAAGTCTCCTCAGAAATATCATTATGCCATCTATGATTCATAAGGTATATAGTCACTTCAAAGCTGCAGCTTGTGGTTGCTAATTCAAATTGCTGAAGAGTATAAACATTGATTACTGATCATGATAGTGCTTAAAAGATAAGTTTTGTGATTTTGTACATGTATCAAGGGCACCTCGAACCCTCGGAAAATTCGACATTGAGTGTTTGAGCTCAAACGAAAGCCCACGATGTGTTGAGCATGAGCATTAAATTACGTCCACTTTTTTATGGATTTTGCTGAGCTGTGACCTCCAGAAGTTCGGTACTCACTGAAACTAACAGACTTGTGAAAACGATTTATGAAATCTGACAAAGTACACTTGTTCAAAAACTTATTCGACGCAGAAAAATTTGCTGTTTCTAAAAGCCTAAGAATTCTAAAATCTGTCGTGAATTTTAGCAAAAAAAAGTGTTTTTTCAAAAAATCAATTTTTTTCAAATATTTATTTTCGGTGAAAAAAACCGCCATAAAATTAGAAAATCGGCCTGCACTCTCTTAATTTTTAGTGCGTCAGAATCAAAAATTCATTTTGCATCTTTCTGACGGAAAATGTCCGAAAAAAGCGGGATGAAGTAAACCAAACAGCCTTTGAAGATCGCTACTCGTCCTAACTTTCTCAGTTTTTGCCGAGAAATTTTTTTTACAATTCAAACCTGAAATTCTGACATCATATTCGTGCTCAGCGTAACCACTTTGCATGTGAAACTGCCCTTACATGTAGAAATTTACTGTCATGTTTCCAACTCTTTTCATGATAATAAAATTTGAATATTTATTGTCTTTTCAGGAATTCGAAATATGAGAGTAAATTTCCAATCTCGTCAAAAACTGAAAAAGGTTAGGAGGACTAGCGATCTTCAAAGGCTGTTTTGGTCTTACTTCCCCTAACTTTTTTCGAAATTTTTCGGCTTAGAAGCAGTGATGGGTCCCCGCCCCGGGGCGCCCCAAATGCGCCCCGCACCGCCCCGCCCGGGGCGTGGGGCGGTGCCGGAGCGATATCTGGAAAACCCTGGGGCGTGGGGCGGTGCCGGGGCGATATCTAGAAAACCCTGGGCGTGGGGCGGTGCCGGGGCGCAAAAAAAGAGGCCGGGGCGCGGGGCGGGGCGAAGTCTGGTGCTGGGGTGGCCTATGGGGCGCTCAAATTTTTTTTAAAGTACTTAGTATTGAAAATAGAAATGAATGAAAATTGGAAATATTAAAGAATATTAAAAACATTGTTTGTGCCAAAACTTTGCCAAGAATGCGCTAAATTATTATTTGAAAACCAGCTTATGGTAAAGGAGTCGTTTCACATATTCATAAAAATATATTAATATTATATTAAATTAAATATTAAATATAAATATTAAATATTAAATATTAAATATTAAATATTAAATATTAAATATTAAATATTAAATATTAAATATTAATATTAAATATTAATATTAAATATTAAATATTAAATATTAAATATTAAATATTAATATTAAATATATTAAATATTAAATATTAAATATAAATATTAAATATTAAATATTAAATATTAAATTAAATATAAATATTAATATTAAATATAAATATATAAATATTAAATATTAAATATTATATTAAATAAATATTAAATATTAAATATTAAATATTAAATATTAAATATTAAATATTAAATATTAAATATTAATATTAAATATTAAATTAAATATTAAAATTAAATATTAAATATTAATATTAATATTAAATATTAAATATTAAATATTAATATTAATATTAAATATTAAATATTAAATATTAAATATTAATATTAAATTAAATATTAAATATTAAATATTAAATATTAATATTAATATTAAATATTAAATATTAAATATTAAATATTAAATATTAAATATTAAATATTTAATATAAATATTATATTAAATATTAAATATTAAATATTAAATATTAAATATTAAATATTAATATTAAATATTAAATATTAAATATTAAATATTAAATATTAAATATTAAATATTAAATATTAAATATTAATATTAAATATTAAATATTAAATATTAAATATTAAATAAATATTAAATATTAAATATTAAATATTAAATTTAATATTAAATATAAATATTAATATTAAATATTAAATATTAAATATTAAATATTAAATATAAATATTAAATATTAAATATTAAATATTAAATATTAAATATTAAATATAAATATTAAATATAAATATTAAATATTAAATATTAAATATTAAATATTAAATATTAATATTAATATTAAATATTAAATATTAAATATTAAATATAAATATTAAATATTAAATATTAAATATTAAATATTAAATATAAATATTAAATATTAAATATTAAATATTAAATATTTATATTAAATATTAAATATTAAATATTAAATATTAAATATTAAATATTAAATATTAATATTAAAAATATTAATATTAAATATTAAATATTAAATATTAAATATTTATAATATTAAATATAAATATTAAATATTAAATATTAAATATTAATATTAAATATTAAATATTTAATATTTTAATATTAAATATTAAATATTAAATATTAAAATTAATATTTAATATTTAATATTTAATATTTATATTAATATTAATATTTAATATTTAATATTAATATTTATATTTAATATTTAATATTTAATATTAATAATATTTAATATTTAATATTTTAATATTTAATATTTAATATTTAATATTTATATTTAATATTTAATATTTAATATTTAATATTTAATATTTAATATTTAATATTTAATATTTAATATTAATATTAATATTATATTAATATTTAATATTAATATTTAATATTTAATATTTAATATTTAATATTAATATTTAATATTTAATATTTAATATTAAATTTAATATTTAATATTTAATATTTATATTTTAATATTTAATATTAATATTTAATATTAATATTTATATTTAATATTTAATATTTAATATTTAATATTTATATTTAATATTTAATATTTATATTAATATAATAATATTAATATTTAATTTAATATTTAATATTTAATATTTAATATTTAATATTTAATATTTAATATTTAATATTTATATTAATATTTAATATTTAATTAATATTTTAATTTAATATTAATATTTAATATTTATATATAATATAATATTTAATATAAATTAATATTAATATATATTTATATTTAATATTTATATTTAAATATTTATATTTAATATTAATATTTAATATTAATATAATAATATATAATAATATTTAAATAAATATTAATATTAATATTTTATTTAATATTTAATATTATATTTTTAATATTTATATTTATATTTATTAATATTAATATTAATATTTATTTTAATATAATATTTAATATTTAATATTTAACCTAAAAGTATGACAGGCCCCGATTGTAGTAGATGACTATTTTTTCAGGCTCTACTTAAAAGAATAAGCAGGCACCATGGTTTAGTTTTGTTTATGTTGATGTATTTGAATATGATTTCGTGAATTTCAGTCAATGTTCTCAAATATGTGTCCATGAGGGTCAACTGTGATGATCAATTCCAGCTGCTTCTCGAATATGCAGATGGTGGTGAACTGTTTGACAGGGTAGGTTGGTATAATTTTCTGAATAAATGGCAATCGAAAAAACGAAATATAGAGCCCGACGTCGGAACAGATCCAGAGAAAGCCATATTCCAGTTTTCTCAGCTCATTGATGGTTTTGGAGTACATACACAGCAACGGAATCGTATATCGCGACATCAAACCGGAGAATTTGCTGCTTACCAAACATGGTTTCTACGAATTGATCATTTTTTAAAACTTTATTGTATGTTTAGATGTGCTCAAAATCAGTGACTTTTGTATGGCTACAATTTTCAGAAAGAAGAGAAGGATGTGTCGCATCTATTTCTCGCATTTGTTCTGCCAATGGATTTCATGGTTTGTTTATTGTATGTTTATGTTTGTTTATTGTACTTTATTGTATGTTTAGATGTGCTCAAAATCAGTGACTTTTGTATGGCTACAATTTTCAGAAAGAAGAGAAGGATGTGGTCGCATCTATTTCTCGCATTTGTTCTGCCAATGGATTTCATGGTTTGTTTGATTGTGTCCACTGAGTAAGATGCTTACTGTTTTAATTTAGTCAAGGCTCAGATTTTGCAGTAGGTATGCCATTGTTTCATAAGCGGTTTTTTTGCCTCGTTTAAAAATCGTAATGTGTTTTTGTTTTTTTTTATACGATAGCCATTTGTCTATCCTATAATTCAAATTGCAAGGAAATGATGTATTATGGTGCTTTTGACCAAAAGATATAGCAGGCTTACTGTATTACATTTTTCGTGAAACTAGGTAAAAGTCAGGTCACGATTTTTGAAATAGCTAAGGATGGTCAGCGTAAAGTATTAGCAGATTTTCGCAGGCACTACAACTGTTTCAAATAAGAAGCAGTATTTGATATTATTACAGGTCCAAAAGTGATGGAATCGAATTAAAAGTCCGTCCACAAGCAGATGGAGAGTGTGATTTACAAAGAGTCCTACGGTAAGCTTTGTAACCCACATTGTGAACGGCTCAATATTCTTGGTTCAGGTAAAGCAAGGATTTCTGTGCTCATCTGAGGAAATGAAGTTCTTATCACCCAGCAGCATCTCTCCTCTAGCGCCCAAATCAAACCATTTGGAGGAAGACAAAGGGATGATCTACCTAGAGTTTCAAAAAAGAAATTGGTTTAGTCTTTGATTTTGTAAGTTCTTCTCGTTGTTTGATTGTTAAGTGTTGTATGAACGATAAAAATTATGTCTGCGATTTTGTGTGTGCAGATAACTGCTAAAGTTCTGAAATGGACAAGATACTTCAAAAGACGGTTTTTCGGTTGGAAAATAAACGCCCTGTTTGACCGAAAAACAGAGTTTTATAGTAATCACGTGAATTTAGAAATGCGTTAAACTGCTTTTACACATGTTGTTTCTGCTTCATTACATAGACTCTGAACGTCAAGAAGAGAAGCAAAAGCCTCTTAAAAGAGAAGACCAGATTATTTAATTTCAATTCAGGATTAAATTCAATGTGGGGCCAAGTAATCCCAAGAAACACCCGCTAATTCAAAAATTAATAAATCGGCTCAAAGATTTTTTTACCTATTTTGAATCGCCCAATTTGAAATGGCTCATTTTTTTCCTCCCCAGCATTATATATATATTTAACAAATAACTTTTCGAGAATGTCTGCAATAGACAAACTAGAGAATAAGTGCATAGTGGTGGTCTTACTTCACTGATTGGAAAAAGAGACTTTACTATCACGGCATATTGGTAGAAAACAAAATGGGCAGTGGCAGAGTAAATATAACGGTCGAAACATTTCGTTCGTGGTCAGCTCGACCCTGTACGATCCAAAAGGGATCGTATAAGGAATTTGTGGAGGGTGCCCGACCCCGGCAAAACCCAACTTTTTTACATGAAATAACGACTAAAAGGCTTTGCTTAGCCACTCGGAATTCCAGACGCTTCTTAAGCGACTGTTGCGTCTCCGTTCTTATTTTTCATCCACTTAAAAGCCTTTAGAATGGGGATTTGAACTGTTTGGTAGACTCGGTTCCCAACTGATAGGTTTTAAATTCTGGGATCGTACACTTATCATAAGAATTAGTTTGTTTACCTAGAAAGAAATTAAAGGAATTTTTTCTCGAGTGGTTGGAAGCGAGAATCGTACTCTCATTGTTACTTCTTAAGCATGGTGATGAGCAGTCGGCTCTCGAATCAATTTTGTGAAAATATGTACAGCATGTACATTTTTGTTTATTGACTCGAGCGCCGCAAAGCGGCAAATAAAGGTGTGCTCAGGTCGTCTTCGAAGCAACCGACTGTCAGGTTCAATAGATGGAGATACCGCACTAGTAAATATACTAATAGTTATTATAGGGTATGCTGAGGTACCATGTAATTATTTTTGTTATAGTTTTCAATGTTGTTTTTAAGGTATGATACAACTTTTTTTGTGTGTCGACTCCAGGGTCGCGAATCGGCCCTGGTATAAAATTTTCTTTTTTAGGTCCACTCCTGGGGCGCCAAATATTTCAAAGTTGACCTAAATTAGTCTAGCCTGAAGCCCATAGAAAATAAAGCCACTTCTCTTCTTCCATTTTTAGGCCACAAATTCACCGTATTTTTTCTATACAAGTCCCGGGCCCTTATCTGTCAATTTTAAAAAAGTGGTTGGTATACTGGGCTCCGACCTGATAAGTTTTGAATCCTATAAAAAGTTTTCATTGTCAACCAGGATAGATCACTGATCATGAATATTAGTTTGTGTACACCTCAACTATACTTTCTCGACTCATAGAAGAGGTGGTATTCACACAGTCAAACTCTTCAAAAAAAATACCCGCCGGCCTGACCCCGACTCGGGAAAATCACTAAATTTTGCGTCTAACCAAGTGTAAAAGATTGTGTTGCAGCCACGGTCGAACCCTCAATATGAAACTTAAATATTTAAAATATTATAGCCACTACACGAAGCCCGTTGTCCTATTTAGCCATGCAGTGGCTTGTGCTCTGTTTGGAGGACTGTGTCCCTACTTGATAGGTTTCGAATCCTGAAAAATGTTGTTGTTGCCAAATGGGATAGAAACCTCATCATCAATATTAGGTTAATAGAAGCTGGGTAATCTTGGCAAGTCACACATGGGTATGGTAATGAAAGTTTCTTATACACTAAACAAGGTAATTACAGCCATTATAATCTCTTTATTTTAATTTGACTGATTTTTAAAGTTACTGCTTTTAGCACAGCTTAAAATAATAGAAAAATATGCCTTGGTCTAAACATGTTACGTCGCCATCCCTTGCTCAAAAATTTCTACATAATTTTATTTCAAAACTTACTGTGCTTCGATTTTTATGCCTACTTTATTATACTTTTTCGAATCGGTCATACACGGATATGGTGATTGAGTTTCCTTGACGTATTCTCTCTAATAGAACACCATAGTGCTCTATTTTTACACCTTCAAAATTTTTTGAATTCACGTTAAAAAATACAATAAAACATGGTTCACTCACTAGTTTTGGCCCTAAGGGACTGTGCTCTAATATAGAGTGGTGTTTCAATATCGAGTAGTGTTCTATTAGAGAGAATATGGTTTATGGTGATTCACATAATCAGTCATAAAAATCACCTTATTTACTATCATTGAATTTACAACAAAAAGAAAATGTGCACAGTAAAGTCAGCCATGGTCTGTATATTATTGGGTAGACCGGGCTTTCTAATTGCTAGGCTCCGCATCCTATAAAAAAAATTTTTGCTTAGCATCCGGGATTCAATCCTCATCATAAAAATTAAGCTGTACATTTGACCAACTATACTATTAAGACTATACTATTAAGACACATTGGTGAGGAAGAGAGGCTATTTTTACAGCTTATATGAAGAAGTATTTTTCATTGGACCGGTCAAATCCGAGCTACCAATAACAGAACAATTAGGCATTGTTCCTTTGATTAGAAGATTTTGTTACAAGCCGGGACCGAACACTCACCATAAAAAATAAGGTTATCCAACAATTCAGCCACTGTCACAGCAAATTGACAGAAGAGGCGGTTATTTTCACAACCAAAAATAACGAACCATTTCCTACCTAGCTGATCTGACCAGAACCCCAGGAAACCATAGAATTCGAGATCGGACCCAGATAAAAAAGTTTTGTCACCACCTGGGATCGAAACCTCATCACGAAACTTGGGTTGTTGAATAATAGCCTACCCATTACACGAGGTCCATTGTACTATTTAACATTTTGATGTAGTTGTATTTGCATGTATTTGTAAAAAGTGGAAGGTAGAAATACAGCTAAGGGTAAAAGATAATGGTAAAAGTTACAGGTAATGGTAAAAGGTAGAGGTAAAGGTAAAGGTAAAAATTGAAGGTAGAGGTAAAGGTAGAGGTAGGGGTAAAAGGTAGAGGTAAGGGTAAAAGTTGAAGGTAAAGAAAAGGTAGAGGTAGGGTAAAAGGTAGAAGTAAGGGTAAAAGGTAGAGGTAAGGGTAATCTTTATTATAACCGCCCCTGATAATTAGTTCACCGCAGAAAGAAAGACCCTACCAAAAAATCAAACCTCAATTAAAATACATGTTGCCGCCCCGGGGTAGAACTCTCAATATGAAACTTGGGTCGTCGAGCAGCCTACCCACTAAACCACCACGACTCATTTGGCCAGTTGACGAATTTCGTCATCGGCAAAATGACGGCAAAAAATGTTGGGCCGGTCAAAAATGGTCCCGCCAAGAAAACGTCTCCATTCGAATTTTGAAAAATGCCCGTAAAATTTTTTGACTCAAAAAACAATTTATTCTATCTTATAGATCAAAAATATGGACACTGCCCAGCCCGGATATTTCGTAATGTATCTGCAAAAAGACACAAATATTAGTTTTAACTACCCACCACCCCTCGCCACCCCCAAATAACACCCTCTCCGGGTCAGGACAAAATACCGCGGCGACAAAAGACCGCCTACGACAAAACACCGCCGCGACAAAACACCGCGGGACAAAACACCGCCTACGACAAAACACCGCCGGACATAACACCGCCTACGACAAAACACCGCCGCTATGTATTCTACCTCGAGATGATCAAAACCTTTGAGATATTATTGTTTGACTAGACCATAGTTGTGAACTAAAGATTTACTTCGCTGCCTGAGTGTCTATATGCTCTCCTTATTCGTTATCTGTACGGAGCAATCTCAAGTATCATTTTATTGGAACCTTTAACTTAGTATCATCCTATCGATCCACTTTTAAGATGTTTATCACCTATTACTAGGGTTGGCGTCTTAACCCGTCGATATCGACTTTTCATGTGAAAAGTCGAGAAAATTTCGACGTTTGACTCTACGCGTCGAGTCGGAAATTTCGACTGGTCGCCAACCCTACTTGTGACATATTATGCACCTAACTCCTCTTGGACCATTTATGTGCAGAATACCTCCGAGGAAGTAGGAATAGCAGGAGGCTTGCAGTCTTCAGAATCTGTTAAGGCTCTTTGGATACCTCGCTTCCTAGCTTTTACTTGGGGCAACTCGTCTTGAAGTCCAGAGATTCTTACTTTGTTTCGAACATTTGCCAATATTTCTCCCGTTCGCTACAATAAATGTAATTCTGGTTAGAAGTCTCAGAAGTCAATAATAATTAAACGATTACCATAGTGGTGGTTGTAGCTAAACGTTTCTCTTCATTCCTCACGGCAGTAGCAGCAATGTGTGAGGGGTTTGACTCGCATCCATGACCTGTCACCATTCCTAAGCCATAAGGTTTTGTAATGAATTAAAACGAACAGAATAACTTACTTATGAACTGTCCTCCTTCGTGAAACCAAGCTCTTCCTTTACATCCCATCACTCGCTGATCACATTGTGCCGAAATATGTCCTTTATTGGAGCCTTGAGATCTCGATTTTTGACGTACATCCTTCCTTCGTATACATACTTCTTAGCGCCCTTGTTTGAGTAGGTAGCGTGAGGTCTTGCCAGTAGTTCATCCATCTCGAATTGCTGGCAAATATTAATTGTAGAAAAAAAATATTTGAGCTTAAAGAATCGCTCAGATTCGTAGTTAATTATAGCGGCGGTGTTTTGTCGTAGGCGGTCTTTTGTCGCCGCGGTATTTTGTCGTGTACCCCCTCTCCGTCTCTGACCCTGCCCCTGGGCGCCTAATAAGGGAGGGGACATTTTCAGTGTTAGCGGACAAAATGCGTTGGAGGACTACTGCGACCAATTCCTGACAGGATCAAATACCGGTATAAAGGTGGTAAAGAAAAATAAAAATGTGAAGAAAATTTACTTTATTTAATGGAGCTTTGATTCTTGTTTTACCCACTCTATCACCTTTTTGCAATCCACTCCGAATTTTTCGCTCGCCGCATGGTTTGAGAACTCTTGCGCATGCTTGACCACCTTCAGGTTGAGTTCGGCAGTATAAGACTTGAGTTTTCTCGGCGTCACGACTTGTTCATTCTCGTCTTTAGATCCGCTCTCGTAGTTAGCGATGAGATCTATTTGATGCTGTAATTTGAATATTACAATAGAAGAAAGAGCACAAGGGAACATTGGGACCGTTCCAAAAAACGTAACTGTTTCTCAGACAAACCTTGTGAACAACGCAGAAATTTTTTGAGATAATTTTAAATACAAATTGAGCTTTTTTGTTTGTAATTTTTTTATAAATTGCAGACGGCAGACAGCTTTTAAAAATCTATTTTGTGCCTTTTTCGCGATTTGCTCTTTAATTTTCTCAATTGTCTCCTCGTACTTTTGGAGTTTCAGGCCCCAAAGCTCCTGCAACTGCAACCCCCATGCCAAAGAGCTAATCCTAAACTTGTTGTTAAGAAGGGTAGCTACAGCGACTTCGGGAGGTCAGATTTTCGGGGGTTTTCGCTAATAGATAGATTATATTGTACTCTTTGAAAATTGTCTGCTCTAAACCCTTCTTTTATGTTATCAAATTAAGTGACTACCAGAAATTTCCCGAAAAAACACAAAATCTAAAAAATTTAGAACTTTATCAAATTGTGTGTTTCTCTTTGATTTTAAGCAACACAATGAAATTTGAGATCTTGCGTGATTTTATAAAACTAGACTATTGTTTAATAAAAGAAAATTCAATTACAGACAGCAGCATAATCCCCTAGTGTCAAAAAATCTTCGAGTCTTTTTTTTATTATAAATTATTTACTTATTTATAAGTTTAGCCAATTGTTCTCTGGCCTGCCTACGTGCCATGTTTTGTTCTCAAGGATGGAGCAAATTCATTCGTATCAATGAAAATTAGCCAGCTCACTATCTGAAAGTTCAATCGAAAAAATTGCCAGCACATTGTAATAGAAATTTCGTCTATAAAATTTTCTACCATTGTCATTTCTTTTAAAACTCACTTATGCAAATAAAGGTTTTTTTTCTTAAACTATTTTAAATGCATGTGAGGTTGGTAAAATACTGATTACTGACCCTCAATAAAAAAATTCAAATTTATATTTCTTCCCTTGAAAGTCTTTCCTATTGCAAAAATCTTGTTCTTAAACCAAATCCGTTGAGATCAAATTAAAATAAACATTATAAGTTGAGATATAGAAATGTTGGGCAGATAAGTCAGAACTTTTGCACCGCGTACCTACTTTTGTAGATAAATCAGCTCATAAAATTTATTTTCATCTGAACTCCAGGGATTTGTATTCAACACAAGATTTTACTCTTAGAAAAGACCCTAAAGACCCCTTTTCTCTAAAAAATAACAATTTTTGAAAAAAAATTGAAAAAATTAATTATTGAGGGTCGGTAATTGATAGTCGGGCCGGAGTCCATTATACCGATGCTCCGGAAATCGGGGTTTAACCATTCTTAAGGCAGTTTTAGCCCCTGAAAACGATAGAAAACGTGTTTTTAGGGCGCGGTCGACACTTTTTAGAAAAAAATTTAAAAATTTTTTTTTACTAAAAATTGATTTTTTTTGCCTTGGTCCCCCTGTGATGCAAAAAATCGGAAAAAATTTTTCGTCCAGGATAGGACGAATGTCCGGGATAGGGCTCACACAGCTTTTTTATATCCTAAGCCTAAGCCTAAGCCTAACGGCTATACGCTGCTTGAAAAAGAAAGCCCGGGAGTTGACATGTCCGGGATAGGGCTCACACAGCTTTTTTATATCCTAAGCCTAAAATTATATCAATTATTCATAATTTTTTCTTAGAAATCTAAATAAACAGTAGATAAAAAATCAATTAAACAAAAAAGTAAGGCATCACAGGGGGGACCAAGGCAAAAAAAATCAATTTTTGGTAAAAAAAAAATTTTTAAATTTTTTTCTAAAAAGTGTCGACCGCGCCCTAAAAACACGTTTTCTATCGTTTTCAGGGGCTAAAACTGCCTTAAGAATGGTTAAACCCCGATTTCCGGAGCATCGGTATAATGGACTTTAGCCGATAGTCGTCTGTGAGGTTAACTTTGAACAGCACATAAAAATTTTGGTACTATTCCATTGTACCCCCCCCCCAAAAGCTATTCCAGTGTACCAATCCCCCCCCCCGAAGGGGGCGCAGGGGGCTTGAGAGTTAGAGATGCGCGCACGCACTTACCTTAGACATGATTCCGAGAAGTACACTTGATCATAAAATGCATATAGAGTCTATTTTTGACACGGCCCGAGTTGAAAAACATGGTAAAGCAGCCAAAAAAAGTGGCCCCTGTGTTATTCCCTTCCCCTCCCAATACAGCCCTTGACCTTTTAAAAATGTTATTCTGGTCCTTTTATGGCAAAATTATTACATAAAAATGGTTTTTGAGTGCATATAAAAAAGTTGGTTTTGGGGGGGGGTACAATGGAATAGGTCCTTATTTTGGGGGGGGGGTACACTGGAATAGCTTTTGGGGGGGGTACAATGGAATAGCGGCAAAATTTTAATAAATATTTGGAGTAGATTAAATAGATACATTTCATCTCTGAAAAGAACAAGTACTTTTATGTGCATGTTCTATGTAGTATTGATTTATGCATAACAGAAGTTTCAATCAGATAAAAAATCGTGTTAACATAACTGCAAAAAAGTGGTCTGCAGGAACAAATAGCATTTTTATCGATTATTTATCTTTATTTTTACTAAAATGTATGTTTCACAAAATATATATAACTTTTCTAGAAGTATGGCTTCTAATGGTCTTAATCAATCTTCTTCACTTCTTGAAAATCCAAGATTGAAATGGTTGTTCAGGGACAACTATCGCTTTTTCATCCTTTTCCTGGGTTTCTTCTGCACCACCTGTATCTCAGCCAACATGAGTGCCTTCAACTTCACCCTTATTTGCATGACCCCACCATTATTTAATCAAACTATCGATGAAGTAAGCCTTTCCAACTATTACTTTCGGATTGCAAAATATAATCTTTAGATCAATCCAGCCAATCCAGTCTACCCATTTACTGAAAACCAAAAAGCTATTTTGATGTGGTCCATGGCGATGGGCACCCTTTTTAGTGCCTTACCGATTAGTTGGTTGTACACCATATATGGAGCCAGATACGTGCTCTTTGCTGCTCTAGTCTTATCAGCTGTTTCAACAGCACTTTTTCCACTGGCTGCTTCACTTGGATTCGGAGTGCTGGCTTTGCTAAGGCTTTTACAAGTGATTTTAATACTAATTTGCGCAAAATTAAGAAATTTATAGGGGGTCTCATACGCTGCGGATTTCGCAGCTTTAGGCATGCTTATTTCCAAATGGGCCTCACTCAAACAAAATGCCATTTTCTTGTCGGTGGTTTCCAGCTACTCACCAGCCTCTTCTATGATTACTAATTCAGTGTCAGGCATGGTAAAAACAATCACAATATATTTTGCCAAAAAATATTCTATAGTTGTGTTCCTCGCGGTATGGCTGGCCAATGGTCTACTACAGTTTTGCAGCAGTTTGTATGGTTTTTGCATTTCTATGGCTTTATTTCTACACAGACAACCCACAACAATCCCAGTTTGTATCGAAAAAAGAGGTGGAATGCATAAATAGAGACAAATCTGAGGAGCATATCAACATGACCAAATTCGTTCCTTACAGAGTATTTTTTAAGTAATTTTTTATTCTATATCAGTTGTAATAAAAGTGGTTTCAGGCTATTTTGAAGTCCAAACTGATGTGGATTGTTTGGCTAAATGCCTTTGCAGATCTATGCTCAGGCGCTTGGACTCTGATGTATCAGCCATCTTATTTCAAATATGTGTTGAAATATAGTGTAGAAGAGGCTGGATTCCTCACCGCTATTCCAACCATGCTCTATTTGCCGCTGAAAATTATTAGTGGTATAGCTAGCGACAAAATAACGTAAATTTACTTACAATTTCAACTTTTTTAAATAATGCTGGTTAAGATTTATGTCTGAAAGGACCAAAATGATAATCTGCAACACAATAAGTGTGGGCTTCCCAGGCCTGGCTTATCTAGGAATCACATTTTCTCCCACCAGTTTTATAGCCTTTCTATTTTTCGTTTTCAATGCTGTTGTGTTCGCTCCAGCTGGAGGAGGGTTTTACAAGTGCGGAATGTTATGCTCTAGGCCAGATTTTGAGTTTTTTAAATTAGTCATTATTATTTTTAATATCTTTTAGACAACATAGTCACTTTATAATGGCCAGCCTGCAGATCAACAAGTGCCTGGCAATGCTGCTAAGTCCAGCCCTCATGTATTTTTTCGTCAGTGACATTACCTCCCAAGTCCAGTGGCGCATAATTTTTGTTATCTTTGCTATACTATGCTTTGTGGTTGGTTTTTGTATAATTAAAACATATTTTTCACACGTAAACTTTTCTTCCATTTAGTCAAGTGGTTTATTTTGTATTGTGGCCACAGATGTGCCTGAACCCTTCACCAAACTAACTTCCAAAGTACAAAAAAAGAAAGAAAGTAAAGCATAATTTTACATTTAATAAATTGTATAATGCGTGTGAATGTTACTTGGATAGTTGTCAAAAGCGTAAAAATGTAACTCTTTGACAACCAAAATTACAATTTTAAATAAAAAAAATAGTCTGGTATTTCTTATTAAAAGAAAAAATGTAGTAAAAAAAAATTACACTCGAGGAAGAAAAGGAAGAAGGTTTTAACCATTTTTTGTGCGTTTTAGCTGCTGAAACGTGTAAAAACATGTTTTTAGGGCCCGGTCGACCATTTTTGGAAAAAAATTCACCAAAAATCGACTTTTTGCCTTGGGCAAAAGGTACTGTAGGGTATCTCGATACTATATACATAAGAGTATTATACCCCATGTATACACACAAGAGTTTATTTATGCAATAGGGCCCAGTTAACAAAAATATGTTCAAATTCCATCTTTTTAGGGGATCTATCTTATAGCTCCAGGGCCCATAGCAAATATCGAAAAAAGTTAGACTTATGCTAATTCGACTATATCTCGCCGATTAGTCAACTTTACGAAAAAAAATTTTTAGGGGTCGGAAGAAAAAGTCCGTGGCTTTCAGATGAGATATAAACTACTCTTAGCTTATGTTTTTGGTCCCTTGGTCCCTCAGGGCAAAAAATCGATTTTTAGTGATTTTTCGTCGACCGGGCCCTGAAAACATGTTTTCTAGACGTATGGAAGAAAAAACCCACAAAAAAGTGGTTAAAGCTTCTTTTTAAACAACCCCATAATAACGCACTTCCGCCGGAAGAAAATTTGACCTTAATAACAATTGAGCCAATAAAAAAAATTATTTAAATCTTTTCGAAAACTTTTTTTATTTTAAAAACCTCATGGCCATTGTTTCTAATATAACGGCCCTCTCTAAAGCGATGGAGCTCTCTAAAACAGCGGCCCTCTAGAGAGTGATAAATCGGCCCTCTCTAATATCATGTACCCAAAAATCCTATTTAAAAAACTTTGAGACTTTTGCCAAAACAAATCCAACTGAACTTTTTTATAAAATACTTAAAAAATCTCACATTAAACAACGTAGATTAAACTCGTGAGAGAAAATATTACAATTATCTTAAGCCGAGTAGAAAAAAGCATTTGAAACTACAAAAGGTACAAAACTCTTACACAAATAAGTAGTGTGTGGCATTAAGTTTCTTCTCAGATACGGAAAGTATTTTTACTAATTTCTTCGCTCAACCAAAAAAAGTTTTTAAACTAACTTTTTGCTGCAAAAACAAGTTCTAAAAAAATGGCAGCTTCTTACCTAATATATTTGAATTTTACTGAGACAATTTTGACTCTAATTTTCCAAACCACAGCCATGCTCACGATGTCTTGGATTTTGTTTTGCTACTTTTTTCGAAGAAACAGATTTATGGCCAAGGAATTGTCTTGGACCATGCTGATATATTTGTTTACCCATTTGTTTAACCTAGCGACTTCATACTACTTTCACTTGTATATGGCTATAATGTGGCGTCCAGACAGAGTGATATTCAACCCTTATCAGATATTCTTTTCCGGTATTTGGGCCTTTAGCTACCAAATTAGTGAGCCAATCGCTGTCTTATTCTTGACCATAGAAAGATTGATGTCGCTAGGCAAAACTTTTGGCTACAACAGAAGGATCAAAATGCTTTTGGCCATAGTGGATGTAACTTTAATATTTTGTTCTATACAATTAGTACTATCATGTTTCTTCTTGAGTTGCCTTTGGATTTAGACAAAGGTACTTTTTATATCAAGTGACTAGGCATTTTTGCAATTTTTCTCCGTGCCAAGATTGGGACAAAAAAAATATACTAAAAGCTTAAATTTAGTATCCAAATGCACATTCTGGTCTTGCATAATTATAAAATATAGAAATTTGCCTCAACAAGGCATTAAAGTATTTTTTGCTAGCTTAAATCTCATTTTTGGTGGTATATTTTTCTACATTATTCGTAACTATAAATTTAATATTGTAAGTTATTTTACGCTGAATTAAAAACAGCGTTTTACCTGTGATTTTTAGAATAACAGATCAGTAAAGACTATTGTTCTATTAGAATTGTGCTTAAATGCGTTCCCAGTGTATGTCGGTTTCACTTTCAACCTTGTAAGTTATTAAATGACTATGCTTATTTTAAGCACAAAATTTTGCAGGTGCTAGGAATGAACTTGTCTAATTTTATCGGACAATATGCTCTCCTATTTTGCACATTAGATGCAGCTGTGTGTGGTACGCTGTATTCGCTACTGATGACTAGAAAAAAACCTAGACTTAATAATGTAGTAAATGTCAAAGGTAGTATGGGAATTAGGATCACTTCACAAGAAACCAAAATCGCCTTTTGAGTTACACTCACATCACATTTTTAGTAATCATATTTCATACAAATTTTAGTGTCACTTTTTGAAGTCTTGCATGTATTGTTATTTCAAACACAAAAAATAATAATTTTAACTAATTATTCAAAAACATTCGAGAGAGACAAATATTTGTTGGAATCAGTCTCACTTAACCTTAGCAAAAGATTTTCCTCTCTAGAACATGTAGATCCGATTGCAGAGCACTGTCGACTGAATGTTATGCTCTCGAACCGAAGCCCCATTTCTCGGGCTATGTCTTCGCTTTGACGGTTTTTAGTTTCTAAATAAATTTTGATTAATAAAAGTTCTCTAATTATTAGCCAACCAGGTAATAGGTAATACACAAGCACAGCACTCAACCCGCTCACAAGTATGAAAGGTAGATAGCTAAGAGAGATGCCAACAGCCTTAAATATTATTGTTCATGAAAGTTAGAGTTTTACTTTCAAACCTCTTTAAAAGCCAAGTATGCCAATGAGACGAAGAAAGAATTGGTAAATGAAACAAACACTGTAAAAGTTACAGCTGCTGACCGAAACTAGATAAGTAAAGGTGGTTAATTTTTTTCCTGAAAGTTAGCTTTAAAATGTTACTTTAGTAGGAAACATTTCACTGCTGATTAACCATGGGATAGGGGAACCAATTCCATAAGCAACCATGTAAAACACAAATAGCAATATGGTAGCGTAGTTCAACCAGATACTCTGAACAAAAATACAATATTTACTACTTATGGGTTATCTCCATGCAGTCCAACCTTGATATAACGAACCCTCGATACAACAAAACCTTCGAAATAACGAACCCTTCGGCACGTTTTTGTTAGATTTGACTTAAACATAATAAAGTACACCCTCGATATAGCGAACCCTCTATATAATGAAACCCTCGATAGGACGAACATTTTTTCAAAATTTAGCCGAGAAATGTACTCTCGATATAACGAAACCTTCGATATAACAAACATTTCGTAAAATTTCGCAGAGAAAGGTGTCGATATAACCAAACTTTAAAATAAAATGTACATTAGCAGTTGGAGGAAATGAAAGCTCACTCTATTCCAAGGATGACAATATGTGGCTATAGGAGCCAAATGTGGCTGTACAAAAACCTCATCTTTCGACTGCTCTGTCATAAATAATCACTTAGTTTTCACAGATTCTTATTGTTTGTTGATAAGCCCTGTGTCCGTATTAACTCTAATTAATTAGACAATTAGAAGAAATACATCGATGATAGGAAGACATGGTATAATGAATTTCGATATAATGAACTTTTTTTTGGTTTTGGTTAAAATACCTCAGTATAACGAATCTTCGATGTAACGAAACCCTCAATATATGAATATTTTTCCGTCCCCCAGGGGTTCGTTATATCGAGGTTCGACTGTACCAAATTTGAAACACATTTTCGGTAAATATACCTTAGAAAGGCCAAAAACAGCAATTTTTTTGGTCTGAACCCACCTGATTTACTGTTTGAAGCCATGCAAGCAAACTTATCAAACTCAAAGCAAGGGTGACTGAGCTGAGCTGAAAGATGGACAAAACCTTCTTCCTAACTTTTCGATAAGAAACACAGCTGCACATGCTGCAATAAAGTAAGACACTCCAAAGCTAAAGTGCTGTAACGAGCCATTTGCCTATAAAATACTTGATTTTTTCAAAAAAAAACCAGGTAAGCTATTTTTACGGTGTTAATTTGGCACTGATGAACATATCTGTGCTGTAAGCAAACACTGCAGCACATCCTGTAAACCGAGGAAAATCAGAGTCTGTACGATATTTCTGATTAGACTGACGAATTATATGAATTACCTGTAAATTGTTGTGCTATCATCATCCAAACTGCCATAAAGAGCAGAAATCTAAGGTCTTTTCTGCTGAACAGTTCCCACCGATTCGCCACACCATTCTGTAGCACAATAATTTACAGTTATAAATTACACTTATTTCTACCCTAAAGTAAGCAGCTTCCTTGATCAAACTTTCAAACATGTGGGCAGCTTCTTCTGGGTCTACAAGCTGTTCCAAATCTTGCAACGCTTTTTTCCTGTCAGCCTTTCTAAGAAGTGTGAACTTTGGACTTTCTGGGCAGAAAGGGAGGATAGCACACAATAGAAGTGCAGGAATGCCAGGAAAACCAAAAGCAATAGGCCAATGGTCACTATCACCGAAAATTTCTGGTAAAGCCATGAAAATTGAAAACCAATCTGCAAAGGCTACTGCGGCCTTAAACATACTAACTTTCTCAGTTGTTTAAAAACTTATCCTAAATTTACTTGATGTGCAGTGCCTGCAGCACCTCTATACCTCGTGGGAGATATTTCCATGAGATACATAGGCACAAGACCTGAGCTCAGTCCTAAATTTACTCCTAGAACAAATCTTCCAGCAATCAACAATTCCGGCGAGCTAAATGTGTATGAAAAAATTCAGAAGCAGCTCCCAGAACATTCAACGCTCCATTGGCTATCAAGGCATTTCTTCGGCCTAACCTTTCAGCTAACAGTCTAAAACACACCTCTCAAGAGTTATTCTTGAAAATTTTCATTTTCTTTGACCTTGTGAGCAGAGCCCCACAAAGGGCACCAATAGCTATGCAGGAAACGACAAAAGACCAGAAGAAATTGACCTGTGAAATAGTCATTACACTTGCATCTCTGGCATAGTAAGTTGAATTTATCCATTTGGTTAGCACTTCTTGGGCCGGATTAACAACGTTGTAGCTGTAAAACTGTGTGCTTGCACCAAAAGTGGCCGTGAAAACTGAGAGGTAATATTTTGATTTGAACATGGAAAGCGAAAAGACAAGCTAATTGTTGATGCTTGAAAGATAAAAAGTCTTGATATTTTGGAAAGCAGAGTAATGGTGTCTTAGTGTGATAACAAATTTGCAACAGGGAGGTTAAAAGCATTGCTTCTTTTTGAATTTCACTGCACTTTTTCACCGCTTTTTTGTTAATTCATATATATATATATGTTGAGTTGATTTAAATCAAGATTTTTTTTGTAAGAAACATCATAAAAAAAGAAGCCTGTCTGAATAAATACATTTTACCTTCATTCAACGCAAGTTTTCATTGGTCTTGTGCCTGAGCGAGATCTTGTCTCAAAAATTCGCTTACTCAGTCAAATTTTAAACATAAATTTCGTCTCTTTTACTCGCTTTAACATTTTGAAGATCTCAAAATTTCAATTGAAAATTTTGAAATATCGAAAGTCTCGCTGAGGTGAAAAGACTCAAATTCATCTGAGTGAGCTCACTAGAAAGATTTGAGTGAGGACGGTTAAAAAAGATAATAATTTAAATCTGGCTGCAAATTACTGACTCAAATAAAAAATGAGACACGGATCATCAGTATCAAAGACCAACATTTCCAAATTTAAAAAAAGATATGGTTAAATTTTCAAATTATTACTGAATTCTTAATGAAACACTGGAATGAATGCTGGTATCTCAGCTGTATACAAAATGTCATATTTGCTATTATATTTGTGGTATGGGGAATATTTCAATTTCAATTGACAATTTTTTGTTTGTTCTTTAATTTAAAAAATTATTTAAATATGGGTTATATTTGATTTTGACCGTAGAATGTTTCAACCATTTTTTATATGTTCTTGAGTCTGAAAGGAAACGTCGCGCCTTCAAAATATCTTTTCAGCATCTATTAGGCCAAAGAACATCTCAAAAGGTGATTGAAATATGAGACCCTAGTAGCGAACATCCCTCCCCCATAAATTTTTCCTTTCAAAACTTAAGCAAGGAGTACCGAAATATATGTTTCAGATCCCTGAAAAAGTTCTAAATTATTTATACTCTGTTTCATATTTAAAACGCCGCCCATAATTTTGTGGTTTGAAGCTACCAGCAGTGATTTTTTGATGAAGTGACGCCATTTTAAGATGCAATCTGTCAAAAAAACACGTTTATGACATGAAAAAATGAATTTCGAAACCACGGGAAATTTTTTTACTGTAAATGCGCATATACAATGAGGAGGCTGTTTGCTGATGCTAAAACAGACTACTCACTAAGAATCCGCGAGACAGAATCCTCGCTTTTTTTACTGTTTTCCCAAAGTTATTCAGTTATTGTGGTTTTTTTATTTTCTATTTCCTTATTTGGCTTCTCACATCATATAGGTGAGGTTCAGGGCTATCAAATAAGCTATTGACTGAGTAAATATTGCTTTGAAAACTCAGATAAAATTTCAAGACTCCGCCCAAGAATCCTAACTCGAATTCGAGTGCGGATGCTTGGGCGGAGTCTTCCCTTTTTAACTCAATTTTTTTCAACAACATCTAACTTGTCAATAGCTTATCTTGGAGCCCTGAATCTTAGCTATAAGATGGCGATAACAGAAAATTTTTTGAAAAAATAAAAAAAAGCTATGGCCATTTTCATGTGACAAATCGGATTTAGCATCCGCAAACAGACTCCTCATTGTGAATGCGCCTTAAAAACCAACAAATGACCGTTTCATATTTATAATGCCACCTGAGTGTTTCAGAAAAAAGCATTTGACAAATGACTTTATTTCATAACAGAAAAAAGAAACAAAGCAGGATGTAAGCCCTGTGTTTCGGCTACAATTTGGTAGGTCACACTTATTTTTTGATTATTCTAGGAAAAGTTATGACTAGAGATGATGGCGGGACGGGACATGAGTCCCGTCCCGAAGGGGTTTAATAAGTTATTCCCGTCCCAAAATTTTTCGCGAAAATTTTTTTCCAGCTGTTCCGTCCCGGTGTCTCGCATCGGAAGTGATTTTCCGACTTTTGAAAATCTGTCCCGTCTCAGGAATTAAAAAGTCCTAGTGAATTTCAGTCTAGTTTTTATCATTATTTGAAACTCTCGCCAAATTCTGAATTAATATTAGGGTTGTCGATCGAGAATATACTCGTGTATATACTTGAAAAATATCTAGATTCTGTCCTTGACGTAAAATTGGGACAGAAAATTTTGCATATTTTTTTTGAAAGTGATTCTTGTTGTCAAATCCCCTGTTTGCTTCTCGACCGGAAAATTATTGTCCCGTCCCGGGATTTTGCTTGGTCTTGGATTCCCGTACCGGAGTAAATTCTTTGGTCATCCCGTTCCGGTGTCCCGTCTCTAATTTTTTTTTACAATTTTTGTCCCGTCCCGGATTAGGCCATTCATCATCTCTTATTCATCATCTCTAGGTCCCAGGTGGTTTTGCTAACCATCCTAAGACTCCCTCATCCCTTAACCCCTTTTTCCCACGGGTATGAAAATTAACCTAAAAATTTCAAAAAAAATTTTTCTTTGTAAACATCATATACAGGGTAAAAGTACCGGTTTTATTATAAAAATGTTGTCAAAAATAGCATTTTATAATGAGAAATATGATATTTTGCTATTTTCGTTAGTTTTTCACGTAGAATTCTTTGAAGCAAGGTACAGGATGCAGGCCTACATTACATTTTTCGCATTTCTTGTTAGTTCTTCCATCACAAACCCCGCAGTGAAGAGATAAGTCTGTTGTGGCAATCCAATGATTGTACCCGTCAAGCCGCACACTCTCATTTACTCGCTTAGAAGTTAGTTGTCTATCTTGGGATGATGTTCGGTCGGGTCCTGTTGGTGGACTTCCATATGTTTGCATATATGAGGTGGCAACATAGCGGCGAAACTGGAGGTACTCCCACTTAGGGTGGACTTTTCTATACAACTGCCAGGCGTTGTGCACTGCAGTATCTCCAAAGCAGAAGCACGACCACACCACTTCTTGGAGCCAATGGAAACTCTATAGTTATTGATATTTGGTCCATTCTGTCCACACCACCCATGTGCTTGTTGTAGCAGGCTACAGTGTTTGGCTGCTCGATCTGGATCCTTTTCTTTTCCTTGGCCGACCACCGGCTTACGGAATGCATTGGATCCAGGTCGTCGATGGTTGTCAACATGATAACTGGCTGGTTGTCGTTCCACGCAAGCACAAAGATCCCTAAATTCACTAAAGTAATGAAATAAAAATTATTATGGCAGTATTACCAGAAGACTCATCCATCTGATACTCGCAGTACCCTCTTGCCTGCTTTGCCACGTCACTCAGTGGACGTTTTTCAGTGCGAGATGCATTCACAGTTCCAGTTTATCCAATCCCCAGTCTTTTTAGTTCACACGCCAACTTGATGGAGGAGAAGAATCTGTCACCGTAAATAGTGAAGTGGTTTTCATTTGGGAGAACTGATCATAGCTTCTTCACCACACTAACGCCAAGACCTAGAGCAGTATCTCTCTCCTCTCCAGCACCTTGATAGGAGAAGAAATTGATCAAGTATCCAGATGGAGTGTTCAGGCACCAATACTTGAACAATCTCCATTCAACAATCTCCATTTGTTCCACGTCCACATCCTCCGATTCTAACAAGGATAGACACTCGAAGAGATTGACCAGCTCTCCCATATTGGGCGTATTTACTTTAGCAAAAATAATATACCCTATTTCCTGTAATTTAGCCCCCCACCTAATTTAGCCTCCCCCTCTAATTTAGCCCCCCTTAAGAGAGGATCCAAAGAATTTAGCCCCCGCCTCTAATTTAGCCCCCCCCCTTAACCGAAAAAAATATTTTTCGTAGTCATTTGGGGTATATAACCAGTGAAGTCGGTCATTTCATTCATTCTTAGGTTTTGTGCTGTGGTGAGCGGTTGTGTTGTATCAGTTTTATGGCTGAATTAGTTTAGTTGTCTGGTTCGTTCCGACTGTATCGATGAAGCTGGCTGAATCAGTCCAATTGGATGGATTGGTCCAAGTGTATTGATCCAACTGACTGGATTAATTTATCTAGCCCTATATATGACGATGATATCAACATTCCAAACCCAGAATTTTACATTAATTGCTCTATCTTCTTTCATTGATCGTGTCTAGGCGAGATTTTTTTTATTTGAAAAAAGGACACTCCGGGCAATCGAATGACTTCAAACATGCATAATAGCATTTGAAAAAAATCAACGAAAAGAAAAACAATTCTTAAGAATGAAAAACAACAAATCTCGTTCAATATTGCGAAAGTCTTCATCAATGCTTCCTCCTTGGAGATAAGTGTTAGATAACAGGTAAGATTGTGTTTTCCCTTTTTTGTGAAGACTGAAGAACTGGGCTGGCAGCCTTTTCCTGGATGCACAATTCTAGTTTAACTTTACTGGGTTGGAAAACGGAGTTCTTATTACCAAAATGTTTGCTAGATTCTTTCAATCCTCCAATTCCGCCTGGTGAACAAAGGATTTGATACCTGGGATTTCAATATAGTATTTGGGGCGGAGATGTGTGTCAAACTTTTGCGTTGAAGCCCAACTTTTTGCCATTCTTTGATGTCTTGCCGAAAACCTCAAGTATAACATATTGGCTTTCTTTTAAGCACAATATGTATGATTGAACTCGCTTCTAAAAAAAATTCCTTGAACTTTCTAAACTTGCCTGAACTTTCTAAAGGCTATTTTTCTGGTACACTGGAGTTTTTCTTTTAAGTGTTTAAAACGATTGATATAATTTTAACCATACGCATGCAAGGCGCCAATCCACTTACAAGGGAGGGACCCTGCCTGTGACCTGGGGAACTTCGATGAAATTTTTTTCTGCGTATTCTTGTAGAGCGTGCCTAAGTTCCTTACAAATTTGGCTCCCCAGCTCTGTAGGTCTACAAAGAGTGGTACAATGGTCACTTAAAGTCTAAAAACATCTCAATACCCATATCATAATTTTCATAGCTGACCCTTGGGCCATGGGTCATTTCCAAAATTATTGTTAGCTTTCATAGGTGGGAGCCAAATTCACATAGGATTGGGCACGCTCTACAAGAATACGCGCAAAAAAATTAATCGAAAAATCCCAGGTCACAGTCAGGGTCCCTCCCTTGTTAGTGAATAAAGGAGTATAAACTGTAATGTAAACGCCTTAGGTATCTTCTCTTTTTTGTTCCTTTTTTCAGACTTTGGTTTAACTAAATAACTTGAAAATCCGCAAATGTGAAGTCCGCTTTTCAAAGTCCGCAAATGTAAATCCGCAAAAGCAAAATCCGCAAATAAAAATCTGCAAATGTAGAATCCGCATGAAAAAAATCTGCAATCGAATGATCGCCGTTCAAAGTGCTAATGCACCCAAAAAGATGTTTTAACTGCATTCGGGAGGACACCGAATAAGTGATTTCGGCCGTGATGTCTTAACAGTCGCCATCCCAAGCGTAGTAAGTGTTGCACTGGACTCGAAATTTCACGGGCAACACGATGTGCGAAAAATTTGAAAAAAAAATTGGTATGAGATGGTGAAAACCACTCCTGAAAGTAGGCTGTTTTTGGTCACCCTCAACCACCTGAAATTTTTAAAAATTTAGATGGTAGTCACAAAATTTCTATTTTGGTGTTTTGGCATTAAATACAGCAATAGTTTATCATAAAATTGCGACAAATTATGCAAAAACAATATATAAGTTGTAGCGCAACTTTTCTATAACTTTATTCCCGCTTGAAAAACTTTAATTCTGACACCGGATTCGTGTTCAGCGTAGTCGATTTGCATGTAAAACTGCTCTCGGAAAAAAAGTCACTGTCAAATCGGAACCGCTCAAGACAAAAAAGATTTGAATTTAAAGTTGAATATTTTTGTCTTGAGCGGGATTCCGAATTTGACAGTGACTTTTTTATTTCGAGAGCAGTTTTACATACGCTGAACACGAATCCGGTGTCAGAATCGAAGTTTTTTCGAGCGTAAATAAAGTTATAGAAAAGTTGCGCTACAACTTATATATTGATTTTCGGTACGTGACAAAAGGCTACAACAGGCCAAAAGGCTACAGCTCGAAAAAAGGGACAAAAGGCTACAATTCGAAAGAAAGGGACAAAAGGCTACAACTCAGTAAAATTATAAAAAAAGCGAAAATTTCGACTTTTTAGCGGTTTTACCATGTTTTTCAACATGGGACCAGTGTTGGCAATTTTAATCATTGATTCAAATTAAAAACGTCATTTCGCGCTTTTTTCGCGATTCAAATTAGCTATACAGTCAACTCTCGATACAGTGTACGGCTATACTATAGAATGCCCCCCCAGCTAGCGAAAAATTTACTTTTCCTGAAGGGGAAAGGACCCGTCCCATTTTGATTCTCGTGCTCTGAATAGGCACGGAAACACTTTGGTTTCTGAAAAATCGAAAAAAAAAATTTTTCGATTTGCCTTGGTCCCCAAAGTGAAAAATTTAGGAAAATTCAAAAAAATATTTTTTTTGAATTCCCGCCAAAACATTTTTTAAGGGATTTAGGCTGTATTGGGAGGGAAGGGACAAAAGAGGGCCACTAATCACACAAAGCCCATTAACAAGAAGATGTTGAACATAGTTTTGAATACTGGGGCCTACCGCATAAATAAACTCTGGTATGCATGCTTTTTCATGCATCCAGAGTCACTTTCGAGTGATTTGTGTCTAAGGTATGTGGGTGTGCGCATCTCAACTCCAAGCCCCAAGCCCCCTGCGCCCCGAAGGGGGCGCAGGGGGCTTGAGAGTTAGAGATGCGCGCACACACTTACCTTAGACATGATTCCGAGAAGTACTCTTGACCATAAAATGCATATAGAGTCTCTTTTTGCAACGGCCCAGTTGAAAAACATAGCAGGACATCCGAAATAGTCCAGAATTCACTTTTTTTATAATTTTGACATGAAAGTGGCCCCTTTTTTTCCCTTCCCTCCCAATACAGCCCTAATTCCCTTTAAAAATGTTTTGGCGGGAATTCAAAAAAAAATTTTTTTTGAATTTTCTTAAATTTTTTACCTTGGGGGACCAAGGCAAATCGAAAAATTTTTTTTTTCGATTTTTCGGAAACCAAAGTGTTTCCGTGCCTATTCAGAGCACGAGAATCAAAATGGGACGGGTCCTTTCCCTTCAGGAAAAGTAAATTTTCGCTAGCTGGGGGGGGGCATTCTATAGTGTTACCCAGTGTACCCTCGATATAGTGTAGATCTCAATATAGTGTATATTTTTTGAACCTCATTTAGTCAGCCCTAAGCCGAACTGGCTTAAAGCGTACCCTCGATATAGTGTAACTTCGATACAGTGTAGATTTTTTTCTGGTCCCTCAGCCTACACTATATCGAGAGTTGACTGTAGTCAAATTAAAATATGTTTTTTTTTGGTGTAATTTGAACCACAGCTAATTTGAATCATTGCCCTTTTAGTGATTCAAATTGATTTGTCTAATTTGATTCAAACAAATTTGAATTTTAGCTATTAATCATTTAAATTTGATTGTCTAATTTGAATCACTGATAATAGAATGACACTAAGCCGGACTGTGATTTAAATTAAATTTGAATCATCTCTATGTACTGATTTCCTAGTGGAAGTTTTACTCTGTCCTCAGTGAGACTTTTAACGCTTTACAGACTGTTGGATCAAATTGTTTGGTTAA